>JAJKFI010000046.1:9615315-9650784 GCA_029204185.1 Lerista edwardsae
TAGGCAATGATGGATTGTGCAACCTCCTTACAAAGGTGGTGGGCTACAGGTACCGGGTGTAAGGGAGTGGCAACAGGATGCAAGCATCTTGTTGTCTCCTGCCTCCCTGGGGCACCTGGGGTGGGCCGCTGTGAGATTCAGGAAGCTGGACTAGATGGGCCCGTGGCCTGATCCAGCATGGCTCTTCTTATGTTCTTATGTTCTTATGCAAATCTTATAACAAAATGGCTGCTGTTCTTGGTTTCTGTTGGCAGTCCCCAGAGCTATTTCCCTTCATAGTCTGTATTCCCTTGTGAAATACTTTGGTTCCTATTACTGACATCTCCCGTTGTCTTTCTTTTTTAAAATAAAAGTTATTTATTTCAAGCATGTATATGTAACATGCAAGGTCCAAGGTGGTGGACAAATATCCAAAAGTGGCCCCAATGATAGATTCTTGGTGTCACCAATGCATGGATCACTGAGTTCAGGTTTGATCAACTCAGATAGGACTGTTTCTGGCACACCAACCTAAGCTAGGCAAAGGTTCCCCTACCCACTGCCACCACTTTCCATCCAGGAGCAGTCAAAAGTCCAGAAGGACTCCTAAAATTGCAATCCTACGATTGCATTGGGCCAGTGTAGGTCCCTTATGTAGAGCATGTTTGCACCTCTTCAGGAGTCTGCTTGGACGGTGCTAAGATGCGCACTGGCCCGTGGAGGCCAAATCCAGCCTCTACGCCACCCTGGGAAGGTAAGCTGAGGGTGGCAACATGGTGGATTGGGGAGCAGTGGCGTTTCTACAGGGAGGGCAAAGCTCTAAGTCTTGCAAGAAGCCTTACCTTGCAGTGGAAATCACTCCTTTCCTGCACCGTTTTAGCCAATCCTCACGGGGGGAAAAGCAACATCTTGGCGTTGCTTACTGGCTACAGCAGCAAGGGAGAGGAGGGGTTTACATGACCGGGTAAGGCTTCTTGCAACACTTAGAGCTTTGCCCTCCCTGTAGAAACGCCTCTGTTGGGGAGGGTGTAGGGAAGACAAAACAATGGTGGATCAGGGGAAGGTGGGGGAGGGAGGGTCGGTGGATGGACTGGGCCTAGGAGGCGGGTGGGACCAATGTGACATGAGGCTGCTCGGATCTGCACCAGAGATTTCACTGGCGCAGATCCTAGTAGCCCCATTGCAGTGGCTGGGGCATTATTCGGGGTAAGGGGAAAGGGAGTTGCACTGTATCGACCTCCAAACCTGCGCAGGATACAGCACAGCCCAACCTGGCCTGCTTGTTCCAGTGTAGAATAGGATTGGGCCGCCCACTGAAAACCTGCTCTGGCAGAGAGAATGAAACCTCCTGCAGAGAGAGTGAAAAAGAGAGCCAGCTGATGATATGGTGTTTACATCATAGATCTTTAAATCAAGAGGATGTCTTTCTTGCCCAAATGATAACTTGCTAACCCTCAACAAGTGCCCAGCTGGCTGCTCCCTGGCAATCAATTCAGCCTCCTTAGGATTAGAGGATAAAGAGAGCATGCTGGGTGTCATCAGTGTAACTCTAAATCCCTGGATGATTTCCCCCAGCAGGTTTCATGTATACGTTGAACAACATGAGGCACAAGGTAGTTTCCTGAAGAATGCCATCATAGGCCAAAAGCCCAGGTGCTAAACTTTGGTCCCCAAAGCCACTTTATGAGATATGTCAGCCAGCAAAGACTGGAACCAATGCAAAATGGTCCCTGCAAGTCCCAGCCTGGCCAACTGTCTCAGAACACCATGGTTGATGGTGTTGAAGGCCTCAGAGAAGTTCAGCAGGACCAAAGGGAACAAGGCTGTTTTCTCCCAACTTGAAGCCAAAGTCTGAAGCCACCTGGAAAAATCACCTTCATCCAAGCAAATGTCCAGAAAATCACCTTCATCCAAGAAACTTTGGACTTGGGACTAAATTATTAGTCTTTAAATTCAAATAAGTCAGTTTCTAGATTTTGCCAAGGATTTTTTTGAATTGCATGCGGTGACATGGGTTTTTGTATCTGCACATTTTGACTTTTGGTACCTAATTGTATTATGAACTGATTCAGATCCTATGCCTGACTGACCCTACCCACCACACACTAAGGAACATAAGTATACCCATACCACCTTCTCCCGGAATGCTGTTCCCCACTGCATAATTATATGGGGGTGATTGTTTGAACGCCCCTGCGTGCATGTTAGTACCTTAAGGTTGTACTTAAATGTTGCAAGTGAAGGGCATTTTGGATGTGCTGCATCTGGTTTCACAGAGCAGAAGGCGGCAGCAGGAAGGAAACATGGGATATACAGTATTCTGCTCACCGCCCTGTTGTGCACACCCTCTGAACCAGCCCACTGTCTTCATTTGAATGGATGAGCCAGGATAACTATTTGAACTCTCCTTTTTACATAGTTCCATTCCCAGAGACTATTATTTTCATTTTGGCATGTAACGTTGCCATCTGTAGATCTTGTAGTGCTAGGAATCTGTCATTAAGAAAAAAAACGAATTAATCACCTGTACTTAATTCTTTTCTATGTAAGCAATATGGAGACAATTCCTTAGCCTCCAAAAATGATGTATGAGTGACAGCTGTAACTCTCTTCTTCACTCTCCATATCTACCTATAGGTGGCAGACAGATCACAATGAAGGAATAATACAGAGCGGCAATGTGAAGAAGATGGTGACTTCGTCGTTTGTACGAGTCATTCTCTTTCGCCTCATGTACCAGATGAAAGCATACAGGGTAGAAGTTGGCTGCTAGCAAGGTCTTTTCTTTACATTTAATTAGAAGCAATCTATCTCTTATTTCCTTCACTGCTATGCCTTCTGGCAAAGTCTACCCAAACCACTATATTACAATGATTTAGAGTGTCATTATCATGGTAGGACCAAGTGATTAATTGGCCCAGTTTGTTTTACTACAACGTTCACTGACTGTAGTTACAATGGCAGTCTCATTCAGGGTCAAACGAGACGTGATATTAAATGCCTCGTTGTCTGCCTTGGGCTTTTTTAAGCAAATACTTTAGGATAGAACTTGCACGGGAGCCTGATCTCAGCTGGGACCATAGTGCAGAGTTATACCCTTTTACTCTGAGCAGTTTTCCTGCTGAAAAGTTGCCCAAGCCCAAATGCTACGGGACTCCAAAGAGATTATTGCAGGAAATGGCATGGTGAAGGATTGAAATGGGGGTGAAGGATTGTCAGAAGGAAAATGGAGTAGAGCACAAGGATTACCACCCTGCCCTATATTACAGTCCCAACCCGGATCAGGCCCCTCTCTGTGCAGCTGCTGTTTCAAAGTAACACTCCACCAGCGAGACAATGTTTGACCCATGGAAGCAGCTCAGCAGGGAATTTCCATCCTCCTCGGTATTTGTATAGTCCACATGGATTATCTTCTTGTAATCTTTATAATGCTATATGATATTATTGTCCTCATATTGCAACTGAGTCCAAAAAAGAGGAGCTTGCCTAAGGCCACCTAGTGAGGTCAACAGCAATTGGGTCTCCTTAGGGGGAGAAAGGCAGGGTAGAAATATGATAGACTAGATTAGTTGATGATAGATGATTGATAGAAAGCAGAAGAGAGATTCAAACTATGAAAGTCCCAAGTAGCAGTTCAGTTTCTTGTCCACTACACAAGCACGAACTTGGGCCTTAAACACTATGCTGCAACATGTGCCAATATATACTGTACATATGTACAACTCATGCGGCAGGCACCAATGGCAGAAACTAGCATGGCTATAAGAAAGCAAGGACCATACTAGCATAGACCATAAGAAAGCCAGAGCACCGAAGAATAGATGCTTTTGAATTATGGTGTTGGAGAAGACTCTTAAGAGTCCCCTGGACTGCAAGGAGATCTAATCGGTCAATCCTACAGGAAGTCAAGCCTGATTGCTCCTTAGAAGGACAAATACTGAAGCTGAAGCTCAAATACTTTGGCCACCTCATGAGAAGAGAGGATTCTTTAGAAAAGACCCTCATGCTGGGAAAGATTAAAGGCAGAAGGAGAAGGGGGCATCAGATGATGAGATGGTTAGACAGTGTCACCGAAGCGATGAGCATGAAATTGGGTGAACTCCGGAAGCTAATGGAGGACAGGGAGGCCTGGCGTGCTGTGGTCCATGGGGTCACGAAGAGTCGGATACGACTTAACGACTGAACAACAACAAAAGCATGGCTATCTTGTTGATGGCAGAATACACATGCATGTTGGCTTGTACTGCATGTTGGAGGTATGATCATTCTACATGCATAGAAGCGAAATCCATATTTTTAAAAATTCCATGTACTGAGGACAGCCCACAGGGGCAAAAATTAATAAGTGTATTATAAGAAATTGAGAACTGTGCTCTAACTGTGCTGGCCAAACTCCAGGTTAGGACGGTGCCCTTAGTCTAATCATCTTTACAGATAGCTCTGCAGAGTAAGAATAGATAAAAGGAAATAGATTTTTACCAAGTAGTAAATACATCTGTGGAATTCCTTGCCACAGGTGATGTCATCTGGCGTAGATGCCTTTAAAAGGAGAGTGAACAGATTTCTGGAGGAAAAGTCCATCACAGTCTACAGGCCATGATGAGTGGGTGGAAGAGAAGTAAGCTACCTCAGAATGCCAGATGCAGGGGAGTGGAAACGAGATGCAAGTATCTGGTTGTCTTGTGTGCTCCCTGAGGCAGCTGGTGGACCAATGTGAGGCACATGAAGCTTGACTAGATGGGCCTTTGGCTTGATCCAACAAAGCTCTTCCTAAAGCAAAAGAAAGCCTAGCACAAACATGTTAATTCATCATTATGAAAAGTGTTGCTAATATGACATCAAAACAGTAGTAGATTACACAGGCATGCCCCAGTATCCACTGGGGTTCTGTTCCTGACCCGACCGTGGATACCTGAAACTGTGGACACTGGGGACACCTTTTTAAAGGTAGGGAAACATCAGTGATTTTGCTGCAACAAGGTAAAAAAAAAAGATTTGTTTAATGTTCCCCTATCTTTTTTAATAGGCATCCCTAGTACACATGGTATCTGTGGATAACTGAAACTATGGATACTGAATCAGTGGATACCGGGTCACTCCTGTAATTGCTCTCCCTTGATCTAGGTAAGGCTGGAGTGCTGAAAAGCTGACTGTCATTGGCCGTGACCTGCTCAGTGGCCTCTGTGGAAAGGGTCAGTTGCGCTCAGCACTTCTTATAGTAATGGACACTGACACTGGCATTTCCTTTCTGGGTCATCAAGAGCTGCATGAAGACAGTGACTAAACATCTGGGCTTTCCAGCCTCCAGTTCAGGTTTAAGGCATACTGAGGGTCAAGGTATAGAAGTTTGTTAGGCGACTGCAACAAGCTTGCTATTACTTTTCTAATATTTGTTTCGTTAAAAAATGTTTTAAACCCATCAACATAATCTCACACATGCACACCTACAGGTCATGCCCAGAACTCCTGTGGATGCCAAAACTCGCAGATAATAAAATCTGCAGGACAGGCACCCTGTTGCCCTCTTATTGAGTTGTGCTTTGGTCACATCTGGAGCGTGTTCTAATGGCCGAAAACCAAAAGTGATTATTTTTGGCCTGCACTCAACTTCCCCAGTCCTCAGAACACCCTCCAGATGTGACTGGAGCACAACTCTGGTTGCTTTCCAAAAAAAAACAACAACACCAGAAACAAACATAATTGTTGTGTAAACACTGTGGTTTGTTAAAGTTGCTGGTTTTAGGAATAATACTATCACATTATATGTCATTCAATGTGGAATTTCATTCAGAATGCAGTGAAACAAATTGTAATATCTTCATTCTATCAAAAGTTATGGCCAAAACAGAAAACAGAAATACAACTGTGACATCACTTCCTGTTGTGACATCACTTCTGGGGCATCATTTTGCCCTCTGCAGCGGGCTACACTTTCATTAGCGATGCCACTGCTCCCTAGCTCATTTTACCCTCATATTATCTAGCAGTGACGAGAGGTAGGGTGCCTGACAGAGAGTAGATTGTATCCTAAGTGTAGTTTGTGCAAATGGGATACACTTCCACTCACACAGGTGGTGAACAATTTTTGCTGAACCCCTAATTTTGATCAGCTAGGAATAGCAGCTGGCTAATGGTTGCCATTTGCCAAAGGCCCGCCTCCTCACCAGCTCTGTTATTGCTTCCTTCTTTTAGCAAGTGCTTGAAGATCAGGTTGTCCTCTCAACCAAGACACTGCTGTAGATACTGCTGGGATCAGTGTGTTATTCATGGCATGCTTCCACTCTTTGTGATTGTTATCTACATTTCTAGCTACATCCTTAGATCTTCCTCAATGTGTTTGAGCCAGACATTCTTTGATGCGGCCCATTAAACCCTCCAGTAGGGAAGTGGCCTAGGAGCCTTTAAAAGGAGATTGAACAGTGTGTTGTTATTCAAAAGGAAAACTTACAGTCCAAGCCTATGCAATGACCACTCAGAAGTAAGTCCAATTGAGTTCAGTGGGACCCGCTCCCAGGTAAGTGTGCACAGGCTTGCAACCTAAACCTGGTAGCATGTCCTAGAACAGTAGTCTGGAGACCGCTGCAACAATAAAAAGGCTCCGCGGCACAACCCAAGCTTACCGTTCTCCTTTGGAGCACAGCGACAGCTGCGCCTGCCCACAATGCTGGGCACTTGGCCTGCTGGGGTGACCAAACGCAGAATGGCTGGCCACGGGGATACCTGGGGACTGTAGGTGTGGCTGTCGCTGTGCTCCCCGGAGGAACAGTAAGCTTGGGTCACCCGGGGGAAGGAAACGGGGCACCAAATCTGGCCCGCAAGTCAGAGTCTGGAGCCCCCTGTCCAAGAATTTCCTGCTGGTTGTGAAAGTGAGATGTATATGAATAGAAACATTTTTTCTACTTGCTTAATTTAGTAATTAAATTCACTTGATAGTATCCATTACACAGATATCTGACCACTCATTTTTAGATTCCTGTAGCCTCCCGTATGGGCTCCTGGAATCTGCGCCTGCTGTATAGCAGGTGCAGAGCCAAGGACACCCCACAGCCAGAATCGAGGCCGCATAGCCTGGGGACGGAGGTTTGTATCCCTAACGGCTGCCTCCCAGCCCCACCATCCTCTCTGGGCCTCCTGGCCTGCATACCCGCACCCCCCACCTGCCCAGTTCTGCCTGCCCTCTCTCCGCCCCGAACCACCCTTGTGCCAGCCGAGTTCGGATGGCATGCAAGTGGTGCAGTGGAGCGTCGGGCCAGTGCCCTTTGGCCAACACTGCTACTAGCATCGGCCCCACTGCACCAGTGCCGACGCGGGGTGGTGGTGGTGGTGGTTGGCGCCCCGCATTGGCACTAGTGCCATTGGGCTGACACAAGCGGTTAGTGTCAGCCCAAGTGTGCGTGTAGGATTGCACCCTTATTGTTCCCTCTATGAAAGCAAAATAGCAATTTTTTGACATGTTTGAGAAGCTATCGTAGAAGTAGTCATCTGTTCACAATGTGTTCACAATGTGAACAATGCCAAAATAAAAAGGCTTCCACAAGAGTATTCTAAGCACAGTAAAATGACTTATTCATATTACTCATATTACGTTAATGCATTTCTGACTTAAACTGTATAGAATTTTTTCTTAATGTTGTCAAAATGATTTTTGGTTTTATAAAGCTTTGCCAAGATACTGTGTTGTAATTGGTACACCACTGATTAATGGGACCATTAAAAAGGAACACAGATAATGGAAAGCGTTAATTAACCTCTCTTGTTTTAACATGAAGTTAAGGAGCTTCAGAGGAACATATCCTGCATCCAGAAATAGAAAAGGACCAGCAAGCAGTGCAAAAGAAGCAAACAGAACTTAGGGCAGCTGCTTACAGCATGAGCAATGAAAGAAAAAAAAAAGTATCACAGGATAATGGCAAACGATTTACATAAGCTATTTACAAAAAGCAAAACCATGATATGAACAACAGGGTTGGAGCACTGAAGACATTTTTCCATAATTTGGAATTATTCTGCTGGCTGTAACAAACAGTTGATGTTTGCATTAACACCACCTGACCCCAATCCGACAGGGGAAATCCAGACATGCCCACTGCCCTCGTCTACTCATCTTCAAGAGTTCCAATCATTGGTTTGGGAAGTGGGAGAAGGACTGGCTGAGGGTGCAGTTCATCCCTTCCCTCTCCTTGCAGATAATTGGTGGTCTCCGTGATACATTGATCGGCTCTCGGATCAGGATTCTCAGGTCAAGGAAACATATATAATAGGCATTTCTGCCCTGTTGAACTAAGTGCTGGTTTACAATTTGCAGCTTTCCTACCATTAAGGTGCAATCCTAAACTGCGCTGGAACAGGCCGACCGGTGGGCCTATGCCATATTCAGCACAGCTTGGGAGCAGACTGGAGTCTCCATGGGACAAGGGCACATTGCCCGGGGGGGAGGCACCAGCTGCGCCTACGGGCTACTAGGATCTGTGCCCACTATATAGTGGGGCATAGTTCTGAGCACACCACACAACCCACATCCAAGTCCCACCCTCCTCCCCGGGCCGGCCCACCAACCCAGAACACTCTCCCCCGCCCATTCCACCCTCCCTACTGCCTTCCCCCGTCCCAGATTAGCCCCTGCACCAGCCAAACTTGGCATCCTCTGGCATAAATTTCTATATGAAATTTCACTAATTGAGTTATAACACACCATCAACGTGCAGAGTGCTTTACAAGGAGATAGAAGCCTGGTCCCTAACTTAACCCATGGACTCACAATCAAAGTTTGACATAAAGGAGACAACAGAGAACATTTGGGGGAGTAGAAGCAGGGCCGAAGTAAACAGAAGTAAAGGGAAGAGGCAGTTATTTTGTTGATACACAGCTTAGGTACAATATTAAGTGGTGCTCATGCAATCAAGCATTTGATTTAGGGCTAATAAAGGTTGTTGTTTTGGGTGGAGTTACGAGAGCTAGTTTCCCTTAGTGGTTCTGTAGTGCTAGCCAGGCAGGCCAGTAAGGCCGACATAGTAAGGTGGACATAACAGGGCTGTATCCTAAAGCCCATTAGGAGGCGGCAGCAGCAATGTGCAGGACAAGGGGAGGTTTTCCCCTTGCACCCGCATAAGCCCCGGTTGCCCCTATGGGCCTGCTTGGATCTCCGCCTGCTGTTTTGCAGGCACAGGGGAACGTGGACGGGAGTGGCCCGAATCAGGGCTGCCCTGGCGGGGGATGGGTTTTAGGATTTGGCACTATGGCCATCCTGCGTCACCGCCCCCATTGCCGCCCAGTGCACTACCCAGGTACGCCCCCGGCATGCCTTTGGAATGCCCTCATGGAGGCCCTGCGCCAACCGAGCGCTGCTGCTGCCTGACTGGCGCAAGGCCAGCGCTGCTGATGGTTGTGGCGATGCCCAAGCGTTGGCACTGCTGCTTGCGCCGGTCCAGTGCCATAGTGCTGACGGAGACGCGCTTCACGGCACGTTTGCGACAGCATTTGGCTGGCGCAAGTGTTACCAAAAGAGCTGAAATTAGGGGAATTAATATTTCTGGCCACTCAACTGGAACATGCAGGACCTTAGGCTGGATAACAAACCAGCATAATGCAGAAATCCCTGTTTTCTTAAGAAAAGACTGAGAGAAATACTTCCAATAAAATGGTGGCTTTATTAAGAGAAAGATACAAATAGACACTCAAAAGAAATAAGAAGCTAGTGTAATACCTTAATTAGGGTGTACCTATGGTGATGGGTGCAATGTAGGGTATTTGGTATTTGGTGCACCTGATAGAAATCAGGAAAAAAGGTTGGTAAGGAAAGCTCTGTAGGAGTCCCTATTCTTTTACCCCAAGTTGCTAGCACTAAAGATAAGGAAAGAAGGGCAAAAAAGGGGGTTAGAGAATCAAAGCGCTGAGATAGTTCCCTATCCAGATGTTGGTCAGCAGGTCTGTGTGCAGGGTGGTGGACACTTGGGGAGTGACCATTTGCTAGTCAAATTGCCTTAGTATTTAAGTTTTTTGGGGGGGGAGGGAGTTCCTTCTATGTGTATGTAACTGTGTGTGTGTTGGCTTTAATGTATGAATGGATAACTTGGGTATGAATGAAGGGAATTCCTTCTAATCAAGCAGGATGTAAACACAGTAGTGGTGTCAGTGAACATATAAATACATCAAGATGGCTAGCAACTTAAAATGAGGTTTGCATAAGTTAATGTAAAATGTAGGCATCCAATGTACAAGATTTCCTGAAGTTGCATTCAGGAGAGTAAATACAAAATGTAAACAATGCAAAGAAGCCTGACAGGATTACATTCATCTAGAGATAATGAGATTATCATTTTCCTTCCAGGATGTGTGATAGAAGTGGGCAGATAAGGAGTCTTTAGGCTTGACCAAAGTCTTGTGACCTCATCCTGCATTTTGCTTTAGGCCTGTGGGTTGTTGCTTGATTTTAGAGTATAACCATGAATAAGGTAAAAGAAAGAAAGAGGGAGCTTTACTGCTAACCCAAGAGTGTAGCGCCGGCGCAACGGGGGGTATAGGATTGCACTCTTAATCTGAAAAGCATCGTGCTAGTCTTGCCCCTGCCTAAAGCATCATGCCTTAGAACACCAGACAGAATAGGTGTTGACTCTTCAGTTATGTAAAAACGAGTGGCTTTCCGTAGGGAGTAGCAATTCCATGTGGAAACAGCTTTACAGCACAACGAGGAGGCTCCGCTGCTATTCCTTTTGTAGAGGTTATAAACAGCAGCAATTACTTCACTTTTTCACTGATGAAAAAAACAAGCAACAGGCAGCTTTCAAGAAAACACATTCAATTCCACTCCTTCATTGCACCAATTGCGAGCCAAACAATTTTCCTCCCTCCAGGCTGGCCCATTGCCACAAAGCACATATGTATTTATCTAATCACGCAGAGATAAGCAGATCCATTCACGAAATATTCCAGCTGCCTGTGCAAGAGCAGAGCCAAGTGTTAACTTACCTTGAAAACAAATTAATGGCTGCCGGAAATTCTTGCATCTTCATAAGGAGAACAAAAGTGCTTTGAACAGAAGAGCTAGAAAAATGTGCTAAAAAGGTCCAAACTAATTTTTAAAACCTTGTCAGAAGTCTATGTAGGAAATGGAGAAATTTACTACTGTACACAACATTTGTCATGCTAAATCAGGTGGTATGTTCAGCTAACGTATTCATCAACAATTGTTCTTTGCCCACTGAGTGAATATTTCGGCATGGCTGTATCAGGAGGGTTTACATTATACATAGTGTATCTGGAATCATAATATTGCCTTTAGTGATAAAGGACGTTTGAGGATTGCAAAAGTAAATATGGTCGTGCTTTGGGGAACAAAAATGCAAATATATCATTTTCTCTTAAGGGTAAAGTAAATGAACAGTTCCCAGTTGATATAAATAGACATCATCACATTGCTTGGAAGTTAAACAAAGCTTTCTCAGAAGGTATGTGCTGTGAGTGTTTATATTCCCATACTTTTTTGCTTCTGTCTTGGATGATGGCTTGCAATAAGCAAACAGCTTGAGAAAAAGTAGCAGTAAGCCATCACAGAAGAAGAGGAGAACATGATTCAAATTAATACGGTAATATTCAGCAAACAGTGAACAAGGTGACTCTTTCATAGTTCCAATTTTGTTGTTTGTTGAAAAGCATTATACTATATAAATATCCTTAATGAGAATAATACAATGTGTGCCACTTCTCCAAACTAATTTTGTTACAGAGAAAATCTTAATGATGAATAGATACATTTTGTAGCTACTGGGGAGGAACAGGAAATTAAAAAAAAATATTTGTGCTTTCAAGGTATCAGAAAGATATATCTGGGGAGATGATAAATATTAAGGAACATTTTTCTGAGAGGGAGAGAAAAAACCACCATATTTGATTGCTACAACCAGCCATTGATTTTATATTTTACAAAGTAAGAATTTTTGATTAGACATATTTCACTCTTAGAGGCATGTGAACTTTAACAAATAGGATTAAGATGAGAGTCTAGACAGTTTAGCTCCCTTTTTGACACCAAAATCTCCATGAAACTGACTTTCTAATCCAGTTTGCCAGTTTGCAAGACAAAAGACTACAGTCACAAGTGCAGACAAGTATTTACCTCTCTGGGAGGGTATGTTGATAATGAATGGACAATCATATAAAATATAAATTTTAGGCTTGAAAGCTTGAAAATATGGCTTTAAAGAAAAGGATTCAGACAGAACCCAAGGCATTCTCCCAAAATAGTCCTCTATATCCAACTGTCTATACTTTGTCTTTTAGAATGATAATACAAGCCTAAGAATCAGAAAAACTTTTTTTCAAAATTTATGGTGGTCTTTCATGAATTTGGGGTGCTGGGTTTTGCCCTATCATGTCTAGGTCGTATCTCCAAAACTAGATGTGATAGAGCAAAACTAATGGCATTTTTTGAATTGGCACCCCCAATATACCTAGGAACAGATCTAAGACAGCAAAATGTGTGTTGGCCTGTGTAATCAAAGCCAAATTTAGCTAGATTTTTGTTAGAAAATCCAAGAGTTTGAGTTTTTCAAACCTATTCTGTAAGACAGTCTTTGATTTTTTTAGAGGTTGCCACTCACTAGTGATATTATGCATGTCTGAATGGCAAATTGTTGGTGGCATTTAGTGACCTAATGTTGAGTCCTTCACCTCTATTCTTAGAAAGTGCCTTTGGGAAACTTTAGAGAACTCGTATTGACTGAAGACAGATGCAGATGCTTCGGTTTACTGCAGGGTTTGGATCAATGCTGGATGTTCTGATCCTGCTTTGAACTTAAATGGCAGCTGACTTTTGGTATTTGGATGTCTACCTAATTGCAGTTAAGTAAACCCTTGGAGTCCTCTATTACAAATAGTGCTTATAAGACAGTTGAATTTTTATGTCTACCAGTGCCAATATTTTTCTCCTGTAAACTGCTTTGGGTCATGGGTACTAGGATTACTTTGAAATAAGTTCCATTTAGTTCCATGGGACTAATAGTGTAATCCTCCACCATCCCAAAAACACCCCTTCCTATCTCCGGAATCCCTTCCCCCTGCCTCCCCACAGAGTGTACAGAGCAACACTCACCTGCGCCAGTGATTGTTAGGCAGGATGCGTCACCTGCGGATTAGGGCAGAACTTCCTGCTGGTGCCATCTACTCTCTGGTTGACAAAAAGTGCCACATGGGGCTTTTTCTGAAATGCCAGGAAGGCATTTCAGGGTGTGGGGAGGGTAGAGAGAGGACTGGCCCAAAGAGTAGAGTGGGGTTGAGACAGGATCTGGCACTTAGGCCAGATCCTAACCCCTGGCTCCGGCCCGGTCCCCGGCCTCTTGGATTTCCAATCAGTGATTTCCACCAGCCCTACTGGGGCTGTTGGGGCTTACCCTGGGGTAAGGGGAAAATATCCCCTTGCTGTGAAGCAGCCTACAGCTGCCTCCTACTCCGTGCTGGATACAGTGCAGGCCTGTCTGTTCCAGCGCAGTATAGGATTGGGCTGCCAATCATGTTGTGGCCTTACTTGCTGCATTGGATTATTACTGACTCTTAGGCTACAACGACAGTACAAATGTATTGATAGCTTTCCCAAAGAATCTTGAAAATTGTATTTGTTTGAGGATGCTGCACATTCTTAGCTAGAAATAATGTCTCTGCAGTTTTCATGGTTCCCTAGAGAAAGGGAATGACTAGCAAAACCAGGTATGCGCCAAGACTTCTCAGAAGCCCTTGACAAAAGCTCACATCCCCTTGTGTGTCTCAACCAATCATCTCCATGAGCACATAAGCATGTACGTTTGAATAACAATCGGAGGCTTCATTGCTATCTATTACAGAACATGCATCACTGGAGCCCCATCTCATCCATGCTTACTTGGAAGTAAGTCTCACTGTGTTCAGTTAAGATTACCCCTTAATAATTGTGCATGCAGTTGGAGCCTTAGTTGTACAGAACACTTTCCCCAGACCCAAGTAAGGGGAACAAACAATATTAATGTCTACATTTTGCAAAGGGAAAATTGGCCAGAATGTAGAATGGCAAAACCCAATCAGGAAACTCTGCTTCCCAGTGGACAACCACATCACATGATGTAGAAGTGGCACAAAGATCAGCACAGGTTTTTCTCATTTCCTGATAGCTTCACCAGAGCCCCTGCCGCTAAAAAGGAACAGTCGTTTTATTCCGCAGAGGTTCCATCATTTGATTGCGTGCAATTAGCGCATGTAAATGGCTCAGCAACCAATAACAGCAGAACTGTTCCCTCGCCAATTCCAACTGCCTCTGCAAATAGTCAGAAGAACAACAAAGCAATCTTGTAAAAAGGAAAAAAGAAGTGTTGTTGGCAATGAAGCTTCAGTAGAGTTGCCAATTCTTTTTTTTTTTAATGATCCTGCTCCTGTGTCTTCAACAGCAGCCTGATATGCTGGAATCAAGCAGTGTTAAATCTCCCAGTGTGTTAGGCTGTTATTAGACTCACATAAGCTGACAGTCCTGCTCTATATCTGAGTTGCCTATCACAGGAGTGCCACGGCATATTGTGGAAGACCACTGCATCTCGAGAAGTTGGTGGTGTCCACTTGCTCCTTTTGAGCCTCCAGGGCCTGCTGTAGCAACCTAGTCTGGGATACTGCTCTGCTGCTTTGTAGAAGCCCTATTCTAATTCCTTAACTGTGTGAGTAGAGAGCACAATCCTAACCTGGAGTTTGGCTGGCACAGTTAGGCCCAGTGGTGTCATCTACTCACCAGTAGACGGTACGCTGGGCGGGACTTAGCATGATTGACAGCCCGTCCACTCACTTCCGCTTTCTTCGCGCTCCCCACGCGGCTTTCCCTCGCCTTGGAGGGAGCGCCTGCTTGCCAGGGGGGATGGGTGGGGGGCGTGCCGGGTGCCTGGGCGAGCAGGAGCCCCCTCCGAGGCGAGGGAAAGCCGCGCGGGGAGCGCGAAGAAGGCGGAAGTGAGTGGAAGGGCTGTTGATCACGCTAAGTCCCGCCCAGCGTACCGTCTACTGGTGAATAGATGACACCACTGGTTAGGCCAGCAAAGTTTGGCCAGCACAAGGGACACTAAAGCATGTTTGGACTACTCTCGGAGTCAGAGAAACCAGCACACTCTGAGGGTGGTCTAAATGTGCTTTACGGTGGTCCTTGTGCCAGCGAAACTTTGCTGGCCAAACTGTGCCGGCCTAAATCCAAGTTAGGATTGCCCTCTAAATCTTCTGTTAGTGTTCCCAGGTAGGGGCTAGGCATTAGGAAGAGACCACATTGTTGAATCTTCTTCCTGTTTCAATATATTGTGGATGTGTGTAGCAGCATTCAAGTTAGTTACAACTAAATTATTTCCCTTCTTTCAATGACGCTTAGTCATGACTATCTTTGGATAGATCTACTACCAGTCCTTTTCCCCCTTCCCTTATGTGAGTGAAGAACTTCACCTTTGTGTTCACGCTTAAGCTTGGCTAGTATACAAGTGTCACAATGGCACTTACTTTCCCTTCTTAGACACATCTTCTGCTCTGTTCTACAAATACTACTGCAGTTTTCTAGTACTATAGATTAAAGCAGGGAACTAAGAAAGCCCTTGAAGATGACCCTTGTGAACACAGAGATAAATCAAAATACTTTTAGTGGCTTTAGTGGGGAAATCCTTATCTCTAACTCGTTTCATTCTTATCTGTCCACAAGGATTTGCTTGATTTAAGTAGTTGTTTAGATACTTTGTAGAAGGGACATTCTTAACAGTGTATACACTTCCAAAGCCTTCAGTCAATCCCTGATTAATGGACATAGAATCTGTAATTAAACCACTGTCATGAGTCTGAACATCCCCAAGATGATCTACTCTCATCTGCTTTTTGCAGTTATTGGGAGAGAAATCAACTTGATTTATCCCTTGCATTCATGTATTTCCACTTTATAATACACGGGAGAATGCTTAGTTGTATAATCGCCTGAGAGCTGAATTCTTTTACTAGTTTGCTACCAGCATTATTAAAAACTAACACTGCTGAATAAAACAGATTAAATCTCAAGGGGCTTTTCCAAGGTCTTTTCGGTCTCAGCCATCCCTGTACCCCTTTCACAAGCTAATTCTTTCCCAACTGTTCACTTCAGAACTCCTCAGCTATTTTTCAGTGTCTCTTGACTCTTCTTCCTCTATATATTTGAGAACTTTCAAGTCTGGGTAATATCTTGCTTTCCCTTAGTGAATTAGCAATGATTTAAGACATTTCTATTCTGGCTCCCTGTCATAAAAATGATGCCTTACATTTAAACGGGAGCCCTGGAAGAAGCAGGGAGAAGTAATCATACGCACACACATCAACACAAGTGAATAATCGAAATGTGGTGAATCTTGACATTTCCATGTGAACACTGGCAATCCCAGATTAAATGGTTTTATGTCTGAAAATAGATGCAGGTCGAGCCCTTGGCATCCACGGGGGTCCGTACCTGGAACCTCTGTGGTTGCCGAAACCTGCAGATAACTGACTCTACGGGCCGGAGCCCTCACCTGACTTCTAGATGCAACCGGAAATGCCTGCTAGTTGCATCTAGAGGTGCTCTGAGGCCCTGAGTCACTGCACATGGCCTCCCTGGTCCTCAGAAAGCCTCCTGGACATGACTAGAAGGAGCTTCCAGTTGCATCTGGGAGGTCCTCTGTGGGTCCATCCATGGTGGGTCAAATCCGCAAGTTCCAAATCTGCAAAAAAAAAAAAAAAAAAAAAAGGAGCCACTATTTCTCAATTTTTGAACCTGGACCAATAAAGACAACAGCCCAATCCTACCAAACGGACCACGTGGCAATGCGGCAGTGCCAATACAACATCTGCTGTACCCCACAGGGGAGTTTCAGCATGGTGAGGCCTCCTTGGGGCTAGAGGGCATTTTTCCCTTCCCCTGGGGAAATCTCCTGCTGCCCCTAAGGGTTAACTTGGACTGGCACCAGTGATATAGCTGGCACAAGTCCGCATTGACTGAAGGAAAACTGTGTGACGAGTGAAGGTGGATCTGGCCTGGGAAGAGGGTTAGGAGTCAATGGGTGTCATTGCTACTGAACTCGCCCCCTTCCTGGGTCTGATCCACTCTCCTATTCACCCATGTTGCCAACCCCTTACTCCAGTGGCATTCAAACTTTTTAGACTGGGACCCACTTTTTAGAATGGCACTCGTGTCGGGATCCACTGGAAGTGATGGCATTAACCTGGAAGTGATGTCATGGCAGGAAGTGACATCATCAAGCAGGAAGTGTTGTCACTGTAACATAATAAAATGATGGACTGCAGCAATTGTTCAACCACAAAACATTCATAACAGAAAGCAAGATTAGAACAAAATATGATGTAAAATCACTGAAGTAAATACAAAATTAAAAAAAATCTCACTTGAAAATTCAAACTGTTAACACTCAGAAAAGACTATAAGAGTAAGGTCTGCAGTTTCCAATATGGCTGCTCCCAGCTTTCCATGAGCCACCGGATATCAGGTTGTGACCCACCAATTGGGTCCCAACCCACAGTTTGAATAACAGTTATTCCTTATTCCATTCCACCGCCTTCCTTTTGACCCCTGGGCAATGTAAATGTCATTGCACGGACCTGGCTGCTCTCCACTGGCAGAGGCAGCCAGGCCACACTTGCTATTCCATTTGTAACTGCTGTAAAGCTGTTTATGCCACTGGAGTGCTTGTTTCTGCAGTGTAAACAGAGCATAGAATTGGGCCGTAAGAATCATAGTGTGTAGTCATAAACATACACCAGTGAATCTGAGTTTTCAAACACTCACAAATTCTATCTGCGATTGTCGATGTCGTTTGTGCATGTCAGCATTTATCAGTACACAAAGGATCACTTCCTGGTCTAGAGAAAAAGATCGCATTTTTAAATGTAAAACAGAACCAAGGTTGGGATTCCAACTCCTGTGAGGGGCTACTCCACTCATGTTCATGCGCTTCAGAGCTGCCACTTTAAGCAGTAATCCCCAGGTATGTCACAAAGCTCCCTCTCAAGGTTAGGGGGCTCCCCAGACAACCCAAAAGGCTGACTTGGAATGTGTTGATTCTCCCACAGTGCATATCTATGCTCATTCAGCATGGAGTTCATATCCCAGCCTGAAAATATTCTGAGGTATGTGAAATTCAGAAAGAATGGAGA
Source organism: Lerista edwardsae (assembly GCA_029204185.1). Taxonomy (NCBI): domain Eukaryota; kingdom Metazoa; phylum Chordata; class Lepidosauria; order Squamata; family Scincidae; genus Lerista; species Lerista edwardsae. The sequence continues at coordinate 9,633,442 of JAJKFI010000046.1, forward strand.
AAAACTGACAGTGTAACTATTTCCATTTAATTACCCTAATCCAGAGAAGACGGTGGCATGGTCTCAGGGCTGAATCCTAACAAACTTTCCAGCACCGATGCAGCCATGCCAATCCTGCACTGCAGGTGCAGTCACAGAGCCCTCCTCAATGTAAGGGACCTTGTGGCTGTATTGGTGCTGGAACGTTGGATACAATTTGGCCCTTAATCTCCATCAAATTGTAATACATGCATGCATTTTGCATTACTGCCTACTTAGATAGATAGGCACAATGCGTCTGTCTGTCTGAAACCAAAGTAGCTAATACAGACATACCCTGATATCCACTGATTCAGTAGCCACGGTTTCAGTTATCCACAGATACCAGGGATACTGAGGATGCCTTTTTAAAGATAGGGGAACATCAGTAGTTTTGCTGCAACAAGGTAAAAAAAAAAGATGTGTGTAATGTTCCCCTAACTTGTAGTAGTATCCTAGTATCCCTGGTATCTGTGGATAACTGAAACCGTGGCTACTGAATCAGTGGATATTGGAGCATGTCTGTATATGCAGCAAGTGGAAGCCTGTTTCCACAAGTAGGTTGCCTTTGCTGGATTAAGTGGTAGATACAATTTTTGTTGGAACAGCCTTTGTCAGAAAGGCATTGTGAACATAAATCAGCAGAGTCCTTAATGTGTATTCCATCATGAGCAACTTAAATTATTCCATATCCAAAGTCTTCAGCTCCAGGTCCAGGAGAATGGCAGCATCTTGCTCACAAACCTGCTACCTCACTCACCTGAATGGCAAGGGCTGTGCCTCCCACTTGATTGTAGAATGTCACCATCAGCGCACCTGCAATTGTTTCTGTGCATGAGCTGCTACTTAGGCCCCCTCTCAACACTTCAAACCCAGTCCCCCTATTTTCGAATAGTAAAATATCGAAAAAGTGCCCACTCTTATAAACATCCTGGCAGACAGACATGCCAAATCTTACTGATCAGAACCTCCAAGGTTGCAGATGTCATATCCTGAAGAGGAAAGGATTACTGGGTGATGCAGTAAAAAATTTACCTGTTTGTCACAGCTATCTTTTAGTCCCCCCTCCCCCTCGGAGGGAAGGACCGCCAAGGATGAAATGGCCACCACAGGTGCGTCCGCTAAGGGCACCTTGAGGCACTGCATGGTCTGTTCAGGCAGGGTGTATAACTTGTTGATCAAACATGAGTTGTGTTTGGGTGGAAGGGTTGTGCTCATTCTTCCTCAATAGTCCTTTGGAAGGCTTTTGGAAAAGGCACTGTTTCAGGCTTTACTGGGCCCTGAGGAAAAAGGAGTTTAGCCCTGTGAGGCTTGGCAGAACCTGGTGTGGCAGAGTCCTCCGGAGCTCCTGCCGCTAGATCCAGGGCTTGCGTGGCCTTAGCCAGCATCCTTGGGAACAAATCAATTGGAAATAGTCTGTCCAGATTTTGTTTGGCCTGATCCTTTAGTCCTTGTCTGAGGAAGATGGGGCAGAGCTAAACTCGTAAGTGGCAGAGGCCTGCCTGCTGTGGAGCAAGGCCTTGTCCTTGTGGGAGAGACGCTTGTCTCTCTTTGCCCTTTTAGAAGTGGGCCTAGAGGCCCTCCCCCCTCCCTCCCCCTCTGAACAATCTGAGGACTCCAGAGATGGGTTTGGAGTGCTCCAGTGTTTGGTTTTTTTGGAGGGGAGGGGGGGAGGATTTGGAGTTTGTAGGCCTTGATGATAAGAGGCAGTTGTTCCTTAAAAACTCCCTCCTCAGCGTGCTTGATGACTGCGTCGAGCTGAGTTGGGGGGTGGGACGCCACGGAACTGTGGATTGGCAAGGATTGGGGTTGGGTAGGGGCCCATTCACTCACCCTCTTTGCTTGGGACCCCACGGACCCGTTACCTGACTGGGCAGGTTCCACGCCGTTTTCCGAGGCCATCTGCGAGTTCCGCTAGGCCCGATGCTGTACGCGTGGCAAGGCCTGCTTTTTTTTTTTGGTACGGGCTCGCGGCAGGCCTCCAAGTGTGCCACTGCCTGTAGCGGCACAGTCACCTCTGTATCTGTGGGGCCGGGGCTAGCAGCTGCTCCGGACCCCAACTCTCTGCCCGCCCGTCAGCATGTGCGTGGCTGCTTGACTGGGCGAGGTGCTCCTCTCAAGAACAGCACTGCTGTTCTGCAGCAGCTGCAGCTCTCTGTGCAGCTGGCTCCCGCAGCGGCCAGGCCAACCCGCAAGACTCCCCATTCGCTCTGAGGTGGGCCAGGAAAGAGGGGAGGTCAAGAGGAGAGCAGAGGGAAAAGTAGGAAAAGGAGGGTACAGATGAGCTCTGGGAGCTCTCCTGAAGTGTGACCTAGCTCTGTGGGAGGCAGAGCCGGACTGGGATGGGCTGCCCTCCCAGGAGGTGGGGACAACCTTGAAGTCCGGCCCTGCCTCATGTGTGGGAGGGGCAACCCATGTCGTGACGAGTGCCTCCCCCTTCCTCCTACAGAGAATAGGACATCTTCTCCACAAATGCTGCCTTCCTTAAACTCTCTAGCCCTCCAGTTCAGCTTCCCCAATTATCTTAATAGGAATAATGTAGCCTTCACTGAAGCAATAGCCTCTTGTCTGCCTTTTTCTTTTAGAGCATGTGCGGGACAGTCTTGAACAGAAAATCTACAGAGCTTGGGAGAGCTTGTAAATGTGCACGGTGTTAATGAGACTGAATAGATTTGTTCAGAAAATGCAGAGTATACAACAGAGCTCAACTTTCATTCCAATCCATTCCACTCTACTAATTCACTCCATCATATTGTGAAAATATCATAATGTGAAACCAATAATTGGTTTTTGATCATTCGTCCCAAGGCCTATTCAACCACAAATGACCTCCTCTATACCGAGCTGCAAATTCCAGCTCACTGTCATATCCCTCTCTTGCAACAGTACAGATCTAGCCAGCCTAATCTTGTCCAGCTACCGCTGCTGCTCCTGCAGCACCAAGAGAAATGCTTTGAGCTTTGTCAGGTTATTTGCTGCTCTACAAAATGCTCCAGAGAAGACAACCAGAGGGGCTGGCTCTCCCTTTCCTTCCATCCTACTGAGAACGCAGAGCTGCCACTCGCTCAGCCCACCCCTCCTCAATTCTCCTGGGGGGTCCCAATGGCTCCACTGCAGTCACCCCAGAAAGGGAAGCATTGTTGCTGGCTCTGCTGCTTCCACTTTGCAAAGTGGCACTGCTGCCAGGTGAACAAGGGCACAATGGCTGCCATTACTTCTTCCTTTAGGTCACTGTCTGCATACTTGGTGTTTAGTGCATAACAATTCAATTCAGGGTGCAATCCAGTGCCCTGTTTTAGGCTGACGCTAGCTGCTGGTTGAAGCCTGTGCTGCGCTGCTCCTGTGCCAGCCAAGTTCAGCTGGCACAAAAGCGGTTCTGGCCAGGGGAGAGGGAAGGGGGGAGGGAGGGTATAATTGGTTAAAATGAATTACTTGACCATAAAAAAACCTTGAGTTTGAAAAAAGTTCTAAGCTTAAAAAGTACACAGTTACGTGATTTTGGCTGATTTTCATGGTCTGCGGCTGCCATCTTGAAAATAACCCACTTCCGGTTGTCTAGTTTTGGTAAGTTTTTTCCTGTCATTCAGTACACCTAGTACTGACAAGAACAGTTGACAGACCTGTTATGGGAATTTTTCTAAGCTTAAAAAGTACACAGTTACATGATTTTGGCCGATTTTCATGGTTTGCGGCTGCCATCTTGAAAACAACCTACTTCCAGTTGTCCAGTTTTGGTAAAGTTTTTTCCTGTCAATCAGTACACCTAGTACTGACAAGACCAGTTGACAGACCTTTTGTTAGAATTAGTCCCGGGTTATGGGTTTTCCCCCCCTAAATTGACTGGACTATTAAACTCGACCTGTGTTTCTGGTTCTGCAATTGCATTTTATAGCAAATCACCCCCAATGAAGTCTGAAAAAATACCGGTACACAGTGCAGGTAACATTGGAATGAAAGCAAAAGGATGACAATTCCAGAGAAAATTACTCAACTGAAAGCAATTGCACAGAGCAGTTTTGATGTGTAAAAGCACAGGATAGAGCTCATTGTCTTTCAAGGAGCATCAGCAGGGCTAGTTGTTTTAAAGGCCACCACACTCTCAAATTTTATATTCCACAGCTGTTGCAATGGGACAATTGTGGAGTCCATTCTTCAAACTAGCAGCAAGGTTTCATGACGTTTTGGAATGGAAACCAGAAGTGTGTTAGCTGCACAGTGTCATTTGTAGATGCTTAATGCGTCAGTCTGCCTAAGCTCTAGCCTTTTTCATACAAAGCAAAAAGAGCTCGAGCTCATTTTCTGTTTATCGTATTCACCAGGACAGAATGGGCGTATTTCACTGCAAATGCACAGAATAATTGTTTCCCGGCTTACTGACATCCTATTTTCCAAAGGAGCATCTCCCTGCTCCAAAGACTGTCAGCTGTTAACAACTACTTTTCATCAGTGCAATTATTCCCGCTGGAGAGGTCAACCTACCCTTGTGAGGTTAACTTGCTGATTTAACATTAATCCTGCATTAAGACAAACAACAAGAAAGACAGAACATGCCAGACAGGAATAAATTGAAACTCACCATTATATATCATTTGCATAATTAAAGCTCTGTGATCTAGAAACTACACAAATCATGAGACCACTTATAAAAAAATTCTGATGAATCAACAAATGCTGGAGTAAGCGAGATTAGGTTAAAGAGAACAGATTACAGGCATGCCCCAGTATCCACTGATCTGGTATCCAGTTTTGATTATCCACGTATACTATGGATACTGGGATGCCTATTAAAAAGATAAGGAAACATTAAACAAATCTCTTACCTTGTTGCAGCAAAACCACTGATATTCCCCTATCTTTAAAAAGTCTCCAGTATCCATGGTCCAGAACTGAGCATGCCTGTATGTGCTTTTTGGCAATGAAATGGAGATGCGGGAACACACAATAGAAAAGAAAGTCTCACTGAAGTAACAACATGTATAGACAGCTGTTTTTCTACCAACAATAGTGTAGAATTGAAAATACCATCCAAATATCATCGGGTTAAGTGCTAAAATTACTAATTTGGGCTGGACCACAAATGCTGATCTTGGTAGTCCGGTGGTTCTCAATTTTTTTTTTAAGCACCGGGACCCACTTTTTAAAATGACACTATCGGGACCTTCAAGAGACTTTGAAAAAAGATGATCTAGGAAGAAATTATTTATTTACAAGTAATATTTTATTTATTTGCAAGAAATTTGATCCATTTCTTGTAATGAGGTAGCCCTAATGAACAGCCTCAAGGGTTGAGGGCCTTAGATATGTGACTCAGCCGTCACCTGCCCCCATTACTTGTAATTTGTGGGGAAAAAACCACATCTGAAAAAAGATGCTCAAACATTTATCCCCCTATATTCACACAAGTTTGCAAACTACAGGAGCTCAGTTGTTTGCAGGGCAATTAATAGCTATCTTGCAAATTGGAGGAGCTCACTTGTGTAGCTGAGAGGGGTCACATGACTCTAAGCCAAACATTTTTGGGGGTTTGTTTTGTCTCCAAACATCTGTGAAACATATTCCTATTTTATTCCTTTTTCCACTTGTTTTTCAAAGAGAAACACCACCAACTGTGAAGGGTACTAGATCCATAGCCCAAACCTATACTGGCTGACTGACTGTGGGAGCCTCCGTGGGGAAAGGGAATATTCATCCCCTTTGCCCATGGTAAAGTCGCAGGGTGGTGATGGATCTACTTGCTTTTGCACCAGCTATTTAGAATGTCCTCCTGTCCCACCCAAAGGCCACATTACCAGTGAGAACTCATTGCTCGCCTGTGACAGGTGCTCCCTCCGGGGCACACGCGGCCGGTGTTACCATGGCGCTGCCCCAGCACTGGCAGTAATGGCTTACCACTGGCATTGGATGGGTTTTACTGCGCCATGTTGCGGTACAAGCGTACTGCCGGTGGGGAGAGCTTTAGGATTGGGCTCTCATAGATACTAATTAAAAAACAAGAAGAAAATGCATAATAATTTATTTTGGTATGTCTGCTTGATAAGAACTAGATGAACACAGAACTGAGAAAGTGGCCAAAATGCTCTATTAACCTGATTTGCAGCGATGATTCGAGGTGAGCACTGAATTTGCTGTATTTGTTCTTTGACAGTAAACACAGAAAATAAAGAACAATGAGCAGGGAGCTATTTTCTATGGATGAGACGTCCACATTTTATTTTTTTCCCATAGGCATAAAAAAATGGCAGTGAAGTATTCTATGAAAGAGGCAGGGAATGAGAAAGGTGCAGATATAACGGACTGAGGTTTGTGCTTCAAAATTACACCATTCATTTTAAAAACAAAATGATATTTATTTATAACAGTTCCTTGTTTTCTTTCTCTCTTTCTCTTTTTAAAACGTTGGTTTTTGAAATCAGTTTTTAAATGACACACGGTGTTACAAATGATGGCATTTCCAACCAATGTGGCATTTCCATATTTACACCAACCAAAAGAAATTTACAAGACATGATAGCATACAATCTTGACATTTAGTAGTAGCAGTAAAACAAGAAGGGCATCCATTTTTGTTTCTGTACAAACTATGAGAACAAAACCTTTATTCACATTTGTTTTAAAAAAATCATCAGTAATTTGATCGGATCTACACATTTTCCAAATCCATTTTCCCCTCAATTCTCAAACCTTTCATCACATTGCCCACACCTTCACCAGACTATGGAACTACACGTAATTAGATCTAACATAAACAGAGCAAACGTTCTCCCTTTCCAATTTCTCTCCCAGCTTCCTGATAACCTCCCTTGAAAAAAAAACCCCTCTTCCTGGTTTCCTTCTTTGTAATTCACTTTCTCATGTCTCCCTCAGAACAGCAAACCCTTAACTTAAATCTCTTCTCAAGCAAAGTTAGAAAGACAGTGTTTTCCTCTGTGATTTTTTAATGCTACACCCAAGAGTCAGGTGACCCGGGGTATTGTTCTGCTCTATAAGAAGGTCGCCTGGTGGAGTAGAAGTCTACATAGTTTGTTGTTGATTTCAGTCCATACTGAGTTGTATAATCTGTAGTAGCTGGGAAATGAACACGATCATCAAAATATGGGTCTTCATAGCTATGTGGAGACTGCAAATATAACCGATATGCATCATAGTTCTTTCTGTTGGAATCGTCTTGACCGTAGTACAATTGTTGGTGCTATTGAGAGATAAGAAAACACCCAGATTTTATTCTACCTTTTAGAGCTATATAATTAATCTCTATGCATATGTAGCAGTATGTGATTAATTCATGGCACAACAGTTGTGCAGCGACAATTCTGCACAGAAATGCAGAAATAAAAGCATCTCCAAACAGGGTCTTCAACAGCTTTAAAAAAAATCCGTAATTGCCAACAGAATTGTGTTATCAAAATCCTACTTGTTTCAGAAAAGTATTGTATGACTTGCCACATAATAAGTAGTCTTTCTAAACACACAGAAAGTGGACATATTTTGACAAACTAAACAAGAACAGCCTAAGGCTTTCAAATGCAGTCTTAGTATAAAAGAAAAAAACAGGGCACAAGAAGCAAAACTGAAAAATTTGAGTTAGCGCACACTATTTCAAAACTGGTTCTAGCATAGAAAGAATGTAAAAGTATCATTAGAGCCCATTCTTCATGTTTTCCTTGACAGCTCCAATTAAATATGGAAGAACAGCAGCACTCTAGAGCAGTGGTATTCAAACTTTTTAGACCGGGACCCATTTTTTAGAATGGCACTTGTGTTGGGATCCACCAGAAGAGATATCGTTAACCTGGAAGTGCTATTGTGGCAGGAAGTGACTTCATCAAACAGGAAGTACTGTTATTGTAACATAATAAAATGACACTCCTGAAATGCAAATAGGCATTCTTGGACAGCAGCAATTGTACAACCATGAAACACCCCTGACAGAAAGCAAGATTAGGACAAAATATTATGTAAAAGCACGAAACTAAAAACATTTTTTTTATAAAAAAAACACCCCTCACTTGAAAATTCAAAAACACTCACAAAAGGAATATAACAAGAGCAAGCCTGCAGTTTTCAAGATGGATGTTCCTAGCTTTCCATGACCCACCTGACATCCGGTCACAACCCACCAAGTGGGTCCCGATCCACAGTTTGAATAACACTGCTCTAGAGATCCAAAGTACCCTGGGCAAGTCCTGAACTCTCTCTCTTGCCAGCCCTGGTGACTGTATTGCTGATCAGTTGCAGATATTCTTTCTTGGAACAAAATTGCAACCCATCTAAATCATTCACTGCCCTGCTTATCAGGATTAAGTCTTGACTGATGTTTGTCCCAGCCTTTTTTTCAGTCCTTTTCCACCTTCGAAACTTTATTCCATTGCCCAGCCACTCATTCTCTCAATGTATTCCAACTACACTATGGAAATCTCCAATTTTGCATGCGCACTCTCTCTCTCTAAGAGAGACTGCTTCTTGCCCTAACCTCCGTAGATATAGTATGCAGAAGTTAATTATCCTCTTCTGCGATTAGGCCAGCACGGTTAAATTTAGTAGCGTGAGTTTTCATTAATTTTTATTATTGGTCTACAATTTTGATTGCATTCAAGGTATGTCAGGAATGTGATGTGTTCTCCCCTATTCTGCCTTCTCAGATGTTGTATTGTCTTTGAACATACATAACCTTTTCAACTAGGCAGGTGCAAAAAAAGAAAGAAAAAGGCTTTCATCAATAATTTTTCATCATTTCCCCAGCTCTTCCATTAGTGGCTCATGCTGAAGTGCTTCATCAACCCCCTTCTGGTGAAGGTACTTATTCATTCTTTGCTAATTGCAAACCTTTGTGTGCTGCAGGTTTTGAATTTTGCCCCTTTCCACTTGTACTTATTCAGGAATTCACAACTGGTTATTCCTTATAAGGGAAACAGTCCTTTTGTAACGCATAGCACATAACTTGCGAATCTTAGTTATCTTTAAGACATTTTGCATACATACTACCTGATGCTGTTATATTTCTGTCCAGAACGTGTTATATATCTTTGATCCAAATGTTGTTTTGCTGAAGATAAACATTTCTTTCTTCTTAGGACTTTCACTTACAAGCAGTCCAATCTTCAATGCATATCACTTGCACAATTCTATTCCTGAACTGCATGAAGTTCATGTTGCCAAACTGGTGAGAATTTTAGAATCACACTTCTTTGCAATTCATAAATTCCAAAGAACTGGGTGCAAAGGAGCAACATCTGTTGTAAAGCACTATGTGCCTAGACGTGTGCCTAATTTCTTGGCAACAACCAAGATTGTCATTTGACAATTAAGACAGTTGGAGCAGCGCTGATCTGCACAACATGAGACACATTAAGCTGTACAGAGTCCACCAGCCACAACCGATACCCTGATGTTTTTGCAGTCCCAGGCAGGCAGCAAAACCAGAAAATTTGTTTAGTTTGTGTTGGGCTGCCAGACACCGCTGGTTGATAGGTCATGATTTGTATAAGCCTGAGGCCAAGAAACCATATTTTGAAAATGCTGCTTAGAAGGGAAACAGAAAGGTCTGTAACAGACTGCAATGTTACTTCATTCTCAGAAATAAAATCTGCCTTAGGCTGTAATTCTGTAAAATTTTTAAACTGTTTAAATATTGTCTCAATATTGTTTTAATAGTTTTATTTTGCTGTTGTTCTATTTTAATGTTTTAATTTTGACATTGTAAGCCACCTTGGGTGCCCATGGTGGCAGAAAGGAGGGATAAAAATCCTATAAATAAAATAATAATAATCCTATACACGTTAACTTAGGAGTTAGTCCCCTTGAACTCCATGAGACTTGCATCTGAGCAACCATGCATAGTCATGCATGCACATTTCCAAAATGTTCCCTGGGACGGCACTTTTTCTTTTTGCATGCGCACATACTCACAGGCACTGTTTTAATAGGATTATAGCACAATAGTTACCAATAGTTATCAAATAACCCAGGTGCAATAGCATCCTGAAACTGCCTGAATATAAAAGTTACATTAGGTAGTACCTAAGTACCTTTAGATTAAAATGAAACACTGTGACTGTAATTACTATTGGTATCCTTTAAATAATGATTTCAGTATTACCTGTAGACGCCTATTTTGGTCTCTTGCTGGTGAAGAATAGGAATGGATATAAATTGGTGAAGGTTTGGAGGACCCTGTAGGAAAATGGCAGAGACTGTTAAAACCCATATTTGACTCACTCAAGTTTCCTGTTGGTTGACTTTCACACATCACTGAGTGATACAGAGAATTTCAGTAAGTGACATTTTGAAAAAATTTAGGGGATGTGGGCAACACATTGGCCACATCTGCCTGCACGTGGTTTATTTGACCACTAATCTTTTAACTTCCCCTGCTATATGAGGATATTAAGCTGTCTGATATTGAATCAGACCATTGGTCAATCCACTCTGGTATTGTATTCTCCAAGTGGGAGCAGCCCTCCTGAGTCTCAGGCAGAAGTATTCTCCATCACATGTTTCTCAACATACATTTAATGTTTTTGTTAAGTTAAAGTATGTGTTGAAAAATTCAAGTACTTTAAAAATTCAAATGTTCGAACAACCTCACAGAATCAAAATTTCACATTAAATTCTAATTCTTAGTGGATGTCTTTCCCCTGGTTTGTTCAAATATCACATTTATTTGTGAGTTAAAATGTTGCCTAGCCAAATCAAGACCATTGGTCCATCTACGTTTACACTGACTGGAAAGAGCTCTCAAGGACTTCAGATAGGAATTTTTCTCTATTCCATCTGGAAATGTTGAGGACCCAAAGCTGGAACCAGTGCTCTTCTACTCAGATATGGTCTGCTCCCCCACTGAGGGAAAACCAAGTTTCCCACTGAGGGAAAACCAAGAGGGCTTTAACCCAAGTGCCTTAAGGACGCAATCCTAACCTGGAGTTAGGCCAGCAAAATTTGGCTGGCACAAGGGCTTCTGTAAAGTGCGTTTGGACCCCTCTCAGAGTCATGGAGGATGGCTCAGGTCTGTGTGCTGGTTTGTCTGACTCTGAGAGTGGTCCAAACATACTTTATGGTGTCCCTTGTGCTGGCCAAATTTTGCTGGCCTAAGTCCAGGTTAGGATTGCGCTCTCAGTAAATGAAAGGCACTTGTACCTGCTTGTACTAGTGGGACGAACTGAATTTGGCAGTAAAAACAGGAATTTCACTCGTAAAAGCAATAAACATAACAAAGGGAAGGAATTAGTGCCCTCTAACCATGTCCTAACACTGCTACAAAGGAAACCAAGTCTTCCATTTCTCCATGCTCTGAGGTATGTCAGGGGTATGAGCAGGCCAGAGACCAGACAAAAAAGAACTGCAAAAGTAAGCTAAAAACGCAGTGGGCTATCCAGCCCCACAGTCAACATCCAACCCTCAGCGAGGCAGGGTCAGAACTAGAGAAATAGTAATCCCTGTGTTGTTAGGGAGCTGTTTAACAGTTGATCCTACCTTGCTGAGGTGCAAGGGGCTTCCCAGTTTAATGGTATGCCCTTCCTCTGCCACAGAACAGCAAGGTGATCAAGTTTGCAGATGCCATCAAAATATTCAGAGCACTAAAAGCCAAAAGTGATTGTGAAGAACTCCAAATGATCGCATCAAACTGTGTAAATGAGCAACCAAATGGCAAATGTGGTTCAATAAAGTTAGTGTAAAGTGATGCACACTAGGGCAAAAATCTCAGCTTCACTCTACACTGATGGTTTGAATTGCCAGTGAGAGCCAGTTAAGAGATAATTGTGGATAACTCAATGCACCATCAGCCCATTATGTTGAGAAGGCAAATTCTATGGTAGGGGTCACTAGGAAAGAAACAGAAAATAAGACTGCTAATATTATAAATATCCCTACACAAACCTATGGTGCAGTCACATTTGGAATACTCTGTACAGTTCTGGTTGCCAATTTCAAGGAGGATATTGTAGAACTGGAAAAGATACAAAAGAGAGCAACCAAAATGACTAAAGGACTGGAATGAGGTTTTTTTTCCACTTGGAGAAAGATACTAAGGTGCTGATTGAGACTTACAGAAGTATGCAGGGCCAAGGAATAATAATAATAAAATAATAATAATAATAATAATAATAATAATAATAATAACAATAATAATAATAATAATATTTCTATACCTCCTTTCTTGGTCATTGGATTGCTCCTTTAACTCCTTAATTAAAGGCTCCTTAATTCAAGGCGGTTTACATAGGCAAGCTTTTTCTAAACTCCAAGGGGTTTTTACAAATCACAGAGAGATTCTAATCTTTCAATAACTATATTCAGATGAAACTTTCACAGTCCTGCCTTTCTTTCTGGCCGCACGACTGCCTTCACGCTGGCTGATAAAGGACTTATTTGCTCTCACCAAAGAAACAGTTGGCCCAGCACAACTCCTCTCTCACAGGCAGCTGGAGACAGCTCAGCTCAAAGCTTATCAGTTGCATTCTCAAGGGCTGCCGCTCACAGAAGCTTCTGGTGTTCTCAAACTGGCGACCTTTGGATCTTATCTTCAGGCATAACGGTGACTCAACCCTCTCGAACAGACCTCCTGACCAATCCCTGGCATCTCCAAGTATAACTGGGAAAAATCTGCCAGAAAGCCTGGGCAATTGCTGCCAGTAGATAAAACTGACCTAGCTGGACCAATGGTCTGGCTTGGGATAAGGCAAGCTTCATATGTTCATACCTGGAATCTTCTGCATGCATAGCATGCTCTCAGGTAGTGTGGCTGCTGAATGCAAGTTCTATGCTATGATTCCAGGGTGGACAAAAGAAACACCTTTTTTCAGCATTCATATGATAAGCAGTTAGTCCTTTAAAACATGAATACACAATGAAGTGTTGTACAGCGATTTTAAACGGGAAAAGAGTCACTGGTACAAATGTCAAAAGAACACAAATTATTTTTTGAGGTTATTTTATTGCTGTTGGAATACAATCCTATTATTTTTGCTTTTTATTTGTAGTGTTCTGTGGTTTTTTTGGTCTCAGATAGAATGCACCTTTTATACATAAAATGCTGGTTAATGATATTCATTTTCATCTCACTGGTCCCTTACCAGTATATACGTCTTTATGTGTAATCCCATCACCTTGGCTATTGTAATACTGCATAGAAGGTTGGGTCCTATCATATTCGGAACGAGGGTCTCTAATTCCTAATAGCGCCGGTGATGAAGATGTGCTGCCAACTGAGGAACAGAAGGTAACGGAGATCAAGAGAGGGAGAGAAAAAAAGGTAGATAGAGCAGATCAGTGCAAGAGAAAATGTTCAGAAAAGGTAGATGGTTGACTGGAAAACCAAGGCCTGGCTTTGTAATAAAATGAATTTGCCGTATGGTAAAAGTGACAAGAAAGGCAACTGGGTAAACATCCTTATGGAATCTCTGGAAGGAAGATTTGCAGCATTTGCAACCCTTACAGCATTGTGATAAATTATGCTAAGTCTAGGTTTTAGAGATAAAGGTTTATGTCTGAATTATAACCCTCAAGCTAAATGCTGTGAAACTGCTCCCAAGTATAGAGAATAGGTTTTTGTAAAAGGAAAATAAACTTTAAAAGCCAGGCTGATGCACAGTTCGCCATTCTGTGATTTTAATTTAATTTCAGTAACTGATTTTTTTGGATTGTTGTATTATGTTTATTGATACTGTCCAACTCCAAGAATAAATATGTACCTCTCTTTCATTTGTAAATTAATTTACATCTTTAATTTTTAATTTCAAAAATAACTTCTTTTTCCTTTTGGAGTCTCCTGCTTAACATGAGCTTCAGATTTTATACATACATGGAAAAAGGTAAACATGGGACAGTGTCCTGTATAAGGACCAAGCAAAGTGTTCAGCTCTCTACCAGCTCTGAACTTTTTGGAGATAGGAGAAACACCCAGGAAAGACACTGGAGGTGCTTCCTAGTCCAGGCCATGGACAAGTCTTTCTTCTACAAGAATCTCCTCTTGATGAAGGAGTCAGTTTCAAGACCACTACATGATGACAAGTATGGAGAAACAGAGATGTGTAGCTCTGTGCCAGTCCTGGAATACATGTTGTGCACATTGCAGCCTTTACCTGGCATCAGAGACTTGGCAATGCAACTGTTTCCAGGGAGGTGGAGTATATGAGTATGTAGTGGAACCCTGAGATTCAGCTAACATAATGTGGCTGCAGGATTTAGGAGGCACTGCACTGCCAACTAATCCAGCCCCTTCTAGATTCCGTCCAGCACTTGGAATTCAGCCAGGCATGTGCATGATGTACTACCAGTGTAGCTCTGTCTGGCAAAGGCTTTCTTCCTCTCATCAGCTCTCCCTTATCCACAGCTGAATCCTCTTTATGATCCGAAACGTTATCTGCATGTGACAGTTATTGAAAGCCCAAGTGGCTCAGAGCACTGCTGGAATAGGGGTTTGTGTGTGTGTGGAGTAGAGATTGTGACACTGTGTGCAAGGGTGCATGCCTTAAAGTACAAGTTCCCAGGAGCCTCAAAAATACTCTCTTCAAGCTAGTTGCAGATGCTGCCATTATGGTGGACCCAGCCCCAGTGAAACATGGAGGCCCTGGATCCAATTCTTGTTCATCCACTGCTTTCCACACAGAGGTATCTTGTACTCTGAACCAGCTTAAATTAAAGTTTAGTCCCATTTGTAAGTGTTGTCCCTTTGTCCCCCACATGACTGGCATGGACAAGACCTATGGACAGCAAGAGTATCTGACTGCAGTTAACAGGCTGCCTCAACTGAATTCTGTCACAGCAAAGCCTTGAAGTAGTGAGACGGGATGGCCCTGACACTATATGAGCCAGGTATACCAAAATAAAAACTACAAATGGACTTTGATATGTCCACAAGATCTGTTCGGGGACATTAACATCAAATTTGCCTGAATCAAAAAGGGTTAGTGACTGACCAGACTGAATGATAGGTGACATTTGCTGATTCGTTGTAGACAAGGAAGGATGTGACTTGAATCTGTCACGCTCAAGTGTTGACACTGGGGTAATAAAATGATTTTGATTCCAACCATCCTGTGGAAGAAGAAAGAAGAGGTCACATGGAAAGCGAGTGACATTTCATTAATAGAAATGGTTTAAGATTTTACTGTGAAATGTCACCCTGATGAATACTAATTTTTGTGAGAGCTGTTTTTGTGGCTTACCTTTTTATAAATGCTACGAAGATCACGATATTGCCATAAAGTGTTCAGCACCTGGGCTGCTGCCTTGACAACCTTCAGCGATGACCTAAAAGAAAACAGCTTATATTATGTTTAGGGCACAACATGACGAAAAATGCACACTCTACACTGGAAATCAAACCACTGTTTGCACGAGGCTTAGAATCTTGCTTTAAATAACCCCACACTCCACACTAAGGTAATCTGGATTCTACCATCAGAATGAATCACACAGTTTTGTGGCAAGTGCTTTGAAGAAAATGGGAAGGGAACACATGTATCTTGATGAAGCCCGACTGAAGAGATACTCACAGTGCTGTTTAATCTGATGCCATTTATCACATTTTAGGGAAATTGAGACCTGTTACCTGCTTTTTCTATCTCATCCCAACTGGTGATCAATAGGGCTTCTTCTTTTGGGATTTTCCAGGGATCAATACAACCTCCCATGCTACTTAATATCTGCTTTACATTTTTGGAAAAAGTCATCTGGGGAATCATTGCAAAAGTGACTCCCAGCATGAACCTGACCAACTGCCCCAGAAGGACACTATGGTTGATAGTGCTGAAGGCCATTGAGAGGACCAGCAGGGATACACTCCCCCTTATCCAGTCTCGGTTGCAGATCAAACACCAGGGCAAGCAAGGCTGTCTCCATCCCAAAACCAGGCCCGAGGTGAACTGAGAGGGATCCGGATAGTCTGTTTCTTCCAGGACCCTCTGGGGCTGAGATACTACCATATGTTCAATCACTTTGCCCCCCCAAAACGGAGACTTAAAACAGCCTGGAAATTATGTAGCACAGAGGGATCAATGGATAGAGTATACCACTATTTTCAATACTGGTACAAAAACCCCTTTCCTGGACAGAAGAAATGACCACTCTCCCCAACCACTGGCCAAACACTCCTAGAGAGATTTTCTAAGCCAAACTGGATTTTACCAATAGTTTTGGAGCTCGGACATTGTGTCAATTGTTTTATCCACTGTTTTCCTTCTTTTAGTAATTTTTAATTGATTGTTGTTTTAACTTATTTCAGTTCTATTATTATCGTGAACCACTGAAAGAACGAAGCAGTAAATAAATAGCTGACAGCACTGACCAGTTTCAGAATGGAGGTGGGGGGGGGCGCAAGAATTCTGGTACACAAGAACATTTCTGCATTGGAACTAATGTGCTTGAAAGGTAATAGGTGTGTTGGAGAAAGAGCTCCTGATTCTGGGAGAAAAGGCAACGAGTCCTCTGTGACCGTATAATCCTTTTATATTCATATCTTCTGCAACTCACAGAATATTTTCATACTATGCAACATTAACAACCTTTAAAAAAATCAAGTGGATTGTCAAAAGTCAAACAATTACTGAGGAGCAGATTGTTATGCTGGAGCTGTTGACACACACACACTTTTTTTAAAAAAAAACCAAATTATGTGAAAGCCACTATATCATTAAAATTTTCAAGGAGTTTGGTCTTGGATCTTTGAACCAATAGACCAACAGAACGCCAATAGAATGCGATATATAAATAACTGATAGAAAAGGAGGAGACTGGCAGGCAGTGTGTGGATTTGTGCACAAATAAATAGCATGGATGTCAAGCTCTCCTTTTATATCCCTAAACAGACTGGAACTATGCAAGGCTAGGTAGTTTACTAAGTAAGCCAGGAATGCAAATATAAGTATTTCTTCTGTCAATGCCTCATTTTTAAAGTCACCCTGATCAGTCATAGAGGAACGATGTTTAAATCTGGGAAATAGTAGCATTTCACTTGCCGATCACCCCTTCCTTTGGTTATGTTCACGAGCTTTTCTATGCCTCCCGTGTCAGCCAAAGCTTTGGCATTTTCCATGTTTTTGCTGGTGACCTCATGCAAAGCACAACAGATTGCCGCCACCGTTTCATCAGAGAGAATGTTTGGTCCATTGCCTCCTGGAAGGCGATTCACCAGGTCTCGCATAGCGTATTTGCCTGAAATACAAAACCCATACAAGAAAACTAAGTCACAAATTGCACTATGGTATATTGTTAACATTATGTAGACCTGCACTGAGAGAAGACATTCAGATCCAAAAGCAGCCAGAAGAGAGATATGTGTACACACACACACACACACACACACACACACACACACACACACACACA
>JAJKFI010000046.1:9650794-9726680 GCA_029204185.1 Lerista edwardsae
ACACACACACACACACACACACACACACACACACACACACACACACACACACACACAAGGAAAAAAAATCTCTACACTACACTGATCAGAAATAGATACTGCAAAATCATTTTCAAATTAAAAATGCATTGCATTCTTTTGTTGGATTAGGGAAAAAAGTGATTAAAAATGATTATGGCAACGTGCCAAAATACACAGACATACACAAATCTGTGTACTTATTTTAGATAAGCTTGTTTTTGCTGAGCCATTTTATAGCCAAGACAGACACAATAAAATTAATTGCATAGGTTTCAAGCAATCTGCAATTTACAGAAAGAAAAGATATTTCACCAAGGCACACTCAATTTTTTTCCCTTCAAGCACTGCTTGGAACTGATGGACAGCAAAATGATCCAACTGTCAGAACTTACCCTGAGCTTGAATGAGTATGGAAATAGAAAATATGTGTAGGAAGTAATTTTTACTGAAAATAAAAGTCAATTCTCTAAGTTGAGGAATTGGTGCTCAGTGGAAGGGTTCTGTAAAAAGTATTAGGCAGATAACCTTGTCACTTTGTTTTGTGACCCATAAAGAATGATATCAAAAGCTCTCTTGGATTTACTTACAAAGGAAAGAGAAATACATTGAACAATTAAAAAAAAAACCAAAAGTAGCTACAGCTAAAGCAAACATTTGTTTTTGGCTATGACAATAATTATTACCTAATAACTTATCTGTACATAAAATTAAAGATATGTACTATATAAACAGAGTTAATTAAAAAGGCATTAAATGTGTGCTTGTGTAAAATACCTACAGACAAATTCTGATCTACAACTAAAAAATAAATACTACTTTCATGGCCAACTCCTATCAAAGCATATAAAAACATATTCAAATAAGACAGAGGCTCTGGTATGAATACGGAGCTGCATGCAACTGAAGGATTCCACATTCATGTCTGTAAGGGAAACTCAGTTCTCTTTCAGGTCTGCCACAGGAATGAATACAAGCTCCCATTCGAAAAATTCTGTATTTCTACTACAGACTGGGGTTTGGATTCCCTTTTCAGGATGGACCACTTCTATTCTGTTACGTCACAATGTAAACTGATTCTATTCATCCCTGGGCAGCACAAGGCGGCTAACAACATGCTATAACAACAGCACAACGTATTAAAAAATTATTGTATTTTAAAACACTAAAATACAACATTCAAAGAATACCAAAAGCAGAAAAACTTCTCCAGAGGATGGTTAAATGTGCCATCCCCATTTTTACCCCTGGTGGAGCTAATGAGCAGCTTTGGGGGAGGGGGAAAATACAATCAAGATTAGGGACATAACACGGTGAGGGGCTCAGCACCCCAACTCTAATAAAATATAGATCCTGCTGTACTTTTTAAGGGCTAAAAAACATATCTGAGTTCTGATGACATTCCGTTTGATTTAGGGAGTGTAATGGAGAGAAATTGTAGTGGTGGGCAAGCTCAATTTCAGCATAGGCTACCGTTATGGATGGCCTCACTGAGGAACCGCTGTAAGCTCTCAAGAAACACTAGGTTTTGCAAGAACATAGGTCTGAAATTCAATGACCTGGGTTATGCCCATCAATATTCTTCCTTCTTGTTACAACAGAAAATCCAAATTTAGGAAATAGGAGTTAATAATTAGTCATCTGTAGGAAATTGGCCATGTTAGCTACAAAAATCACATTCGCCTAGCCATATCCATTTTGCCAGAAATACATATCAAGGCAGAAAAGGGAGAACAGAGTTAAAAATGGGATTTTAGAATTCTGTTAATTTTCCCTGCTTAGTGAGAAGAGTTTATTTGGGAGCTGTCAAGACCACTTATCAGCATAAGATATTTTGAGATTATCACAACTTTTCACCAAGAGATAAAGAATTGTTTTTTATTTCCAATCAAGCTTGGCAAAAACATAACTTTGTGTCTCAGTTTGCTGTCCACTGACCTTACTCTTGATACACAGACTGACTACAAACCTACAAAAAATAATGTTTTAAAGTTCCTGCAGGCTGACAATTTAAGTGTACCTCAATACCTACCAATAAGCTCCTTGTTGCGAACATCTAATGCCATATTTCTCAAAGCTGTTGCCACAGAAGAAACAACTCTGTCATTGTCCATTCTCAACAGTTCCACGAGAATTGGGAGCCCCTTCTCTTTTCTGACGGCAGCTCGAATATAGGCTGCAAACTATGACAAAAAAACACACAAAATTACTCACAGATCTTTTATTTTTTTAAAGAATGAATGCCTAGACAGAGCCATCCTGGAACCATTAGAAAATAACCACTCTTTCCCCTCATGCATTGATTTTAATATGATCTGAAGGAAGTTATTCAAACCACAAAACAGGAGCTCTGTTGTCAGTCCCTATTAACGTAAATGTGGAGTAGGCATCAACCTGACATTTGGAAACGTTTTGTTATGGGCAACAGAGTAATGCAATGAATTACGGGATTAGATGAAATATACTGGGTGATGTCATGATGACTTTTAATAGCTACTGATGAAATGGTAACGTTTTATAAAAGTTGCAAAATGTTGGCTTTTTAAAAAGGAAGCTACTTGAAGCTACTAAAAAAATCTCATTCATATAGCTTCAGTAAAGAAGACTGAATTCTTTATTATCCATTTGATGAATAAATAAAAGTGATTAAAGTTATGCAATGTGGTGTTTTTGTAAGTGCACCAGCTGTGCAGTTCAATTATGGTACCTATTTGTGAACAATTAATCTCTTCTTTTTCCTGATAAACCTATCTGTGCCTCAGTTAACTTAATTAAGCATGACCTTACTTCTCTCAATTCTGGGAAAATGATTAATTTTGAATATGAAGAAGCTCTGTACCAAACTACATAAATGGATAGTAATATTTTTTCTTTTTTCCCCATGGATACATATTGGTTAGAAAACTTTGTTCTTAACACTAGTATATTGGTTATGCTTCTCCTCATAAGCATTCTACTATTTCTTAGTGGTACAGTGATCACTGAACAATGAATCATGAATAAGGAGATGGCAGAGATAGAAGAAAAATTGTGTGCATGTGCATATGTCTCAAAGTCTACATACAGTAATGTAAAATGGAAGCTTCTTCTGTGCTGTTTTCAGAGATTCAGTCACCACTACGCAACACACTCAATCCACCCATGTTATATCCCACACCATTCTAAGGAGGTTTGGGTTATAAATGTTAATGGTATATCTAGAAATTACAAGGTTTTAGGGATGCTGTTAATTTGTCTTGGAAAATTACTTACAGTGAGGGGAAAAACTATTTGATCCCCTGCTGATTTTGTACATTTGCCCACTGACAAAGAAATGATCAGTCCATAATTGTAATGGTAGGTTTATTGTAACAGTGAGAGATAGAATAACAACAAAACAATCCAGAAAAACACATTTCAAAAAAGTTATGAACTGATGTGCATTTCAATGAGTGAAATAAGTATTTGACCCCTTCGCAAAACATGACTTAGTACTTGGTGGCAAAACCCTTGTTGGCAATCAGAGGTCAGATGTTTCTTGTAGTGGGCCAGCAGGTTTGCACACATCTCAGGAGGGATTTTGGCCCACTCCTCTTTGCAGATCCTCTCCAAGGCATTAAGGTTTTGAGGCTGATGTTGGGCAGCTCAAACCTTCAGCTCCCTCCACAGATTTTCTATGGGATTATGGTCTGGAGACTGGCTAGGCCACACCAGGACCTTAAAGTGCTTCTTCTTGAGCCACTCCTTTGTTGCCTTGGCCGTGTTTTTTTGGTCATTGTCATGCTGGAATATCCATCCACGAAACATTTCCAATGCCCTGGCTGAGGGAAGGAGGTTCTCACCCAAGATTTGATGATACATGATCCTGTCCATTGTCCCTTTGATGCGGTGAAGTTGTCCTGTCCCCTTGGCAGAAAAACACTCCCAAAGAATTATGTTTCCACCCCCATGTTTGATGGTGGGGATGGTGTTCTGGGGGTCATAGGCAGCATTCCTCCTCCTCCTCCTCAAAACACGGCAAGTTGAGTTGATGCCAAAGAGCTCAATTTTGGTCTCATCTGACCACAATACCTTCATCCAGTACTCCTCTGAATCATTCAGATGTTCATTGGCGAACTTAAGACAGGCCTGTACATGCGCTTTCTTGAGCAGGGGACCTTGCGGTCGCTGCAGGATTTCAGTCCTTCATGGCATAGTGTGTTACCAATTGTTTTCTTGGTGACTATGGTCCCAGCTGCCTTGAGATCATTGACAAGATCCTCCCATGTAGTTCTGGGCTGCTTCCTCCTGATTTCTCATGGTCATTGAAACTCCACGAGATGAGATCTTACATGGAGCTCCAGACCAAGGGAGATGGACAGTTATTTTGTGTTTCTTCCATTTGCGAATAATCGCACCAACTGTTACCTTCTCACCAAGCTGCCTGGCAATAGTCTTTAGCTCATTCCAGCCTTGTGTAGGTCTACAATATTTTCCCTGACATCCTTGGACAGCTCTTTGGTCTTGGCCAAGGTGGGGAGTTTGGTATCTGATTGATTGATTGCTTCTGTGGACAGGTATCTTTTATACAGATAAAGATAACAATCTGAGATTAGGAGCACACCCTTTAAGAGGGTGCTCCTAATCTCAGCTCGTTACCTGTATAAAGTAAAAGATACCTGGGAGCCAGAAGTCTTGCTGATTGATAGGGGATCGAATACTTATTTCACTCACTGAAATGCGCATCAATTTATAATTTTTTTGAAATATGTTTTTCTGGATTGTTTATTGTTACAGTTCTGTCTCCCACTGTTACAATAAACCTACCGTTACAATTATGGACTTATTATTTCTTTGTCAGTGGGCAAACATACAAAATCAGCAGGGGATCAAATAGTTCTTTCCCTCACTGTAACTTCTGTTACAGATTGTTTCAGATTGCTTTTAAAGATGAAGAATGCTATAAACACATAGCACATTCAACAACCAATGTGAACTGCCTAGGCATTGCTTTGCACCTATGCTTCCCTTCAAGATTGCACCAGTCATTGTAGGGACAGGAGTAAAAATCACTGATACTTCACTAAAACAGTGGAATCAATTAAATTGTAGAAGTTAAAAGTTAGGGCCAGTTTTATATTGTGCCTATGCACTGACTATTTGATTAATAGCTGATTTGTACGTATGAATTGATGGGACAGTCTTACAAATAGCTTAGAGGAGATCTTGTGATCCAAGGCTGACTTCCTGGATAAACATGGCTCATTGTCTGCTAACAGCTGCATGCAAAAATGTTGCATGTCAAATGCTGCACGTTAACTGGCTGGAGCATCAATGTTGCAAGAAACGACTGGATGCCTAGGCCACTTGGGTGCTTATGAGTAGGGATGCATTTTTTTTGGTGATATTTTTTCCAAAATTTCCTGATTAAAATTACAAATTGTGGTATTATGTGTTTTCATCCAAATTTGTCTTGAAAATTGTAAAAACAGCACACGATATAAGGGTGAATGGCTCTATAAAGGCAAGCAATCCCTGGCAAATACACCCCAGCCCAAAATGACCCAAAGGTTCCCAAGTTGCACTCTGGTTGCTGCTTGGAGCATCAAGGAAGTGCTGCTTACTACTTCCACATTCCATTAAAGTTGCCACAGCGTGCACTGTGAATTATGAACACGCATGTTCAAAGTAAAAGCAAGTTTCCTCCTGTTTCTGCCCCTCCTCCTCCTGATCCCTTGCTGAAAACTATTCGTGGTTGCCTAAAAACTGTGTCAAAAATAAACAAAAGTGGTTATTTTTGTGAAATCGATCTAAATTTGTGTCAAGCTGTGTCAAATAAGCAAAAATGGTGTTATTTCACGATTTGATCTGAATTTTGTTTTATGTAGCGTTTTGAGTAGAAATTCTCATTATTTAGCGTTCTGTGTTGATCACTGAAAAAAACCAACCCTAACTATGAGGGTGAAAATCGGCATATAAGTTGAATAAATAAATATGAACAGACTCAAGCTTCATACTCTACCTTCCAGTTGCCTGCAGAAAGATTCTGGAGAGATCCTGCAGAACCTTCCAAAGTAGCAGGGTTGGAGCTTTCCGCTAGTAGAGTTAGATACGGTTTTACTACAGAAGGGTGCCAGAGCATTTCAACACCTTTAGGAGACTTTGACAATCCTGGTATTGGACCAACTCCATCCCACTGTGAAAGATATGTACTCATCAAATGTAAGTTCAGACATTTAAGCAAAGTTCTATTTTTTTTTTACACAAGTTGCTCTACTATATTATCATTAATAGCCATTTAGTTTCTCAAGCATACCATTTTAAAATAAAGCATATAAAAATTCTTTGCTTTCACATCAGGCAAAATGAGAAAGGGGGACACACAAACCTGATCTTCTTGTGAAGTTTTCTTCTTTTTCTTCTTCTTTTTTCCCCAACAGCTTGGCTCTGAATCTTTGCTAGGTGATTCCTTCCCCCAAAAGTCATCCAAATCATTTATGCCAAGCAGACGGGCCTGAGGCACTTCAAGCTCTAGGCGGTAGGACAGGTTCCTCAGCGTGCATACACAGTTTTCAACTGTCTGTAAGCCAAATAGGATTCCATAAATATGCACCCTAATACAATACATCGGTGATTTGGGATGAAGGGGGTGTTGGGGTGCTCAGGTTGGGCTCTGCCCAAGATCCCATGTAGCCAATCCTAAGACCACTACTTCCAAAAATTCTATTTTGACTCTAGATCTCCGTAATTCTATATGCAAATCACATATTAAATGTGAAAATGTGACTCTAAATTTTCAGAAGGAACTGTTTCCCTTATGTGTCTATGGAAGGCTCCTGAGAAAAACTCTGGATGATCTCTGGTTGGAGAAGAAGCAGGTCCCTCCTTGGGATCTTTACTGCTTGAGAGTATTCAATTGGCCTTGGGTCGGCGGAAAGGAACAGGAAGTGCCCCATTTGATCAGGTGCTTCCTTACACCGGCAGAGGCCAGTACAGCCTGTGTGGGCCCAGGCAGGTGCCTGGCAGGATGGTTACGAGGACAGTACCTATCCTGTCTCCTGGGCTTCTGCAGCAGTACCTGGATTGTAAATAGTTGGCCCTCCTCCAAAGGTTTTATTTATTTTACTGCAATTTTATTTATTGCTTTTATGTATTGTACGTTTTAAAATTTGAATTGTGAGCCGCCTTGGGTATCTGTCCTGGCAGAGGAAAGGTAGGATAAAAATCTTTTAAATACATATCACTGCCTCACACCCGCCCATTGCTGTTTTTTCCATCATCTCCTTGCCCAGTTCCTAGGTAAAGAGAAGGTGACAGTAAAAGCTGGGGTGGTACGTGGGAGCAGGTGGGCTAGTGGTGACATACACACAGGGCCCCCCCAAACCAGGTGTTTGCCTGGAAACTCTGGCATTCCCACTGATTTGGGATGTAGTGAAGATGAATACACTTTTTGCAGGTGAGAGATGGGAAAAAGGATCACCTAAATTATATTCACAAATTTGATAATCTCTTGGTATACTTGGTGTAATGTAGTGGTTCTTACACTTGGTATATGAGAACACATTCTCCCAATCAAAAACTGGGTCTAACTCAGTAATAAGTAAGGCAAAACAACAATTTAAAGGCAGATCTTTTAGAAAACTAAATTGGGAGAAGAAACTAGAAAGGTCTGGCACACCTCCAATTTTTGTGCCCATATGAACAACCCTAATGATGATGAATTCATACGTATCAATAATAAAAGCACAAGAACTCTGAATGAAATTCCATGTAAACATGATAGCCAAAATAAGATACTTATCCTGGTTCTTCACCCCACCAAATTGATAATTTGACAAAATTGCACACCTTGCTATCATAATCAGAAGTGTTCACACATGTGTGGATCACATATAACAATGAATCAACAAGCCCTTCACAAGATCTCATATGTTTCCGTGCCTCTTCGCCTGCGGAGCTTAGATTCCTAAGGGATAAACCCAGAATAAAATTGGTTATCTAAACTTATAAAAAACTGTTAACTAGTATCCTTATGATCAACTACATGCTTATGCTAAACCAATTATCAGAACAAAAAACTGACTGGATAACAGAATTGTCTTGTATTCAAGGAAAACACAAATATGTGGCAGAACTTTGACAGATTCCAGAAGACATCTAGTTTAAAAATGCTTTTTATTTTGAAAAAGGGTTTTGGCACATGAAGGAATTGGGCAAACCACTAGGATGGCTTGCTAAGTAGCATGAAGGGCTGCTGTTCTAGAAGCACAACTTCAAGATATACTTTGGCACGTAGAACTCATTGACGACTCTTTTGACGACTCTTTGGGACTTTAGAGGATTTCTACCCTGCTTTTGCAAACTGGAAGTGCATTGCAATCTTTTTAAAAAATTTTTCCGAGGCTTGGGGAGCCCTGCAGAGGCATCCACAGGGCTCCCTGAATCCCCAGGATGACACTGACTGGTAAGTAGATAGAAGTCCCTGTTGCTCCAGGCAGCAGCGCAATCCCAGGGAATGCACTGCTAACTGCTCTCCGCCGTGCGCCTTAAGGGGCCAGGGCCAGAGGTTCTCTGTCTGGGGTGTTGCAACAGCCCAGTTTGAAAATCTCTGCTTTTGCCTGTTCACAGCTTGAGCATTCCACTGGAAGTTTTTGCTTAACCACTGCTGCCCGGAGAGGTGAAAACTGGAAAAAAAAACATGGCCCAAACAGTTGCTAGCAGATTGGAGCATTCTAGTCCCTAGATCAAAGGTAAATGCTGCCAGTGGCATTCCTAGCCAGCGTGGTTGCCGACTTCGGTATTTTTAAAGGGAAACATGTAATGGGGTGGCAGAGTTCCACCATTTGCCTACCCTGCTTTTGAAGTCGAATGAAGAAGGCAGACACCTGGCTTCATTCAGTTTTTAAAAAAGTGGGTGGCCAACTGCAAGTAATTATGGTGACACATGATGACATCACTGCAATTATTTCTGGATGAGACTGTGGGGAGGGGAGCACTGATGCTTCTGGCTCTTAGCACGGAGAGAGCCAGACCACTACTAAAAAGATAAATTAGGAGATGTGAGACCAAACCCAGTTGAAAGCTAACCTTCCAGAAAGAATGAGCATTTAATAAGGCAGGATCAGTAGCCCTGGGTAATCTGGCATCCCTCCAATTTTGCTGCCAGGTAGGATTGTGGAGCCATGGGAGAATGACATCCTCTGAAGGTAGCTTTGTCCTAGGACAGTGTTCTTCAACCTGTGGGTTGGGATTCAACCCAATGGGGTCCCGAAGCCTCATTTTGGAGGTTGTGGCAAACTTTCAAGGCCTGTGCAAGAGAGAGCTTGGATCCAATTCAGTAATGCTATTGCCTTACCAAACTGCATTCTTGATATAATCCTGCACAGCATCTTCTTGCTGTCTTGTCCTGCTTAGGCTGCTATCTCACAGGGTTGTTGTAAAGATGCTAGAGGTAGGGGGAAATGGGGCATGTGGGGGCAGGGGGGTAGCAATGGGGGCAGATCAGGTCCTGGGAGGGAGGTAGTAGGTTCCCAGTCTTGTTTATTGGGGTTGTGGCACAAAAAAGATGACTACTGTCCTAGGAGATAGGGACCACATCCACGTTTACAAGTCACTTAGGGGGAGGCAGAGCTGTGAAGCCACCAGAAGATGACAGGTTAGAAATACAGTGATTTATCATTTACCTCAAGCATCCTGTTGTGTTGCGCAGAACTAGAGAAGTCTGGAATTTAATTTTATGATCATCATCAAAGGAAGAATTATTCCACCCAGAATGAGGAACTATCACAGTGTCTGTTAATGTTGAGAGAGCATCTCTAATGATTGTCATCTTTACTGCATCACATGAAGACAGGTTCCAGAGAACACCTATGGAAAAGAAGATGCATTTTTATTTTTTAATGGTAAAGATAATTAGATATTTCAACTTGCAAACCCTACCCTACCCAAAAAGAATCTGGGCTTGGTAACAGTAATTTAAAGCACAACACTATTTTAAAAAAAACTTAGCAACATAAAATATACAAAATTGGATGATCAGCATAGGAGGCAATCAAAGACAGAAGGAGATCAGACTGTGAAAGTTCCATCTGGAACTGCCTATTGTGAACCACCTTGAAATAAAGTCAGAGGAGTAATCCAATTGTCTTTCTTTATTCGTATCAGAAGCACCTACATTAATATAATTTTATACATGTCAAAATATACTTTTAAAATAAAGGGTTAAAACTAGATATCATTCGCCAAGTACTGAGCCACTTCAACAGCTTTCTCCCTTGCCAACATAAGATCTTCCATTGTACAATGACAATTGTAATCCAATGACCAAGAAAGGTGTGTGTGTGTGTGTGTGTGTGTGTATAAATAAAACTGATCAACATCACTCTAAACCCCAGTTGCAAAATGCCAGCCCAAAGAATAAATATTTGCAGTGCTTTCAGCTGATGTTAATCATGGACTGTATGAGAGAAGTCAGTTTTTATTATATGGTCAAAACCTCTGAGAAAGTTATAGATCAACCTTAGCACTTTGAAAGGCAATAGGGAGCCAGTGCAGATGCTGGGCCGCTAGGGTAATAAAATGTAGAAGGTTTCATTATGGTCAACAAATACTATCCAACACAGATCCCTGGGCTTTTATTCACCTTAAGCTTTAAGGAAACGGAATGTATAACCAGCAAACTAGAATGATTTAGCCTATAATATTGCATTTATATTCTAAAGAGCGTGAAATCAGCTGTAACGTGCCATCAGCTTTACAATACAGGGGACAGAATGACTTTCCAAAACTGTGGAGGCATTGTTGATTCAGAGTATTTCATTAACAGAATCAGTGTTGCGTTGATCTGGTTACTTTCCAAATAAAATGGAATATAAAATGATATTCGTAATGAATTTGTATTCGGTGAAGTTTCACAACTATTGTTGTATTAAAAAAAAGGATATAGGAATTGTAACCCTCACCTCATAAGAGGACAAAGAACTAAAAACTCCTCCAAGGTAAAAGAAAGAGCAAAACATCCCTGCTTGGAACATAGTGCAAACTATACATAGATAGGAAAACTTGCATTTTCTCCTGGTAGCAAAAAGGAAACATACAATCCAAATCAAAGGTTGGAGGATTATGAATGGAGTGGGGCTTTTGACCTACCATCTTTCCTATACTTTACTTTTATTTATACTTTATTTTAGGGAGGGAGGTAGTAGGTTCCCAGTCTTGTTTTATTTATACTTTATTTTATTTATTTCATAATAAATAATTTTCGTCTACTAAATAGTGATGTCATACGGGGGGGGGGAAATACCTTGGGGAAGAATATTTGGGAAAAATGCTTTATTACATACATTCAAATACAAAGAAAAAGAATAACAGTGTAAATAATTACAACTGTGTATTGCTGCAGAAGACTACTTGATTGTGAATTGAACATTTATAAATATTATCTCAGTCCACACTGAAGTCTCTTCTCACTTTTGTTGCTTGTTGTCACAACATGCACTGATTGCTTGGTTAAATGAAACAAATATGTGCCTTGTCATCTGCCACCTCCTGGCTACTTTGAAGCAAGAATAATTGCTGAATGAAAAGGCCCTTTAATTTTGCTAGGAAAATAGAAGCCTCTAACATTATAGGCGATATAAAAAGAGTCCCAAATAATCTGCTAATGACAAGCACACAATCTTTCACCTAACTGCTAAATATTACAACACTCAGGAAAAATGCCCTGAGCTGGATGTTTTTATTTCTATTAGTAAAATTAGGCTTACAAGAAAAAAAATTCTAAGATTCTACATTGCAAAGCATACCATGTGGATTTTTCTATAACTTTGTCACCAAAAGGTCAACAAGCGAGAATGTTTACGATCACTTCATGACATCACTAGTTAGGTCAATGAAGTCCCAAGTGCCTCCTTCCAATAAATTAACTAACATTTGTGTATCAAAAAGCAAGGAACATTTTAAATACTTCTACTTTCTTCTTCTTTATATTTGTTTTGAATTGATGTAAACATAATTTTTGAAATCTCCACTAAATGGTGAAGTCCTTGGGGGGGGGGGACACCTTCCCCCCTCCCGAGCAGATTTTTTTCAGGCATAAAAAGCTGCTGTGCAGGTGAACTTCCTTCTGCAAGTGTTCTTCAGAAAACAGCCCTGTGTTTTTTTTTGCAAATCTGTGAGTTCTCTTCTCCAGTTCAAACTTCATTTACTACAGTCAGAGAGATATGATCATCAATTTCAAAGATTGGCTTTGACTTTTTAATACATAGCTTTCTAGGCAGTTCCAACCCTGTGTGGGTAATGCTATAAAAGCAGCTCATCAATCAGACAAAATAAAAGCATACATGATAACAGAACGACGCAAGAACTACAATTGTAATTGTATCTCCAGAAGCTGAAACATTCCGAGGTGCTGAGGATGAAGCTTGAGAGCATCATTAATCCTTCCGCTACATGATACCTGATTAAATGCAGGCATTTATTGGCCACTAGGCATTTTGAATACTGCCTTGAAAAGATCTGAATGCAGATTGAGAGTGCCTCTGTTATGAACAACATGGTAATGAGTTGTTCAATTTTATAAAAGCTGATCCTCATTTTGGTAAGCAATGCTATATCTAAACAATGCTGGCACAGCAACAAACCTACTTATACATATTTGACCAGTATTCTCCTAGACAATAGGCATTTAAAAGTTGTTTATTTAAAGGCGTTTTTCGCAATTAGCTGCTGAGTAAACTTATTGACTAGAATAGGCACTTCATCAAGCTTGAAACTTGCAACCACTTACCGACCGTACAGTTTTGACATCTTAGACAAGCCAAAGTACTTCTTACTGTACTTACTGCTAAACATGCCTGGTAAATAATTCACAAGGTTAAAATGTGATCCTTCTACCCATGTGTTCTATCTAGGGCAACCTACTAAGCATTGAGAATAAATCAACAACATGAAAATAGATTGATTAGGATATATGCACTTTGAAAGATTAATTAGATGAGGAACATCTTCTGTTACCTTGTTTACAATGAGCTCAGAAATATACTGTAAACTTGAACCAAGTCATCAATGCCAGTTTATGCAAATATGCCATTTATTATCTAGTACTGCTACTCTGGATCTTGCCTGCACTATAGATTCTATTACTATGTTAAGAGGCAATACAGTAGTTATAAAAAGGTGATTTAGAAACACCTCTGAAGGAAGCTTGAGAAACTGATTCATTTGCATGGTCAAACTAGCATCTATCAATTGGATGAAAAGCTTTAAGATCTGTTCCAATGTCATCTCTAGAAATTAGACTGATATGAGGTCTGATTTAAATGTGGTGTGGTGTGGGCAAAAACAGCTACATATGCAGAGTTCTATCTAAACTAGTTGGTCCTGCCTGCGCATAGTCTGTCAGCATACTAAAAATTTGCCAGGGAATACTGGCAATAGAAGCAAAAGTGAATGGCTAAGTGAATAGTGAGTGCAGCCTCCAATGTTTTGGAACTCTGAGAATATTTTAATGACGTTCCTGTGCCTGTGGGTAAGACAGGCAAACAATGCAGAAAGGAATGCTGAGTTTGGTTACCCAATTGAAACAACATAATGGGAAGCATTTGCTCTCAGTAGGAATGAGAGATGTCATTTATAGATGACGAAAGGATACTATATGAACATACAGGATTTTTAGCTCAGGGAACGTTTGTTCAGTAGACTGATCCTTAATAAAATAATGGCTGAAATAAGCAGATCTTCATTTTACAATGTCACCTTTAGCACTGGGTATCGGTGCATGTTGCAAGCAGTAAGGTAATAACTCACTGCATTGACTTATTTTGTATTGAAAGTTTTTTAATGTGCAGAATTCTGATGCATAGTCAACACAACTATGTTCCTCTACTAATATCTGTAGTTATCTGCAAATGAAAGGGTTGGTATTTCAGGAGCATCGCATAAAGCTTGGTGTAGCTTATATTTTTAAAAAATCTCCATTGTCCAGAAACCACTTAAGTTTATAATAAAACACAGCAAGAACTGGTGAAAAAAAATTGTATATGCAATAAACTCCTTTTTTTGAATGGTTGAGAACACACATCATTTAATATAGTTCAATCATTACGATGATTGAACTTAGCAAACATTGCAGGAAAATTGCTAGATGAACTTTTTGAGAAATTGAACCATGTGCAAAATGTCTAGTGGGGAAAATTAACAGTTGGAGCAATCTCCACAATGGTCCCGTTGTTGTGTGTTTGTGACAACATTTGGAGGACTGTGTTCCTTAAAGAAATGATGGATGCATCAGGAAATATATACACAGCAGAATACTTACAAGACATAGTGGTAAAAGTGATAGCAAACTGAGAGAACCGATTTAAATGTTTAGGTCATAGCTTGGTTGCACATAATGCTTCAAAATGTAGCCAAGATGAAAAGAAATCTAGAAAGAAGTGAATCACACGCTATCAGCATATGGCTGCAGTGCTCATTTGATGCAACTCTTAGCCAAAGATTTCAGTGCTTCAGAAATAAAAGTTAATGTTGCCAGAATTGCAAAACCCTTCAGCAACAACCACTTTGCAGCAGCTGCTCTGAAGAAAAGTGGGAAGAACCAGCATGTGCCATTGAATTTGGTAATGGTAGATTATTTTGAGTATCAAGTATTATCAAGAATTGTCTTAATCTGGTACATTTATAAACAGAATCGAGGAAAGAAAAACAGATGCCACTATCACTGCCAAAGATCTCAAATACTGGGCTTAAGAGAAATGTGGATCATTTTAACTGCTGACAGGTTGGCCGGCTGGTTATTATGATCCACGGGGTTTGTTTTTGTTTTTTTAAATTGTTTTTAAATTGTTTTTTAAATTGTGTTTTTATTTTGTTTGCTATTGTTGTTTAATACTGTTTTAACTGTTTTTAATGTTAATTGTTATGCTGTATTTTTAATATATATTTTGTAATGCCGCCTTGGGTGCCTTTGGGCACAAAAGGCAGGGTAAAAATCTATTAATAAATAAATAAATAAATAAATAAATAAATAAATAAATAAATTTGCTAACTATCTTCAAGCCGAGTTCCAGACTTAAAAAAATGAAGGCAATGCAATTTGTTGTTGATGCAGTTGAAATTTGGAAGGAAATGGGTAAGACCTTAAAAAGAGAAATATACAGTGACAGAGCTAAGTTGCAGGTAGTAAAAAACAACAACCAAATGGATCACACACTATCTTCAGCTCATTTTCTTGCAAATATTCTTCATACATACTGTATCAGAGTTGGTCAACTGCTGAGGATGAGGAGGAATTTATAAATCATTCATAATTATTATTTTTAATAATGTCATATCTACTATAATACAGGTGATGCCTCAATATCTGAGGGGGTTCCATTCCCAGAACTCTCATGGATGCAGATACCCACAGATCTGGGAAGTGATTTTTTTGAGGGTGGGGGAGGCCTGCAGTCCCTGGCCCAGAGCTCTCTCCAGACGTGACTGGAACACAGCTCTTGTCATGTTTGGATGGTACAGGTCTGGTCTCTACACAGGACAGGTGACACTTGTTGAGTCAAATCTGCTGATTAAAAATCCATAGATTAGAATCTTAACTGGATACTAATTGGAGAATTTGTACACTAGTGGAAGGTTCAACTGTGCTCCAGAAAGCACACTGTGTGTTGTGAGAGTCTCTTGTCTACATCCCAGAAAGCTACTAAGAATGGCCACTTGTTGTTTGAGGGTACTTCTCTAATCCTTCTTGTAGGAATAAGGCATGTTGGATTTGAGACTGGTCTGCTATCTCCTTAGCCAACCACTAAAGTAAAGCTCTCCATGTGAAGGCATACATCTTCTGGGTACAGAGCTGCCTAGAAGCCAGCAGGGTTTTCAGAACCATGTCTGAATAGCCTGAACCTTTCAGCCAAAACCTCTCACAGCACAATCCTAGCACGCCCCTTGTGCCAACGTGACATCATTGCATCGACACAAGGGGCGGAGAGCCGATGCGTGCGCGCCAAGCAGCACCCCCATGTCGGCGCTCCAACTCTGAAGCTGACGCTGATCGCAGCATCGGCTTCAGAGTGCTGACGGAGAGACTCCCTTGTGCCGACCGAAGACGGTCGGTGCAAGGGATTCTCTGTCTGGTTTTGGGACGGGGATTGGTGGGAGGGGGGAGGCAGGAGGTGGGACTTGGGCAGGACTTGGGAGGTGGCTGTATGGCCACATCCTAAGCCCGTTGCCAAGGCTAAGCGACCCCAATTTAGGCCGTGTGGTCCCCTCGGATCTGCGCCCGCTCTTTAGCGGGCACAGATCCAAGGAGCACATAGGGTTCGCATGCTCCCTTGCTGCTGGGAGGCTCCAGAGCATCCTGAACAGTGTTGGATTTGGCACTAGCCAGCTGGTCTTGCTAATCCAGCGCTGTTCAGGATTGCGCCGTCAGTCTTCATGCTGTCACAACTGGAAGAAGTGAGAAATCCAGGGAAAATGCATAGTCTTGAGGCCAATTGCGGATAAGTGCATCAGTCCTTTTTGGGATTGCTGGGTTATTGATTTTTCTCATCCTCATTTTCTATAAAGGAGAACCATTTTCTTGTCCTTGGTTTCCACAACTACTGGATCAACAGCTTTCCCAAATAACCTCATACCTGGCCACCACATTAGATGTGATGGCCCTGGAAAAATTAAGCTGTGTCAAATGATGTATCTGTCATCAGAGCTTCTGCTAATGAGAACTTCTTTAGACTATCCTGGACTGTCTTGGAGATGGATGTTCCAATCAATGACAGCTCCTCTGCCTATAGGTAGGTGGCTCCAGCAAAGACTGAATTGGTGACTGAGGCTTGGGTGTGTGTGTGCTGCAGACACCTCAAAGCTCCTCAAGTGCCATGTCTATCAGGCATCCTTTGGGCCCCCTTCCCCTCTGATGCTATTAGAAAGACCGGTGAAAGATTACCACCACCAGACTATCCACTGAAGAAACCTTCAGTTTGTCCAGGGTCTGTTCAGGCAATGACTACATCTTGTTGAGCCAGCAATAAGTATCGGCCCATTCTGCATTCAATATTCTCTGCACAAAATCTGGGAAGGAAACTGTTGCAAGATTGATTGGTCCCTGCAGAAACACTGCCTTAGTGCTCCTAGGCTGAGGGGCAGTCATCTTGGCACTGCCTTTCCTCCTCTACCCGAGGCAAGGTGGAAGGTGTGCACAGCCTTAGCAATAATCATATGGAATAGATCTGCTGGAAACAGATGGTCCATGCTGACCACCTAGCTCCTCCTCTGACAGCTCTCTGTCTCCTTTAAGAGAGTGCAATGAGGCTTCAGATCTAGAGGCGAGAACACATGGAATAAATCATCTACCCTTGCCCCTGACACCCCTCCCCACTACTGACCACAACTTTGGGATTGGGCAGGTCCAGGCTAGTCTCCAAACTCTGTGACACAGCTGCCATGCCTGACCAAGTGAGGTTGGGAGAGACGGGCTCTGTTACTCAGAGTTGCTATTGGAACCACTGCTAGACTAGGATCAAGGAGAGGATGGGCCCCAGCTCCTTCTGTGGTGCCAGTGTTTAGAACAGCCCTGGAAGACCTTTCTGTCTGTCTTTTGTGGGTCTTCCATATCAATTGTGATGAAAGCAGGAATGGGGTCTTCATCTCCCTTGCCTGGTTCCATTCCCTGGGACCTTGCTAAGTACTTCCTTTCCCAAAACCCCTCTAATCCAAGGCAAGAATTGAGGTTAGGCTTGATCCCCTGTCAAGTCAGGAAAAGCAAAAAAAGGCTATTGGGTCCCCCCCTTTCATAGCACCCACCCTGGCAAGTCCTTGGAGGGACCTCACTCTTCAAAGAGGTACCCCAGACACCTTACTCCCATCCAATGTACCTGATATGGCTGGAACACAGAGGAGAGGGCTACAATCCAAGTGCTATATCAGAGAGGAATGTGGAGGTGGGCGATTGCTCTAAACTGTCAGGCTGCAGAAAAAGCCTTAAAGGAATTTTTATGGCTTTAAGGAATTGAGTTGTGGACTGAATGTGACAGCCATCAGGTGGACCAATCACCCACCTGAGGGGAATCACTGTTGGATTAGCATAAAAAGCAGTGTGAGGTGAAGCTACCTTCAGCTAGCTAACTACTAGCCTCTAGCCTAGCAAGCCAGCTAGTCTAGGTAGTACTGGTTAATACTAGTCAGCTTGGATATGCTAGTCAGTTAAGAATGTTAACCACTATGTTTATTAGTATAGTGGAGTATCTCTGCTAAAGTTATTTTAGTAAGAAGAGAAGTGAGGACTTTATATCAGTGTATTTTGATATGTTATCTCAATTAAGTACTTTTTGTGAAGATACAAAGAACTGCTTGGGAATATGCTGCAAGTAACCATCTAATCAAGTTTTTTCTACGTTTTTCCAACTGCTGTATAAACTGTACTTGTTTTGCTGCAAACTGCATTCCTTTTGTTTGATTCTCTCAAGGAATCCTTATTTTTCCATAAAGATAAGCCTTAACACTTCTGCTTTGTGGATTCTGCTTTTATTTGGTCTCAGCCAAGAACATAGTGCTTTTGCTGGTTGAGCAAGCAGGTTTTCTTGAACTCTGCTATTGTGTACTTGGAGGGCTTATGTCACTATAGGCTGACTATAGGGACTAGCAGTCCTAATATTAACCCAACATGCCCAGTGCAGAGGAAAGAAGGTGGGAAGGGGAGGCTGTTGTTGGCATGTGCTGGGCAAGGCTGCCGAATAATCCTCTTCTCTGCCATTCCTGCAGTACATGCCTTGTCAGACTTTGCTGAAATTTACGTTACTAAAGCATGCAGTTAAGACTGTAGGTCCCATTGAATTCATGCATTGGGTGTGCATAATTTGCTAGACCGCACCTTGCACTGGAAGAATGGGTACAAAGAATGTCAAAAAGTTCTAAAAGGAATAATATTTTTAAGTTCGCTACACAGAGATATTTGTGACCAAGACAGTAAGATAAAATCCATTAACTGTTGCTGTAATATCAACTGTACTAAATCACATCAACTTTAGAGGCAGAGTACAACTCATGAAAAATGAGATTCCAAAGACGTAAGCACAAAACATCCTCGGACAGAATAGGGTTGTTTGAGGAAGTAGAAATTATAAGTGTTATTCTTCCATATCTGCAACACTAAAACCAAGACTAAACATATCCTTGGCGATTCCACCTAACAGCTTTATAGGCTAGATGCAAATTATTAAATACAAACACACAGATAAAGAACAACTTCCCACACTATGAAATTATGACACAAACAGCTCTTTAAATTGTCACAACTAAACTGTAACATGAATGTGACAACTACATATTAACTAGCTCTGAGGAAAACATGAGTATTTAAAGATGCTTCAAACTTTGCTGGCATAACTGTGCTGCCCTAACTCCAGGTTAGGATTGCTCTCTGAGAATATCTTTGCAATGTTCACATCATCCACCGAACTAGGATTTTGCATTTATTATGTCCACATATTCCCACCTTCCATGATACGGGCATTCGGGAGAGAGAACTTCCCTATTAGGAAATTACGTTAAGGGCAAATAGGTCTTCTTTCTCAAAGTTTTGGAAGAAGGCCTCTATTGATGTCTGTTACAGCCCACCATCAGTTTAAAAGTGGTATAAATATTAAGATAAAAACATGGAATCACCCACTCAAAGAATCACCCACTCTGGAATCACCCACTCAAACAAGGCTGTGGCTGAGATTGTGTGTATTGGCTGTATCAATCATTTGTTTGTTGGTATGTGAATGGTATAGAGAGAGGCTTAGCACACCTCATCAGTTTCCTGTGAGGGTTGCCTGTGTTGCCTAGTTAATCGCTAGTAGCACCAGTCTCTTCCCACACTATGTTTTAATATTGAATTGGGCCTAAATCACAGCCTTTAAAGCAAATAGCCAAGATGCCATCTATTTGATTTGACTAGCACAACGATTTCCTGACCATTCTGGGGTTTGTTGAAAAGAGTGCTTGTGAATGCAGACTTATGCAGAAGTAATTGTGTGTTCCACAGTACAATAATATTTATAGAGAAAAGTCCTAGAAAGAAATAGCACTGGCAATGTTGCAGAAAATGGGTTACCAAGGCCAGCCTCTAGCTTAGAGGGGGGCACTGCCATACTGTTGAATGCCAAAGCCAGTGCATGTGCCAAATCTGCAGTACAGCAATACCTTGCACTTTCATCTGGTTAGGGACCAGAGTATGGAAAAAAATGGATGAATGTCAAAGCATAACCTTATTTATTTTGGCAAAATGTAAATAAGTTACTATATAACACATGCAAATACATGTGAAACCTAAATAAACAGAAACAAAAGTCAGAGCATCAATGAATATCATGAAAGGCTGGATGAAAGACAAAAGAGGAAAGCATGTGGATGAAATTTGAAATGTAGTTATAACTGAAAGTGGTTGAAAGAGTGAAGTGATGAGAGTCGAGTCGATGAAGTCAAGGTATGCCTGTAGTTAGAGAGAAAATCAGATAGATTAGTCTGGAAAGAAAAGTGCAAAGAAGTCTCCAACGAAAGACACCAAAGCAATCAGCACTGCTCATCAAGTGCTATTGATTTAGGAAAGGCTCCCTCTCCCAAACAAGGCTCCATTGGTTTCTGTGTCTTCCTTTGGGGAGACACTGGAAATATCTGCTTGAAACAAGTGCCAGCCCATATAGCCTAGGAACTCCCAGGTTGAACAGTGAAGTACGTAGTTGTAGCAAAACCTGCCTCCCAATAGATGCTGTGCCAGGCAGTTCGGCTTCTTTTTGCAACTCCTGCCCTCCCATGTCCTTTTGCAGTCTGAGATTAGCTGGCTGCCTCCAGAGCTGGGCCAAAAGGCAGGGTAAATATCTTTATAATAAATAATACAACATAAAGACAACCAATCCAAATGTTGAACAGAACAGTAGAATTATAATGAATGAGAGTTCTGAATGTTAAAGTAGTGACAGTATTTTGGAAGGGCCACAATAATATGCGCAAGAAGGTACTATGCTACAAACATGCATAGTAAAATTTCCTAGATACATTCAACAAGTTATATGGTCATAAATAAAAACCAGAGTATAACCTGCTCTTTAATAATATTTTTAAAATTACATAATTATTTTAAAGTCTCCTGCATGTGGAAACACGCTGTTCCTAACTACATAGGTCTTGCTTCCTATCTATTTAAACTTTACCTGTGACAAGTTCTCTTACTTCTGCATCAATTGATTTTCTTAGCAATCGTAAAAGTGCAGGTATTCCACCAACGTTTTTCATTGCTATTTTATTTTCATCTGTAGACTTTCCGTAAACCAGGTTTCGCAAAGCACCACACGCGTTCTTCTGAACTTCAAGGGTCCTGTGATCCAGTAGGTCAACCAGATGTTTGATTCCTCCTAACCTACATACCTAGAAAGGGATGTTGAATACCAGATTTATCTAATTTGTTAAGAGAACGTTTAAAAAAATGAAGCATACACATTACATTTCTGAGAGAGTTCTTTCCTATTTCACAAACCAGGTAACTTGTTGCTTTATAACAACTGAAATACCTGATGGGGAACACTTGGTATTTTGGAAAAATTGCAGTATTGCAAAGACTTAGGGCGCAATTCAAGGTATGCCCTAGGGCTGATGAGAGTGCCATCTGCGTTGCACATGTCTTATGGCACTTTATGACACCAGCAAGAGCAGTATGCTTGTAACTGGAGGGCTCTGAATTGAGCCCTAAGAAGAAAAAGAAGAAAAAAAACCCAAAACTAAAAATTACAGAGCATTCCATTCAATTTAGAAATTATCTCCAAAGCCATTATCTGATCATAGATACTTCCCTACTTAAAGAGCATAAGGTGAGAACAAAAGTGATAATGAAATAAAGTATCTTCAATTACGACAGAACAAACATTGCTTTGAGGCAAACCTCAAAGTAAAATGACCAATTCTAGTAGCTCTGAAACATTCCTTACTTATTTTTCAAAAAGTAAGCATCTGAACCATACCTCAGTTTTTACTTTGTTATCTCCAAAGCACAGGTGCTGTAGGTAGGCTGCAGCATTGGCTTGAACTGATGGGAACTGATGCTGAAGCATGTGAATGACTTCAGGCAATTCTGGATCCCGCCATGCAAATTCTCTTCATTAGATAAGCAGAATTCAAAGTGTCAATTTTTGTGCGTCATATATTGCCATCTTACAAACATTTTGCAGTTTAGCCAATATTTTACAGATATTTGCTTTTAAATAAATTAAAATTATCTCAAAAGACAAACAATTAAAAATGGATGTACTGGAAATCACATTAGAACTATTTTACTATTTCAACTGAGTGCAATTCAATAAATATCAGTTCTCTTGCCTGGGATCTTTCTGGATGCTGTCTATGGATGGAGATCTGGTAGTGCCATCATCAGCGGGCGCTGCATGTTGCATCCTGTTATAAGCGGACTCTGAGAGTCGATAATGAAGTGATCTGTACGGTTCTGCGTAGGTAGCTGTTGTATTCAGAGCATAATTATTTCTTTGGTATGTAAGAGTGCTACGCTGACTGGATGATCTTTGTAGATTTCCAACACCTGGTTTATAAAATCAATATTAAGAAAAATTCCATGTGTAGGCATACCCATAATTCCATGTGTAAACATACCTATGTGGTGAACTAACTCTATAAAGCTTGAGAGTCTTTTGGAGGATGAAAATGGGTAAGAGTCTTCAAAAGCCCAGTATCATCCACTCTGACTGGCAGTGGCTCTCTAAGCAGATGTCTTGTGGGTATATCTTGTGAGTTGTGGGTATGTTCAACCAATCATGGAACAGTAAATACAATATTTCCCAAAGTATGTTATTTAAATTTTGCTGTGTATCATCCTCATGTTGGAGAGCCAGTGTGGTGCAGTGATTAGGGTATTGCACCTGGACCAGAAAGACACAGGTTCAAAACCCCATTCATTCATTTACTGGGTGACCTTAGACTAGGTATTATCTCTCAATCTAACTTGAGGTTAAAGTTAGACAAGAAGATAAAAGAAGCGGGAGGATCCAAGGACACAGTCATCTGCTTCTTGGAAGAACTGTGGTAAACATGCAAATGAATGAATAAGAAGGAGAAGGGGGCGGCTTTCCCAAGGGCACCTAGTAAGTTCATTGTAAAGGCAAGATTCAAGCTGGGAAAATCCTGATTTCTAGCTCAGTCTCTTAGAGCACAATTTTAAGCTTGACTACTCAGAAGTAAGTCCCATTGTTTTCAATGCAATTTAGGGTACAATCCTAAACTGGAGTTAGGCCCTCAAAGTTTGGTTGGCACACCATAAAGCATGTTTGGACCACTCTCGGAGACAGGGAGGATGGCTCACGTCTGTGGCCTGGCCTCTCTGACTCCAAGAGTAGTCCAAACATACTTTACGATGTCCCTTGTGCTGGTCAAACTTTGCTGGCTTAGGGCACAATTCAACCCAGCACTGGAATGGCAAGGCCAGCCGATCAGTGCCATATCTGACGCTGGGTTGGGGGGGGGGCTGGAGCCTCCCGCGGCAAGGAGCGTGTGCTCCCTTACCATGGGGGAGGCTCCAGCCTCCCCTATGTGCTCCTCAGATCTGCGCCCGCTAAAGAATGGGTGCAGATCCAAGAAGACCGTGTGGCCTGAATCGAGGCCTCGCTGACGGGCTTAGGAAGTGGCCATATGGCCACCTCCCAAGTCCACCCACATCCCGCAAGTCCTGCCCCCAGCCTCCCTCCCTCCCTCCAATCCCCGTGCCACGTTGGCACGGAGCCTCCCTTGCGTCGACTGGCTTCAGTCGGCGTGAGAAAGGCTCAGCACAGGTGCAGCAGGACCGGCGCTGCCTGCAGTGCCAGTCCTGCTGCTCTAGCACCGACGCGGGGGTGCCAATTAATGCTCCCATGTCAATGCTAGAGGTGTCGCGCCGACGCTATGATGTAGCGTTGACGTGACGGGCAGCGCTGGATTGCGCTGCCTGCTTATGCCGGCCTAACTCAGTTTAGGATTGTGCCTTAACTTCAGGTTAGGATTGTGCCCTTAATCTCAGAATTGTTTGCATAGGATTGCAGCCTTACTATCAGAATTTCATACCTACCTGATCCAGTTCGATATAATGCTGTTTGGGATCCTTGTTGTACATCTGCTGTTCCATGATTTGGAGAGTGGTAGACTGGACTATAATAAGGTCTACCCTCAAATATAGGGGTGATATGTAGATCAGGAGACACAGTTGAGCGCAGTTCTTGGCCAAGTTGGCTGTGCTGACTAGCATATGAACTCCTCAAGCCTAGAAAGAAAAAAAAAGGGAATTTAAAGTATGTGCTTCTCAACTGGCCACATAGCAACTAATATTTTAGGCTCTGACTGTATGTGGTTCTCCCACAGCTGTACTTATCACTTGGTTGGAGTACAGTCTTAAAAGCAAAAATTAATCTGGATACTAATCTGGTTTTTTAAAGGATTTTTAAGAGATAAGTGGCTCCTATTTCTTTTCCTACAATCACATTTCTTTCATGCACCCAATATGAGTAAGAGCATATCAAATGTGTAAGAAAAAGAAAATTGTATCACATAAGGTAAAAAGCACTTTCATTCCCATCAAGAGCCAAAATCTCTCATTCATTTACATTCTTTTTGAGTTTCATGATTGCTTCCCCCCGCAAGATATTAAATAAGAATCGTTCCTTGTATTGTAAATGTTTTTGCCATATATCAGTGGTCCTCAAATTTTATGTTAATGTGATTCCTGAAAAATACATAATGTATGTAGCCCACCCATGTACAGTTGGTTGCAATCCACACTTTGAGAACCTCTGGAGGAAGACAAATGGTCTATAATATAGCTCAATATTGCCTGTTCAGATCCAGCCTGTTGCAGATTCAGGATCCACAGTTTTAACTAACTGTGGTTTCTGAACCTGTGGATTTGGTTGGATCTGGACCCCCAGAAGGTGACTGGAGCTGTGTTCCGGTAGTGTTCTGAAGGCCAGGGAGGCTAACCTGCAGGAGGCTTTCTAAGACCTCTGGAAGGCTAAAATCTGGCTGGTTTTTGGTCTCCTGGGGGTTGGGGAAGCCATGGCCTTCCTGGTCCTTGGAATGTGAACGGAGCACAGCTTGCCTTCCAAGAATCCAGTGTGCCCAAAGCCATGGATTTGATTATCCATGGGCTTCAGCATCTGCATCAGCATCGAGTTTCAGCATCTGCTGATGCTGCAACAGAACTGTACTTACAGGCAGTGGCTTTCCAGGGTTTCAGACAGGCATCTTCCCTAGCCTGACCTCGTGATTCTAGGGATTGAAGCCAATTCTTCAGAGCTTTGCAACTCCCTTCAAATCTGCTTGCAATTCCTCTAGGGGTCATGAGACCTCTCTTTGAGAACATCGGCATTACTATAATCTTCAGCGCTTAATTTACTTTTGTAAATTCTGTTTAATGTTTTTAATCAAATTCTGAGACAGAATGCCATTTGCCATATAAATAATATCAGAACTTGCATGTGAGCCCAAGCCAATTTTACTCTGTATTCAGTCTGCAACAACACTTGAGAAAGTTTACACTAGTTCTGCACTATATTGCAGAGTGACCCCCATCTTGACAGTTGTGCTGGTGAGTGAAGTTTGAACTCGCAGGGTTCAGAAAGCCTCGCAACATTCTGTGTTAGGCCCAGAATCCTGTGAATTAAAGGCTGGCTAGAAGGAAACTGGTGGTGCTGGGACATGGTGGCGCTGTGGATTAAACCGCTGTTGCTGAGCTTGCTGACCAGAAGGTTGGCAGTTCAAGACCCCGTGACAGAGTGAGCTCCCGTCGCTTGTCCCAGCTCCTGCCAACCTAGCAGTTTGAAAGAACGTAAACATGCAAGTAGATAAATAGGCACCACTTCGGTGGGAAGGTAACAGTGTTCTGTGCGCCCTTGCGTATGGTCACCTTGGCCATGAGACCATGGAAACATGTCCTTGGACAAATGCTGGCTCTTCAGTTCGAAACAGAGATGAACTCCGCCCCCTACAGTTGGTCACGACTAGACCATTTGGTCTAGTTGTTTGGAGCATTTGGTTGGTCACGACTTTACCTTTAGAAGGAAACTACATTTTCTCTGTGTGCGCAATCCTAACCTGGAGTTAGGCCAGCAAAGTTAGGCCAGCAAAGTTTGGCTGGCACAAGGGATACCATAAAGTATGTTTGGATCACTCTTGGAGTCAAGGAAGCCATGCGCCATCCTCCCTGACTCCAAAAGTGGTCCAAACACGCTTTTCAGTGGCCCTTGTGCTGGCCAAACTTTGCTGGCCTAACTCCAGGTTAGGATTGTGCTCTGAGACACATACAAACTGTAGTTTCCTCTGCCTTCCAATTCAATTCAAAAGTGAACGAGCTATATCCTATGCTTCCTAGTACATAATTCATTTTTCCCCCCAACCACTTCCTGTTAGTGCTGGAAAAGAATCTACTTTTTTTTTCTTGAGCATTTGTAATGAAAACTCAGAAAAATTTAGTAGAAATCAAACCAGCAATTTATCACAAATTTATATTTATTTAACACATCCTCAGATACACAGGATTTTAAGGTTACTCAGAAGTACTGATAAGTCACATTTTTTTCAGCAAGCAAATTTTCTTCCTCATTGTTATCACTTCACAACTAATTTTCACAGGATCATTATGGGCCCAATCCAGAAGGCCCTTATTGCTGGCGGTATGTTTGTACCGCCAGTGAAAATGTTGCAAATGTGCCGTAAAGCACATCCACGACACTTCTTTGCTCATGCTGGGATGGTGCTGGTAAACCCATTTGGGGCGGGCATGGAGGGGGAGGAACGGGATGGGGACCAGGGGTGGGGCTGAGAGGGGATGAGGCCCTGTGGTGGCTTCCATTGCTTGATCTTATCTCTGGCAGTGGTTTGGGCAGCCCGACATGGGGCTATTCTACTCACAGTCAGCAAAATAGCCGGCAGTGAGCCAAGGAGCCCCAATGTGGGCGACGGGCTTTCCCTGGGGGGACAGGAGACTCTGACGGCTGCCTGGATCTTGCGGGATGCAGGAGTCACCATTTTGGTACTGCTGCTCCTGCAGGAGCCGGTCAGTTTGGGATTGGGCTCTGTGTGAATTATCAATAGGTTTCTATACATTATAAATCTCTTGCTGGTTAGTTTCTCTAGATGACCCCTCAATTTCTGTTCTAGTTTAAATGATTTAGAATCTTATTTTCTTTATCCAGTTATCCTATCTTGCTTTT
Source organism: Lerista edwardsae (assembly GCA_029204185.1). Classification (NCBI taxonomy): domain Eukaryota; kingdom Metazoa; phylum Chordata; class Lepidosauria; order Squamata; family Scincidae; genus Lerista; species Lerista edwardsae. Next base: position 9,677,980 of record JAJKFI010000046.1, read on the forward strand.
CTTTGTAGTTACCTTTATCTATAATCCTAATGACTTCTTCTGCCTTTTTCTGTCTTTAACAGGTCTACAGTTCCTTTGTTTAAAAGTGGCAGCCAGAACTGTACATATTGTTCAAGGCGACAGAGTATTAAGGTATCCTTAAATCTCTGAGCCATAGTTTGCATGGAGCACTGCTTCATGCTTGGCAGAGGCTTTCTTTCTTTGATGTGTTCATTCTAATTTGAAAAAAGTAGTACTTTCTTCATAGTGGAGGTACCCCAGCCTAGAAATCATTTGGTCATCCTCTTCTTCACCCCCAAAGATCTCACTCCTGTTGAATCACAGACAGATCAGCATCTTTGGGAAATTTTGATTTCTTGCCTCAATGTGCATTGCTTTACACTTACTTACACTGAAGCACATCTGCCCATTGAAGCACATCTGCCCATTTCCCCAGTTCAGAGAGATCTTTCTAGAGGTCCTCATAATTCATTCTGGACTTTTACCACCAGGAAAAGTTTATTATCGTCCACAAACCTGGCCACCTCACTGCTTATCTCCAACTCGAGGTCATTTTTGAACAAACTGAAAAGCCCTGAAACCAAGACCAATCCTTGGCGCACAAGTTGCAAAACACTTTTCACCTCCATCCATTACGAAAACTGCCAATTTGCACCTGCTGTTTCCTGTTCTTCAACCAGTTCCTAATCCATTCGAGAACCTGTGCTCTTATTCCCTGACCGTTACACATTTTCTCAGGAGCCTTTGGGGAGGGGATGAAACAAATGCCTTCTGACAGTTCACATGTACAATATCAATGGGTTCACCTGCATCCACATGATTCCTTCAAAGAATTCTAAGTGATTCTTGAGGCAAAACTTACTCTTACAGAAGCCATGCTTATTCTCCCTTCAGCAAAGCTTGTTCTTCTATAAATTTCAAGAGTTTATCCTTGATTAGGCTCACTATCATTTTATCTGTCACAGATACTAGGTTAACCGGCCTGTAGTTTTCCAGGTCCGCTCTCCTGCGATTGGTGTGACATTGGTGGAGCTATCCTTCAGTCCACTGGCACAGTGGCCATTTTAAGGACAAGCTGTGCATTGTATTGTATTCAGAAGATCAGTAATTTCACACCTGAGTTCCTTAAGAACTCTTGGGTGGATGCCATACAGAAGGGGTGACATTAACCTTTAATTTTCTTCAACATGTTTGGTCCTTTTAGAATGTGTTCGCAGCTCTTCTGCTCTCCTGTAATTGTATTTCACGGTTGTTTTAAGGTTTTAAAAAATGTTTTATGGGCTTTTAGTTTAAACTATAATTTGTTTTTAGTTGTGATGTTCATTATTCTTTTTACGTCTTTTTGTAAGCTGCTTTGGGTCCCCTGGGGAGAAAGGAAAAGTAAGAATGCTGCTGCTGCTATTAATTATTATTATTATTAGTCAATAAGTTCTTAAATGTCTTCTCTCTTCACCTCTGTTTGACTTAATTTTTTGGTCAGAAGGGGGTTGTTGTTGTTCATGCAGTACTATCTGTCTGAGCTGTTGTGAAAACAGATGCAAAGAACTCATTTAATTTCTCTGCAATCTCCCAGTCCCCTTTTATCTCCCCTTCAGTCTAGCATGCCAACTGCTTCTCTAGCAAGGGTCTTGCTTCTAACCTATCTGAAAAAAAAGCTTTTATTATTTTCCTTAACGTAACTAGCCATACGCGCCGCAAAGTATTTCTTTGCCTCCTGCATTGTCTTTTTACATTTCTTTTGCCACAATATGCTACAAAATGCAGGATACCGTCTGAAATCTAGCTGGTAAATCACTAGTCTGGAAGATATCTGAAAATAATTATGAGAAACTTTCCCCCACCCCCCACAATTCATACCCACATTGATATTCTCCGAACATGCTGTTGTCTAACATCCAAACTGCAGTACAATAACCTTTCGTTAATTAAAAACATTAATTTTCTGTGTTATATTTTGATTGCAGAGTAGCCACTGCAGCTTTGTACTTTTCTTTAAAAATAAACACAATAATTGCTATATTTGTTATAATAATTGTGATAACTAAGGAACTCTTGTTACATTTTCTATGTAGATCCTTTAAACTGAAGCAATATAAGAGAAGACACAAATTAATTGCAAGTCTAATGACCGATAGCCCAAATTTCAAACTTTGTTGTTTATGATTTAGCAATGTGGCCATGAATAGATACCACATGTTTAGATCTGTTGCTAAATTTTTAGATTTCCATCTGTTGGTCCTATTAAGTAATATAATTGTTCTTACAGCATTTTTTGTTTCAGATGCTCCCATGTTTGATCCTAAGATTATTTTGTCAGTACATATGTGCTTAGAATTAGATATGGTTATAAATAAGCCAGCACAATGCTACAAAGAAGATATTGTGTCAGAATAACAAACAAATACTGGGCCAATGTTCAGGACTACTGCAACACTGCAATTGCGGTTTCCAAGATCATGTAAAGGCTAATAACAAAAAATCTAAAGCGAGCAAAATTAATGTAGGAGTGATTGTTAACTCATCTGCATTTCATGAGACTTATAAGGTGAAACCCACAACTTTCAAATGAATTGGAAACTTTGTGGCCTGCTATATTTTAAAAAAGCACCAATTAAGAAGCCACCCAGAGTTTAACACACTTTTCATAAACAGTAAGCAATAGGTTCCCGCCCCCCGCTTTCCGATTAAAACTACTAAATTCTCAGTAGGCTATAATGGGTAAGAATGATTTGCTACAAGTATGTTGTTGAACCAAATTCTTCCTAGATATCCTGAAAGTTAAGGTGCCTTTAAGTACAGGACAAAAATGACTGAGTTGTGTAAGCAAGATTAACAGCACTTTTCCCACAGATCTCAGATATAGTACACGCAAGTATTTTTCCACACTTGGAAATACACTGGCTGCATTTGAGAAAATTGAGAATTGAACTCCAAGAGACTATTATTTACAATATACTTCTTTTATTCAAAAGATGCTACTTCTGATTTCATTACTGCTGCTATCTTTTTCATACTATATGAAGGCAGGCTGGAGAATACACAGATCCTACCAGGATGATGAAAGCCTGGTAGCTATGCATAGCCTTCCCCTAATTGCTTGGTGATTTATAGTCTGTGCTCCCAGATGTAATAAAGAAATATGAACGCTTCAAGTATTGCACAAACAGAACCAGAACCATATAGGTTACAGTAATTATGCAATGTATATAAACAGAAAAGGTGGTTTAATATATTTTAAGATCTTCACCCATGTTTTTTGTATGTGGAAGAACAATTTTGACAGGAATATTCATGACACTGTTCTTCTCAAAGCTGACTAGCTATAGTTTAAGTTTGATAATGCAGGTGGAGCCTTTTTATCCATGAGGGTTCTATTCTTGGAGCCCTCAAGGATTAAAAATCTGTGGATCATTTTAAAAAATCCTGTGGATTAAGCCCACACCCCCACTCAGAACCTGACTGGCGCTATGCTCAGAAGGCATTGAGGCCTTGGCCTCAGAATGGCCATTTTGGGCAAAAAAAAAATCACTTCCAGGTTTTGTGAAAACCTTTTTTTTTGCCAAAACAGCCATTCAGAGGCCTGCTAAGGCCATGGGAGGACCTATGTGATCTTGGTGGGCCTCAGAAGAGCCTCTGGAGGCAACTGAAGCACATCTTTGGTCACCTTCAGAGGCTTCAGGTTGAGCCTAATGGCTCACCACTGGTCTGGGGGATCCGCGATGAGTCAAATCCGCAGATAATTAGGCTCAACCTGTATGTTCATTGGCAATCAATTTTAAAATAAAGAATGATGTGTTGTGCTTCATGCTTGTTTTTCACGTACAGTCAATCCTCATGATCCACTAGGGTTAGGTTCCTGGTAATCCTCGCAGCTAGCAAATTCACAGCTAATGAATCATTGATCCTATGGGATCAATGGGGTTAGGTGCAAAGGGGTACCTTATCTGCTATCAGAAGAATCCAGCAGAGATCCTCAGGAAGCCATCATAGTGCAGCAGGAAGTGCCAAAAGATCTCTGAGTGCTGAAGAGACCTTCCAAAAGCTGAATGGATCTTCAGAATGGCACCTGCAACCAGCATGTATCCCTTAGATATGGCTGGCAGATGCTTCTGCTGGCAATTTTAAAAGGGCCAGTGCTGGTCGCAGGTGCTATTTTGAAGGTCCCTGCAGCCTTCAGAAGGTCTCTGCATAGTGAGTAATGAGGGCAGGGGCAGATGACAAGGTGGGTAGCAATTTTGCCCCTTGCAGGTAAGTGAGGTCTTGCTATATTCCTTTTGTGAGTGTTTGAATTTTCAGGTGAGGTTTTTTTTTTCCCCCCAATTTTGTTTCTAGTTTAGTGCTTTTACATAATATTTTGTCCTAATATAGTTTTCTGTCAGAGATGTTTTATGATTGCGCAATTGCTTCAGTCCCAGAATGCCAGTTTGCATTCTAGGAGTGTCACTTGATGACGTCACACTGACGGCACTTCCTACTTGATTATGTTACTTCCGGCTATGACATCACTTCCAGGTTAATGAAATCACTTCTGGTGGGTCCCAACATGAGTGCCATTCTCAAAAGTGAGTCCCGGTCTAAAATGTTTGAGAAACACTGTCTTAACTGACATGAAACTTGCAGGAAGGAAAAACAGCATGAAGCTCACTGTATTAAAGCATGAAGTGTGTTTTTCTGTACCTTTCAAATATTATGCGTAGGAAATATCAAAAAGCTGAAGCTTGTGATTTTCACTTGATGTACGACCAGAATAACAGATGGTTAAACCTTCATAGTATAACATTTTATTCACTTTGATGAGAAGTGAAACAATTCAATTCCCCAAATATCTACTCTATCTGCGCTAAAAACTGTTAACTGGATTCTGTAGTAACAACAGACAAATGAAGAAGTTAAGTTCAGAGTCTTTTCTCAATGAGCTCAACAACAAGCTTTCCACTGCCACCAAATATCAAACAAACCAGGATCTAATCCAACGAATTGAGTTAAAATGTGCCCACCTGGATGCACACAAGATGGCTTTCCAATTTTCACTGATTCCCACTCCTGATGCAGCCCTCATACCTTATCTCACTCCATTCTGAGGGTCCCCTGCCTCCAAGAGTAGATTTGGGAGGATGTAAAGAAAGGGTGGAAAGTCCCATTGTTTGAGCAGAACTGTTTCTCTGGAACCAACACTCTATTTTTATCTAAATCAAAGTTATTGTTCCCTTCTTCTGAGAGAGGAGTAAGCAACCAACTGCAGTATAGAAAGTATTTTCTAAAATTTGAACTTTTAATGTACAAGTCATTCAGTTATCAAAACTATTTTAGACTGTTATTAGTAATTTCTAATCCTTCAATTCATAAGTCACGATATTTTCCAGTGCTGAGGCATGGCAAAGCCTGTAGCATGGAAGCTAATTCCCAGAAGGAGCGTTATCTGATTGCCTGACCCCACCAGGCAAGCATTCCCACTCTGACTCCAAGCTGTGTTTCATGGCAGGGCCACGTGGGCTTATCACAGTCAACCCCATAAGCAGAGGAGGGAGGCAGCCAGACCGCAGAAGTCTGCCCTAAGCCCAGATGCATTTGAGGCAGTTCCCATAATACAGATCAGGAACTACCCTCATGCCAGCAGGCAACTGAGGAGTGGGAAGTGGGTTCCTGCCCTGCACCAAGGACTTCCTTTATGGCTGCAGGTCTCACATTTCCTCCCTGTAACTAAACTTCATAAACATGGCCCATTCACCCATATCTGTGTCTTGTGTATTATACGGGAGTGCATGGGCGGACACACACACACCCAGCGTCGCTTGTTTTGATGAGCCTGCATGTATAGTAGAGAGGAGGACAGGATTAGGTTGCTAGATTAGCAACCCCATTTGTCAAAAAATAATGTAATCAAAAACTGTTAACATCAAGAGGATTTTTTCATTTATTTCCTGTGATACTTAGTTCCTTGATACAAGTTCCAATCTATCAAATTATACACACATCTACTCACAGCTTTTACTGGTCTCTGCTTGTGTGAGTGCACAAAAAAGCCGATATTTGAATATTAACCATTTTTGATTAGGTAACTTATTTAGCCAATTTATAGACTGCCTGTCGGTCTTGAAGGAAACAATTATATCTGAAACGTCACCCAGTCTTAAGAGAAAAAATGTCATTAAAGGCACACAATTACATTAGTTTTTTGTTACTTTTCTGATCAAGCAATTCCTTCATCAGGAAAAAAATACCTGCAATACATTATTTGAAAAATAAATAATAGTAAGGATGGATATACTGTAAATAAACATTAGAAAAATAAACAGCAAATATTTATGTACACTGTAACATTTTAAAGAACAATCTGCCAATAATGCAATAGCACATCATTGTATTTCAAATTTTACACAAAATTTGAAGTTGTGTCTTTACCTTTTTACTAACCTGTAAGGCTATCTGGACGGGGTGGAACCATTCTTTCATAGATATCATACTGTTGTGCATATTGTTCAATGTCATGAATTGTCCTTTGTAATGTTGATCCCAAATGCTGTGGAACAGCAGTCATCCCAGAACGCTTTGGTGATGAAGATCCAACTTGGGATTGAGGCGGAGATCCTACTCTCGTCTGTGTATCATTCAGTGTAAGAGGTGAGCCAAATCTGACTGAAGGCTGGTATTGGGGAGTTCCTTCATTGGGGTTGGTTGGTTGTCTAGATGTTACTGAACCAACTCGGCGCACAGCTACTGGCGAAGCAGGCCTCTGTGTAGTAAATGGAGATGCTGCTCGTTGTACAGGTAACGTTGTGGATGAAAACACGTTAGAATTAAGAGGCCGTGGTTCAGTAACTGGTGGTGAACCGTAGCCACTCCCTAAAGAAGTTCTGAGTGAACCCCTTGAAGGGGAAACTCCAGTGGTGGTTACATATGAGGGAGACTGGGCCCTTGATGGAACAGAACTAACACGTCTCATGGCTCTGTTGGCAGCTATATTTGATGATGTCTGTTAAAAAAGGAAATACATAAACAACGGTATATACTTCATGAGAAGAAATTAAGCATGAAGATGATCAACCTAGGAAAACCTTTTAGCTGAATTTCTAAAACCATCAATATATCTCTCCCCCTCTCTTGTACAGTTCAGAGTATATTTGCACTATAAATGTAAAGGGCCCAAAGCTGCTTTAGAATTAAGAGGCCATGATTCAGTAACTGATGGTGAACCATAGCCAATCCCAAAAGAAGTTCTGAGTTAACCCCCTGAAGTCCTACTAAGTTCAATAAGAGGGATAAGCATGTGCTTAAGGGCACAATCCTAAACTGGAGTTAGGCCGGCACAATTAGGCCAGCAAAGTTTGGCTGGCACAAGGGAACTATAAAGTATGTTTGGACCACTCTCAGAGCGCAATCCTAAAGAGAGCTGGATTGGCGAGGCCGGCAGGCTCCGACTGCCCCATGGGCTTCCTCTGATCTGCGCCTGTTATTTAGCAGGTACAGAACCGAGGAAGCCACGCAGCCCAACCATGCGGCCTCCCGCCCCTTAGGGCTGCATCCTGGCCCCCCCCTCAGGCCGGCATATCTGCCGGACTGCCCACCTCCGCCCAGAATAGCCCATTCCCTGCCCTCCCTCCTCCCTGAACCTCCCTTACAGCAGCTACATGTAGCATTGGCCTGAGAGCATTAGTGTTGATGCGTGGGTGCCGCTAGGCGTCCCCGCGGCGTCACTAATGACGTAGCGTAAACCCAACGACATTGCTTTGACGCCACATCAAAGGCAGGATTGTGTTGTCCGAGTCAGAGAGGCCAGCACACAGACATGTGCCATCCTCCCTGACAGAGAGTGGTCATAAGAACATAAGAAGAGCCCTGCTGGATCAGGCCAAAGGCCCATCTAGTCCAGCTTCCTGTATCTCACAGCGGCCCACCAGGTGCCACATCCTGTTGCCACTCCCTTGCACCCGGTACCAGTAGCCGACCACCTTTGTAAGGAGGTTGCACAATCCATCATTGCCTATAGCCCACGATGGACCTTTCCTCCAGAAATCTGTCCAATCCCCTCTTGAAGGCATCAAGACCAGATGCCATCACCACCTCCTGTGGCAAGGAGTTCCACAGATTAACTACCCGCTGGGTAAAAAAGTACTTCCTTTTATCTGTTTTAACTCTCCCAACCCTCAGTTTTAGCGGATGCCCCCTGGTTCTGGTGTTTTGAGAGAGGGAAAAGAACATCCCTCTATCGACTTTATCCCTTCCATGCATAATTTTGTATGTCTCAATCATGTCCCCCCTCAGGCGCCTTTTTTCTAGACTGAAGAGCCCCAAACGCTGCAGTCTTTCTTCATAAGGGAGGTGCCCCAGCCCCGTAATCATTTTTGTCGCTCTCTTCTGCACCTTTTCCAACTCCACTATGTCCTTTTTAAGATGCGGCGACCAGAACTGGACACAATATTCCAGGTGTGGCCTTACCATTGATTTGTACAATGGCATGATAATATTGGCTGTTTTATTCTCAACCCCTTTTTTAATTACCCCAAGCATGGAATTGGCCTTCTTAATTGCTGACGCACACTGGGTCAATACCTTCATTGAATTGTCCACCAGCACCCCAAGATCTCTCTCCTGAGCTGTCACAGACAGCTCAGAACCCATTAGCCTATAGGTAAAGTTTTGTTTTTTTGCCCCAACGTGCATCACTTTACATTTGTCTACGTTGAAACGCATCTGCCATTTGGCTGCCCATTCCTCCAACTTGGAGAGATCATTCTGGAGCTCTTCACAATCCTTTCTGGTTTTTACCACCCGGAAAAGTTTTGTGTCATCTGCAAACTTAGCCACCTCGCTGCTTATCCCTGTCTCCAGGTCATTTATGAATAAGTTGAAAAGCATTGGCCCCAAGACAGATCCCTGGGGCACTCCACTTTTCACCTCTCTCCATTCTGAAAATTGCCCATTGACCCCCACTCTCTGTTTCCTGGCCCTCAACCAATTCTGGATCCATAAGAGGACCTGCCCTCTTATTCCCTGACTGTGAAGCTTCTTCAGCAGTCTTTGGTGGGGGACCTTGTCAAATGCCTTCTGAAAATCTAGGTATATGATATCCACAGGTTCACCCACATCCACGTGCCTGTTGACCTTTTCAAAGAATTCCAAAAGGTTTGTGAGGCAAGACCTACCCTTACAGAAGCCATGCTGACTTTCCTTTAGCAGTACTTGTTCCTCTACGTGTTTTAGGATTTTATCTTTGATGAGGCTTTCCACCATCTTACCCGGAACAGACGTTAGGCTGACAGGCCTGTAGTTTCCAGGGTCCCCCCTTCTCCCTTTTTTAAAGATTGGCGTGACATTGGCTATCCTCCAATCCTCTGGCACCGTGGCCGTTTGAAGGGACAAGTTGCATACTCTAGTTAAGAGGTCAGCAACTTCATTCTTTAGTTCCTTAATTACTCTTGGGTGTATACCATCTGGGCCTGGTGACTTATTTAAATGTAGTTTATCAATTTGATCTAAAACATCTTCTTTATTAACCAGTATCTGATTTAATTCCTTCATTAGGAAGGGCTGTTCGGGCTGTGGTATCTGCCCAAGTTCTTCTGCTGTGAAGACAGATGCAAAGAATTCATTCAATTTCTCTGCAATCTCCAAGTCCCCTTTTATCTCATCTTTCCCTCCCTCACCATCCAGCGGGCCAACCGCCTCTCTGGCAGGTTTCCTGCTTCTAACATATTTGAAGAACCAAATATGGTCCAGACGTGCTTAATGGTGGCTCTTCTGGCAGCCAAACTTTGCTGGCCTAACTGTGCCAGCCTAACTCCAGGTTAGGATTGCGCTCTAAGTCTTTCTCACTGAAATAAATGAGAATGAAAAATGCTTAATTTTGGCCAGATCATGACCTGTGCTTTTTAGTTAATCTTATCACAGTTGCCAGAATTTGAATTATCAGTGTAGGAGAACACTGATAATCTTCTATTTTGCATTCTAAGACACCAAGCAGAACGCTATTCCCTTAGACACCAAACAGAACCCTTGAGAGACCCCTTAATGGTAATATTGAAAAACAGGCTTTACATCAATGCTCTGCTATTTTTCTATTTTAAGGGTGTCATTAAAACCCAAGTGGTAAAAACAAATTGCTTCCCACATTTGGTCTTCCTCTCTAAGCTACTTTTTCATTTGCTTAATTATATTTTTTAATTACTATAAGACAAATTGGTAGTTTATCAATAAATCATTTCTGCCTTATTTGCCACTACAAAGAAAATGGATAAAAGTAAGAGAAAAATGGTACAGGTACTCAGAATAAACAGTAGCGTATATCCCCGATTTATTATTTGAAGACAAAAAACTGCAACAAAACATTTAAGGCTTCCTATAATTGCAGACTATTTTCAAAGAAGTAATCTTCTGAATGGACTTTGAAGGAGAAATGGTTCCACTATGAATGGCATCTGCCACATGCATTTTCAGTATTAAAAGTAAATACATCTAATTTTTTTGGTAACAAATGATCCCCTTTTATTAATTTTTGAAAAATGTACTACAGCTTAGATGAAAACAGGTCTGGGTGTTGCACATCCATTTGATTATATTATGATAATAAATTAATAATGTATTTATTGTAAATAACATGCTTATTGCAGTTGTTTATTTGTATTTTCTTATAGTTTTCTTGAAAATAAAATATTAAATTGTATCCTAAGGTCTCATTCTGCAATGAAAGTAGTTCCATTTGCATAAGGGGGAGCATCATTTCTGATCTGCCCTTGCCACACACTATCCTGTTTTGCAAGGTGCGCCAACCCTCAGGAGCAAATTACTAGGGACAGTACAAGGCTGTAGAGGGAAGGGGGAAATTGGGGGGGAAATCCCCCAGCATCGTGTATGTAAAGACATCTTCCATATGTGGAATGACACCTTGGAATATAAATTAAATGTTGCAGCCATAAAAACCATTAATTGGTCACCCAGACACAAAATTACATTGTAATTTATCAGCGAACATTATGTTAAACTGAAAAGCTGTTATGATTTAGTTATGTGTACCTGTACTAAAGCTTGTCCTTCAGCCCTTGAGCTTCTCACCAAATGATTATTATTAGCGCCAATAAAAGATTGCTGCTGTCTGTTTTCTCCCTTTCCCAGGTTTTGACTGTTATGGAAACTGCTTACTTCCTGGTACCCACTGTCGGAGTAGGAATTCATCTGTGTTGAACTTCTAGAGTTACCCACTGATCCTGCAGACATAAAGTTTAATGAGACCAACATTATTACACAATTATGAAAAAACAGTAACTGAATGGAAATCTCCATTTATTTAAAATTTATATAACAGACCCTCACTTTCATGGAGAGATGTCTGCTCTGGTGAGTAGAGGTTCCCTTGTTCTGGGTCTGTTCCAACATGGTAAGAAGTAATATGAACACTCTCGGAGGTTCTGAGTTTATTGACATTTGTGTTTGGCAAATCTGAAAGCAGAGGTTTGTTAGTTGATGATAATATCTACTATCAGTGGATCTCCCCCCCCCCCGCCCCCACTCTATTGCATAATTTCAATGGGTTGGAGGCTAAGAAGTGCACATGGAAAATACTTCCCAAGGAGAACTTACCTATCTCTCAATTTCACAGCAGTACCGGTTAACTCCCCCCCCCCAAAAAAAAACTTGAAAAAGGATGGAACGTGACAAATAAAGGGAATTCCCAACATTGGACAGGCATTTTTTGGAACTCATCCTGCAGTTCCCCATATCCTATTCCTGAGGGGTCCCCTGACCCTCAGAAATAGTTTTTTTTTCCTTGTGGAAACTTACGTCTGCACATGCTTCCCAACATTTCTGTTCAGTTTTATTCTACATTCCATCTTTGTGGACTGCTTAAATCCTCTACTATTTCTGCCTTTTTAGTTTAGAGATCTCCCATACTTAGTTTACACACACAAACACATTTTTAGTTTTAAGTTTCTTTGTAATAACAAATATAACACAGAGATATAGTTGGACAAATAGAAAAATAGAAGTCTAACAAGTTTTAACATGGGATCCTCCAGTAGCAGGCATTAGAGCCTCTTAATTTGTCCTAATTTAAACTGATATGTGATCAGTTTGGGATGTGAAAACTTTTAAAACTCTAAGGTAAGCATAGGAAGCTCTCTGACACAAGACAGATCATTGGTCCATCTAGTTCAATACTGTTAACACTCAGCAGTAGTGGCTCTCTGGGATTCTGTTGGGGATCTTCCTCTGTCCTACCCAGGCATGCTGGGGATTGAACCTGGGACCTTCTGCATTCTGAGTAGTTCATCTAACACTGAGCTATAGTCAGAAAGGAAAAACATGAAGGGAACCGATGTTTGCAATTCTCTTACCTCCAAAGGCATTTTTTCCTTGAACCACTGAAGCTGGCCGAGTTTAAACATCTTCAGGATTCCAAAAGTTTGTGTAATGTTGTTTTGCTGTAATGCTATTTTGCATTGTGATGGTTACTTAACATTACACCAAAACAGCAATATTTTGAGTACACAACAGATGCCGATGTGTGCAGAAGAGGCTAAATACCACGCAAGTTAAAACCAGCTCAGGAGACTCCAAGGAAAGGTTTGCTATAATGGCAACAGGTGACATTGCTATTTTGATTTGGAAAAATCTACCAGGAAATTCTCCTGTGCAAATCTCACTGAAATGATCTCACTGAAATGAAATGGAACAGTGCAAAAACACTGTCCAGGAGTCCAGGAGAACTCCCCACCAGATTGTGCCCTTTCAGAGAGCAAGCTTCGATAGCTACTGTTTTGCAGGAAAACATTTACATTATCCCACAAACTTAGAAAACAGAGAACAATTTGAAGGGAATGGTGGGTAGGGAAAGCTGTTTGCTTGCTCAGTTGCAAACCATCTGCAAGTCTCTCACTGCTTCAAAAAAGATCAAGCCTGGATGTTGTAGTTGAGGACTGCTGCATCAAATTTGTAGGTTCTCTCCAACTCTGATTCTACCATTAGCTTTATTGTGTCTAAAGTTACTTCTTACATGTGACTCTTCTAATCCGCAGAATTATAGTTCGGCACACTTTTATTCATAATTCCTTTTCATGCTAGTTTCAAAAAGACCAGGGAAATTTCTTTAACCAAAACAGGACTGAATTGGTAGCTGCTACAGAAGATAGAGCAAGTTAAGGAGCCTGGAAATGTCAAGGATATTTGTTCTTCCTTCTCCTCCAACCACATGGATTGGATTTGGAACACCTTCTCTTACCACACTTGAGGCGCAATCCTAACCTGGATTTAGGCCGGCCCAGTTAGGCCAACAAAAGTTTGGCTGGCACAAGGGCTTCTGTAAAGTATGTTTGGACCACTCTTGGAGTCAGAGAGGCCAGTACTTATATGTGCACCATCCCTTTGACTCCGAGAATGGTCCAAACACGCTTTATAGTGGCCCTTGTGCCAGCCAAACTTTGCTGGCCTAACTCCAGGTTAGGACTGCGCCCTCGGAGAGAAGATGGTGTTGCATGTACATTTTTCATCTTCGTCCCTCTATGGGACAAACTGAACAGTGAGCAAGAGGAATTTCTTCTTGTGACTCTATGGCAGTCATCACTGCCACTGGGAGCATTTACTGGGGGAAGTGGAAGGAGATGAAACTCCACTCACTAGCAAAGGAAGAGGAACGCTCAGGGCAACTCCCACAGTGAGGGTAGGCAAGTGAGAGAACATTCTGCTTTCAACAGAAGTTCATGTGCACCCTCACCACACTGCTGCCTAATTCCACAAGCACATGCACAGAATCTGTAGAGGATATCAAGCATATGTGGGCAAGGCAAGGGCCATAAGTGGCAGGAGCACACTTTTTTTAAAAAACAAAACAAAAACAAAACTGCACCATAGCACTGGAGAAGACAGGCATTGGGGGAGAAGGGAGAGAGGAGGTATGGAGGAAAGGAGAGAAGGAAGCCAAGCAAGGAGGTCAGGTGGAACGGCATGTGCACTGGCAAGTTAGTTGTGGTGCCACCTCCCAGCACTTAATGCCTGTATCCCGCTCCTAGCCTCATGGCAGGCTGGTTCCACTAGCTGTGACTGAAATCCACCACTCTTTTAAAAAAATAGGTCCCTAAAATAACTGCATTTCTTTTAAAAGAAATTCAAAACTTCAAAATACTGAAATGATTGAAAATGTTAGCTCCCCCCGCCTTTCTTTCTTTTAAATCAAAACACGAATTGAGAAGAGTCTGTCGGAATCTAAGCACAGGATATTCTTGTATTCAAAATAAGCTAGGGTGAGAAGCAATTGAGCAGTTAAATATGAGCATTCAATTCTGACAGAAAGATCTCTTTGTGTTAAGCAGGTGCTGTTTGCTTTTCAGTTTCCAAAGCTGAACAGTACATATTTCCCCAACCAGGAAAATTCTGAAGCTGTTACGTACAAACATATTGTCAGCTGTGATATTTATTCTTGTACTTTAAATATAAAACAAAGCTACGAAGTTTCTTATAATGATGAAGCATCACATTCACAATCTGGAATGGCTTCCTATATGAATTTATCTTTGTTCAATCTTAAGCAAGGCCTTCATTCTCATGTACCTGAGTACTCCATGGGTTTCGGAGGGTATGTTGCATTTCAAGGACTATGGAAGTTCTCAATGATACAATACAGTTCTTTTATGCCAAGTGTGTTGGGTTAGGGCTGAAAAATGTGAAACCTCTGTGAAATGTCCTCTGCTTGCTATACATTAGGTAGGGCAGAGGTTCATCTTCCTATCTTTTCCAAACATATTACGAAAAGCAGCTACATGTGAAAAGCAGCTGAAGTGAAAACAGCTACAAATCAGCAATTGACAGCCCAATCCTACCTAGTTCCCTGGGCGGCAATGCAGCGGCACTAGTGTTGGAATTCTGGCTGCTGGAGATCTTTTTGGGATAAAGGGACATTTGACCCCATGCCACTAATGTATCTGAGGAGGGAAGGGGGCAAGTGTACCCGTGCTGCACACCTCGGGGGGCGACGGCGACGTAATCCACTGCCCCGGTGGTAATTGCTGCTTCTTTTGAGCTGTGGCGGCTCATAACCAAGTGCCTGCAAGGGGAGGGGGTGCTAGCCGGAGAAGGTTCTGCAGTGGCGAGGAAGCTTTTCTTGCTGCTGCAGTATCTTCTCCGCCTCCTCCACTCGCAGGCATGTGGTTGCCAGCTGCTTAAGTGGCCAATGGCTTCCCCCCGTTTTTTGGCTGCCTTCTCTGGCACCCCCTCACCACTGGTTGCTTGGAGGTGTTGCAAGCTGCTCTCAGCGGCCAAAATTTTTTGCTAAAGCAAAAAAAAAAAAAAAAGGCTCACTGAGCGCAGCTTGCAAACACTCTGAGCAAGTCATAAACCTGGAAATAATTGGAGGTGATGTTGTTCATTATTTGAGTTCCCCGGGTGGGCCGGGGACAGGAGTTTGGATGCAGTCTAACGGCTATATCCAGGCTCCAACCCCTGGCCGGGCCAGCCCATCTCCAAGACCGCCCTCCCCCCACCCATAACCGCTCCTGCGCCAGCCGAACTCAGCTGGCGCAGGAGTGGTGCACCAGCAGCTCCTGCTGGTGCCGTTGGGCTGACACAGCTGCCTGTGTTGGCCCAGCAGCAGCGGCGCTGGCGCAAAAGTGCTTTATGGCACTTTCACAACAGCACGGGGCAGACGCAAATCACTTGCGTTGCCCCTACAGGCGCCTTGGATTGCGCCCTGGGTGAGATTGTTTCAAGTTCTGGAATTAATGTGCAATGTACTGATCACAATCGGCTCTACATTTCATTAATTAAACAGCTGAGACACTGAGAAACAGCACCCAGCCAAACCAGAGGTTGTAGGTGGTGGTCAAGTGGATGAAGTTGAACAGGCAGAGATTCATGGAACCAACCTATTATCCATATTAATAAGGAAGAAGCTCAGATGAACTATATTTAATGGAGTTGCTATTAGCCCACTGGAACAAGTGCATAGCTTGTTCCTGTTCCTTTATCTACATCAAAAGGTCTTCAACTTTTTGTACACCATGACCTAATTAGATAAATAAAGTATGAAACTGGGGACCCATTGTCGATCCCACTCCTCTCCTGGGAGACAATCCACCCGGTTTTGATAATGCAGTACCATCACTGCATTGGATCCAAAACTCTCTTGCACAGGCTTTGAAAGGTTGCGGTTGCCCCACAAAACAGGCTTCATAACCTCACTGGGGTTACAACCCACAGGCTGAAGTACACTGATCTATAACCTGCCTTTTAATTTAAACAAATTCACTAGGTGGCTTTGCTATTTTAAACAGTATTTTAATTGCCATTTCAAGCATCAAATGAGGCAGAACACAAATACTGTAATAAAATATATTGAAAAATAAATGGTATCCACCTTGTGAACCTGCTGAATATAAAAGTATCATGTAAGTAGTTCCAAAGAACTGTAGCAACACAAACATGCCTTGCATCACCTCAACTGCTATCCTGTCTCTGCTTGGAACTGCTCTCTAGAGCACAGCTGCACTGCTTCCTTCAAATCCTTCTTAACCCCCATACCACCACTTTTCCATGAAGCCTTTGGCATCACACCATACTCTTCATTGCCTGATGTAACTAAGCTGAAAGATGCAGCACCAAAACAATCACATATCCTTTTCCCAATTACCACGCTCCTTTCCTCCCTCTGTTGTCTCTCCTATGTCCATCAGCTGGAATCCTTCTAGTGTACTATAGTGCAAAAAGGAATTTTAAAAAGGATTGTTAAGCAACTTTCATCTTTTTAAAGAAAATGTGATGAAGATATAATTGCCGCTGGGTGCTGATGCAGAGTGCAAATCACATCCAGGGATCAAATTGGGAATATTAGCCATAATTCAGATTGCTTCATCTATTCTGAAGGATGATTCTAATCTAGCATCATGACAGCAGTTCACCATATGCTGTGTGAAGATGAACAAATGACTTTCATTTGGTTCTGTTAATGAACAAGCAGAACTGTATGGCTATATACAATCTCTGCAGAACCAGAAAAATACCATTTTTCTTTGTTACAGTAATGTCTAACGATACCAATTAATTACCTTCCGTACACAAAAGGAATTGGTTAGAATGATTGCATTTATACTATGCAGAATAAGAAGGGAAAGTTGCCAAAGATTTTAATCTATAATTAGGGGTGTTTGGAAACAGCATTAATTACCTTACTTAGAAGTATGCTCATTGTATTCAGTAAGATGTAGGCTGTAAACCTATCCTACTCCCAGAAACAAACACCTCTATGATACAAAAATAGTTATTTTCAAGCTTCCCATTCTCATTAAACTGAAAAATGATAGGGATACGGAACCTACAACCCATGGGCCAGATCCAGCCCACCACCCAAGACATCAGGTCCGCAGTCTCCTTCCTAAGTGATTCTGAGGAGTCAGAGGAAACCAGGGCAGGCGGGGGGGGGTATCAGCAGCAGCAACTCTGGTGGTTTGGCTGGTCTGCTCCCAGTCCACCTTCCAACTCTTCTTTACTGCCTCTTCAGCAGCTGCTACTGCTGCCTCTTCTGCAGGTCAAGGACCCACCCCAGATGCAGGTGGGCACTCCAGTGGCTCAGCTGCTACAAGACAATTCATGCCAAATGGCACTTGAGTTATGCATGGAGCTGCTGGAGAGCAGCCAGGAGCTGCCCCGACTGATGATTATTTCTCCAATTTGGGCAACTTTGAACAGTAGAGCGGAGGCAATGCTGGAACCCCAGCACTGACCCGCTAACCTCCGCAGCCCCAAGGATACAAGTGGAAGCTTAAGGCAGCATGGAGCTTGGCACTGGAAAGCTCCACAAGGGGTGGCAGGTTGTGACCATGAAATCCAGGACAAAGAGACCCTCCCCACAAGGAGGGTCTCTTCACTCCTTGCAGAAGAAGGTTGACGACCCCTGCCTTTTCATGTTGATTTGTTTGCTGATGAGCCCCTGCATGTTTTGAAAGCTTCTAGGGCACACTTGCAATTTGAGAGGTGCTAGTCAAATCTGCTTATCGCTCTGCAATCATGATACAATGTGCATTTTATGAGTTGCGAAGGATCAGTACTGGAATACACGCTTCCTTTCATGCTGTTTGTCTTACATAACTGATCTGGTAGGCAGATTGAAAACCCACTATATTACAACATACCTCTATCTTGTGATTTAAAGCTATTATTTCTAGCCAGGAATACAACACAAGGACCACCCTATTTACTTTAATAGATGCACCAAGAAAAACATAGGGACAGTGTCATATGCCTGTTATATTAACATTAAAAGCTGCAATGCTGTAGACAAAATGAAATAAACCTGGGCACTGATCACACAACCTATACTCTGAATGTACAGGTTTGTTTTCCTGCATAGGAAATCTTCTATCAACAACTATACCCATAGCAGGTACAATAGCTTAAATAGCACATACATAGAAAGTAAATCTGAAGAGTGTTGCACATATACCTTTATCAGAAGAACTCTGTTTTTGCGGAATGTGCTTCAAAAAAATTAAAAGTATTTTAATTCAGAAAAAATACTTTAATGTGAATAAAATCAATAGAACAAGGTTACATTCAGTGTAACATATTAGCTTGCTCTGAAACAGTTATTAAAGAAGTAAAATTTCAAAAAAATCTGTGGCATTTTTAAAAGTTATACCATACATATAAAAAGAATTGTACCTGCAGATCTCCAGGGAAATGATTTCTCAGTAGAGCTATGGAAAAGGAGATAAAAAAAATCTTAATTCCTTTTACATTTTTTCTTTCATTTTATATAAAACACAGGAGTTTGAGTAGGGCTACACCTCAAAAAATCCTCATATGGCCCCACAGAGCCCTCTGTATGCCTTCCATTCCCATATACAAATGCACATAGAAGTATGGGGACTGGAAGGTTCGGATGTACATCTCATATCCCCATCCAGTTCTGTTCTACTTAGTCAAATTAACAGTGCAATTCTGTTCATGTCTGCTCAGAACTAAGTCCCATAATGTTCAATGGAAATTACTCCCAGGAAAGTGGGTATAGGTTTGCGCTCTAAGAAAGCTTCTACTTGATGATGATGAACCTTTATTGGCATTAAGAAAGCTTCTAATTGAGATAAAAGGGATAGGAGGTTTGATGAGGGTAATCCAGATGAGCACAAACCTTCCATTTTCCTCCATGGTCTGCTACTCTGTCTATGCACAATGTACCAAAGAGATCAGGGAAGAAACAAGGCTCTGAGGCCTCTCTGCACATGGGCACTAAGTCAATAATCCTGATATAGAACAAACTGGGGTTTGCTGTGATGCCTAAACCGAGCAACCCCAGGCTTGTTCTAACAAGATGTTCTAAACAGGACCAGGTTAAACTCCCCATCTCCCCTTGAGCATGCATGCGTCAGTCACAAACTCATGAATTTCAAAATAGAATCATAACTGAAGGCACAATCCTAACCATTTTTCCAGCGCTGACATAGCTGTGCTAATGGGACATATTCTGTATCCTGCAGTGGAGTAGTAGTCAGAGGCCTCCTCAAGGTATAGGAATGTTTATCCTCTTACCTCAGAGCTGCATTGCCCTTACCCCAATGCTGGAAAGTTGGTTAGGATTGTGCCTGAATTACAGTTCCATGTGACATCTGAACTGCACCAGTGCAGGGAAGGTGATACTAGCAGGGACAGCCCATCCATAAGATCACCTGAAGTTGGCAGCAGATTGGAAGGGGGCATTCATCACCTACTTACCCCACTCCCTGGAGGAGGGGGACAGGGCAGAAGAGGAAATGTGGAGCGGCTCTGTGTCCTAGAGCCCCTTGTGCCGCCACCCCCTGCCAATTCACCGATGGCATGCTGGTCTCTCCATTGCTATCACAATTTAGGGATCCGGGGTCAGCCTAGCTAAATGAACTCATTGCTGGTGGGGGCCCTTGGCCAGTGACCAACCTATTTGAACCTTGATACCATCCCTGAAGATGGTAACGAATACAGGTCACGATAGGGTTAAAGTTCTGTATTTTGTAATCTACTAATTTCAAAGTGGACATACAGCTGGATGGCAGCTGTATTTTATGTGTGCTACCAGAAAACAAACAAACAAACAGCATTCTTCCTCTGTGCATATGGAATAAAAACATTTTTGCAATTAGGTCTTCCAATAAATTAATGCAATTCTTTTTATGCAAACACATTTATCGCATCACAGTAGGAGCTTTTTGTTACTGCTTTTACTATCTTAAATTCTTCCACTTCAAAATCAGTTTCTGGAAGAAGTCTGTATGAACTGACATAACAGATGAACATGTATAGAAGTAATATTCACATTTAAATATTTAAAAATACCTAAGTGTCAAAATACGAATTAGAAAGTAAATTACTACAGACATGTAAGATTTTAAAACACCCCTCACACAATCACTACTTATGATAAATTGCGCACTACCTATCTATATACAGTTAACATCAACTTCCCACAAGGCACTAATACGATCAGAATTAAAAAAGTAATGTAGGAGTCTCTGTTCTCTTTTGTAACTGCATCATCAGGCAGGCTCAGCTACAAAAGAGTTCCAAAACAGGATTATGTTATTAAAATCAAGTTTACGTTTGCCTTTTTCTCCTTCTGCCTCCATATAACATATTGTGGAATAGCTTTTTAAAATGTCTCTTTACAACTAAAATATTAATTCAAATCACATGTGACTGAATTCAGAACTTCCAGGAACATACATTTTGTCTCAGATGATAGTTCTGTACCCCCTGTGAAAGGGTACACTCCTTTATTCCAAGGAGACTGATGTCAGATAGGAGAGAAAGCATGCCCCAGTTGGGGAGAAAAACCGTCCATGTCTCTTCCAATTCATCTATGTAGAGGCAACTAGTGGGGTGGAATAAGACCAGAGATGCACAGTTCAGGCACAGTCTGCCCTCAACAGTCAAATGTTGCTACTATGACTAAAGGTAAAGGTTTGGTCATGAATCACAGCATCACAAGATAGGCACATTCCATCTCCCCCCACTTCCCATCCAAAGTGAGGGCAACAAGAGAGCATGCAAAAGACACCTATATATATATTGTAATACAGCCACACCTATATATTCTCTATCATTAGGGCATCACCACCGACAAGGCTCTCTCTTGTTACCATCCACCTGACCTTCAATTGCAGGCACTCTGAGAGTGCCTCTAGAAAATAAAGGTATGGGGTAGGCAATCCTTTGAATCCAACTGTGAGAGCCCAATCCGAAACTGTGCTGGAACAGGAAAGCCTGCGGGCCAGCGCTGTACTAGAGCAGGTTGTGAGCAGGCTGCAGCCTCCACAGGGGAAGGGCAGGTTCATCCCCTTGCCCCAGAGGAGGCCTGCCATACCTATGGCTTTGGAGTTAGGCCAGCACAGTTAGGCCAGCAAACTTTGGCTGGCACAAGAGAAACCGTAATATAAAGTATGTTTGGCCAGCACACAGATGTATGCTATCCTCCCTGACTCCAAGAGTGGTCCAAAAGTGCTTTATGGTGGCCCTTGTGCCAGCCAAACTTTGCTAGCCTAACTGTGCTGGCCTTGCTCCAGGTTAGGATTGTGCTGAGTCACTGCCACTACCCCATTTCCTTCCCAATTGTTCTCCAGAACTTTGAGAGAATTCAGGAAGGCCATGGGCAGGCCAGCATGAAGTGGGGCAAGCAGCAGGTCAGGTGGCTATGGAAGGTGTGGGGCATCCCCCATCTAATGCCACCCCAACTCACTGTCTGAATTGGTTGCTTCACCCTATGTTATGAGAAACTTTATTTCTACGTATGAAGAACAATATTTACAAGCCTGAGATGGACAGCTTGGTCCGTTCATTGTGGAGTTGGAACCCAACCTCACCTAGGACGCCTAAGCTGCGCTGGAACAGCAAGGCTGGTGGGCTTGTGTTGTATCCAGCGCAGCTTTGGAGTGCTCAGGAGCCTCCCCTATGGTTCCTTGGATCTGGAACTGAGCCAAGGACGCTGCATGGCCCGAATTCTAGCTCCACCACCCTCCCCAGGTCGGCACGCCTCCCAGCCCGCCCACCCCCATCCAGTTCTTCCTGCCCGACCTCCACTCTGCCCAAAACCACTCTTGTGCCAGCCGAGTTCAGCTGGCGCACGAGCTACGAGGTCTTGGGTCGACACCCTTGGGCCAACACTGCTGCTAGAGTAGGCTCAACGGCACCCACGCTGATGCGCGTTGGTGCTAGTGCTGTTGGGCCAATGTAAGGGCGCATGTGTTGGCCCAGGGGCGCATCTAGGATTTCACCCCCAGTCTCCCATAGTCTGTGAAGATGAAATTTTTTTCTCTATTATTTCAGAGACTTGCTTGGTCTGTGTACTATGTACAGTTTTATCCTGTGTTCCAAAAAGGATATATAATAAATGTAGAAAACATCATTGAAAACTTTAAAGCACTTGGTACGTCTTCCTTATAAAGACTAGCACATTTTAGCTTAGAAAACAAAATACTACAAGGGATGGAGGGGGCTGTAGAGCAAGACAGAAAAGGGATTATTAATGTTGTGGGTAGAAGGGATGGAATTTTTTCCCTACCTCTCATACAATAAAGCATTCTGGGCCACATATGATTTGTGGCAGGTTTAGAGAAGACACCTTTGCTTGATCCAGCAAGGAGACTCTTAAGCACTTACTTCAAAAGCTCCCTACATTCCCAAAAGGAGGAAGAGTTCTGGCAAACCTAACCAAAGAATGCACACACATAATCAGAAGTAAACATCGCTTGCCCTCACTTTGGATACTAGATAATTACTCATAAGAATGGAATCTTCTGTAACAACATATAGATTATTAACTGAAAGTTTAGAAGAGTGAACCTGTTCACAGGCTAAAATCTTAAAAATCCAAAACAGACCCCGGATAATTAGGAAAGAGAAAGGGGTGCTAAAAGAAGGGAAAGGAGGAGAAAAGATGTCTCTGAATCACAGGGAAGTGTCTTGGTAACTTTCGTTAGGAGAGTCATTTCATATAGTATTTCATCACTTTCACTTGCCCAGCAGCATGGATTTATGAAAACCTCAGGAAAATAAATGAGAAAGAATGGCTATGACCCCTTCAGAAGATCAGTATCATCTATAGATATGAATCTTCATCATGGCCGACTCTACAACTTTGATGGTTTTAATCAATATTGGAAAGACAAAATAAAGTTATCTGGTTGAGACCCAGAAAAATCTTGCATATCATCTAAATTTACGGCAACTTTGATTCCGTCAGAAATGGAAGCATTTTCATTTGACCGATTCATATGTCTGGCAAATTGCATAGACAGAATGCATAGTGGGGAGATCAGTGTGTGCATCTCTATACCCTACATAATCACCATTAATTGTCAGGACATAAGTTAGCACAACTCATGTGCACGTAAATTCTAATATATATAGGAGGGTTGCATGTGATCTCGCCTCTTCCAATTTTGGGGAAAGATCACAAGTTTGCTGACCTACAAGCATTGAACTATTTGTGAATATACACCATGCCTGGCTAAGACTAGGACGTTTCTTGGCCAATAGGTGGGTTTGAGCTGGCTGTCCGTACTACATATTCAGTGTACACAGTTTTTGGTACATGACCTCAGTAAACTCAGTAAAGTAGGAACTAGCACATCTTCCCTGAAGCGAGATGCAACTGAAATATATCTTCCAAATGAAATGTGGCAACTATACATGCACCAAAACACACAAGTACAATGAGGCCCTTAATTTATTTGTAGTTTTTTGAACATAACTATTGGTGCTAGACAAATGTTTCTTGAATTTCAATCACATTTAGGAAGATGTGAAGCATTTGAAAAATTATCAAAATATTTCAGGTACTCAAAAGGGCCCAAGAACACACTAAGCTGAACCGCTATATTCCGAAGTAGTACACCTTCTTCTCACTTGTCCTTCATCTCAATATGCTTTCTAGGTTTCGTTCCTCTATTACAAATATATGCACAAATGAAGGAATAAACCTATTGCTGCAGGGGAACACACCCATGTAAAGGCTGTTGCTGAGTTGTAGTAACAAGATCTGCCTTAGGGACAAAAACACTCATTTTGAATTAACTGAAGATTACTGTAAGGTGTGGGCATGAGGTAGCATAAATTTTATTATCTGAAGAAACAGCAACGGATTTTCAGCAAGGGGGAGGGAGCTGGCAGGGAAGAGGCTCAAAGAACCCTAATATTAGCAAAATGGTAAGTAACTTAGCCAGAATGCTAGTGTGAAAGGCTAGCAGATGATAGAAGTAAAAGTGTTCCTGGAAAATACTGGTATGGGGCAAGATTGACATGGCTATTGTTCAATTATCTGAAAGCTAGAATCCTAGAAGGATAAGTTCTCTATCTTCCTTTCATTTGTTTTAGAACAGGAATGACCAAACCTTTTGGTCTAAGAAGACGATAACATGTACTTGGTTACAACACAGTGTTGATTCCTGCTCTGTATAAAATATTTTGCTTTCACATATTTGTGAAATATTTGACATTCACTATCCATTCTTTCTTTTTTGCAGCACTCAACTTTGGAGGAATGCTCGAGAAGGACATAAAATGTTTCCCTTCCTGTCATCTCTCTTGTTTACATCCAGTTCTTTTGCATCTGCACTGCTCCCAGACGTACACTTGCTCATGCTCAGTCCCAGAATGGTTGGTCAGTCATTGAAGCAAGCATGACCTTCAGTACAACATATATACAGGGGGGCCCATGTTATCCATCAGATAACATCCATGGGTTTCAGTATCTGTGGATGCCAGGCTGCACCTAATCCCTCCACCTGACTGAGGAACATTCTGAAGCATGTGCATGTGAAGGGTCTGGAGGCATTCTGAAGCCTGTAGAGGTCACGTGCATACACCTGTGGCCTCTGTGGACTTCAGAATGAAGCTCAGTGCTGATTAAAGATGACTACTGGGTTTTGGTGAAAACCAGATAATGAGGCACCACGGTATTGTAGTATACATGAGCTACACTGCTATGCTACTTTTTCTGCAAGGAGACCAGGGCAGTATATATGGTGGTCCTAGCGCCCCCCCCATCTGATTCTCAACAACAATTCACTGCTCTGTGCAGGTCAGTAGGGAGGAGCCTGTACGGCAGCAACATGGGAGTGGCTGTTTGATGGTGGCACTGTATGTGGACCATTCTGCCTTTGGAGATTAGTTTGGCTCCCTGTGCTTGCGTTCTGGTGGCAGCTGAAAATTCATCTATTTCTTATATTGGTTCTCTGCTAATGGGTTGTGGTTTATGGTAGAGTTTGAGATATTTTGCTGTTTAATTGGTTCATTGTTATATTGTTTTTTTAATAGAGATATACGCTGCCTAGCGATGTTCTAGTGAATAAGCTACTGCATACATGATCGTGGTCCCGCTGAACTTACCAGGCTAGCTTCCTTCTCTCCTTCCTTGCTGGCTCAACCACCAATCAGCGCTTTCACCAGCTAGCTGCCTTCTTTCATCCCTTCAAAAGTCTCACACAATCTTACTTTCCATCTTGCTCCAAGATACAAACGCCCCATAGCAGTAAGAAGGTGATGGGGGTGTAGCCTCTCCCCAATCAACAGAACCCACCAGCTGAAAGTTCAGTGCTGAAAGCAAGCTTGCCTAGGCAGCAAATCAGATGCTTTTCTCTGAAATTAAAACATGCTGAACAGGTGCCCTTTTCTCCCTCTGTCCCATAAAGTACACAGATGGGGAAGAAAAGCTTATGCAATTCCTATAAAAACATAATAATGCAACAGCTACTTAATGAAGATTGCATAAACCCAATGGGATGTGTATGCTAAGACATCATTTAGGAGGTTCTTAATATAAGGCACAATGGCAAGCTTAGAGGCAGGGATGATGATGAGAAAAGGATATGCAATAAAGAACACTTCATTAACTTTTAGAAAATGAACAAAAATTCATTAGCCAAACATATCCTATTTAATACTAAAGCCACAAGCAATTAATTCCAAGTCTTCAGAATATTTTAATAGACCTTTTTAAAAACCAGACTTCCAAAGGGCATGCATATATAACCTTTCAAATATCACGTTAAATGGTAACTTACAGGATGTTTGGTTGACTCAAATATTTTCCCCCTAAAAGATATGGCACATAGAAAGCATGGACATATTTTTTACTGGTTTTTTTCAAGAGCATGGATAATTCAGAATATAACACAAGCATAAGAAACTGGATTCCACAGGCTAATGAAAATCTGAATTTCCTATTGTCAGAGGGTCTTTAAATCTAAACTTAGCATTCTGCTCGAAAAGGTTTATACTTTATTACCTATAGGTTTTCATATTAAAAAGGCACAAAACATTAAGAATTTTTGGCTGTTCGTTTTATAAGCAAAGTGCTTTTATGGGAGAAAATACCAGTTTAGACTACCATTCATTATCTGATGAAAAGCAACAAGAAATTTAGAGATAATATTTAAATGCAATATATATTCTAAAAGTTATTTTACAAACAGCAATAAAAATAGATTTATGGAAATGCTTCTACTGAAAGTGCTATTTCCAGGTTAGACTTTAAATCAGCACACAAACAAGCATGCACGCGTGCACGCGCACACGCTCGGGTGTGTGTATTAAACTTCTCAAATTATGCACAGATGAACTGTTGTGATGTTAAGATCACCACAAAATGACTAAACTCATTGGTTCGCAAACATTTCTAGGCACCGCCCCTCTGGTGCCATAAATTCATCCTCAGTACCCCTACCTCATAAAAAGCATTATTAGAATAGTGGTTTGGGCAACCCATGAAGGTAGATTACAGTATCATTTTCAATCTAGTCAATAACACTGATGTATTTGATTCAGCAAATTCTTAGGATGATGGATGGGTGTGATGAAATGATACCAGTTTCCCACTGCCTGGTTTAAAGCCTCTTAGCACGAGTCTTAAATTTCCATGTTTAGTATCTGGATTTGATTTCTTTGCTTGGAGAGAAGTTGGATAACAACACTATAACCACATTCCAAAAATACGATATTGGGAATGCAACACAGAGCTTATTAACCACTGTCCTTAATGCAGGGTAGTGTTCTCAGGCAAGGAGAGCCCAAAAGAAAACTTCACGTAAAGCTAAGTTGATGAACAGCTTTGTTAGAATGCACCTTAGAGGGTTATTCCCCACCAACAATTCCAGCCCCACCAAAGAACAACAACTTTGGGTAGTACCTTATAATTACTATGAAACACCTGATATAAGACATAAAATCTAACAAAGGAGAGGTGGTATATGTAAAACACAGGAGCAATATTTAATCAGCAAACCCCAGGAAGAACAGCACCTAATTATTACTTATAAGACGGCTAGCCTGATCACTATAGTTTGCATAGAAAACGCACCTGTATTTAAACGGAATATAATGGGAAAATCCAATCAGGGCAGGGAAATGATGACGGGTACACAGAGTAGGAATAGAACCTTTCTGCAGAGAGGAACTGAAACCCAACCCCCTGGCACCCACTCCACTACCTGGGGTTTAATGAGACTCAATGTAAGAGAAGAAAATATCTGCTTGCCTCAAATACTAATGAGCAAACTACTTCTGTGATGACACTAGCTACGACCCAAAGCTGCTGCTGGCTGGAGTACAAGAATGTAGAAAGGATCATGCTGAAGTGGCCACGATCTCCAGATTGTGAGGTTGAAGATGCTGAGTTACCAAGAAACACTGAAGACAGCCCACCAAAACACCGCACACCAATTGGGTTCCATTTCATTGAGACTTGCTCACACAAGGCTGGAGATGAGCAAAGGCGGCTATTGCCCTCAATGTCCGAATAGTTACATTGTGCTGCTGCACAAAGATCCTGCCCAGATATTTAATTTTTTCCATGTGCCTTTAGAAGAACTCAAGACAACAAGAAAGTGGATCCAATTGCCATTCCTTTACACCTGGCATTCAGAGATAGATTACCTCTAGAATGCCTGCAGGTTGCATACAGTCACCTTGGCTTGTAACCTTTTCCTCCACAAGTCTCTCCAAGGCGTCAAGCCAGGTGCCATCACAACATGCTGTGATAAGTTGTTCCACAGATTAATTACACATTGGATAAAGAAGAACATTTGTTTGTTCCAGCTCTTCTGCCAGCCAATTAGCTTTGGTGTTGTGTGAGAGGGAAAATAACTCCCCTCTATCCAGAAGATTTAGTCGAGAGGGTTAATGCCTCCATTTGCCTGAAGATAAGAGCCGAAGATCTGAAGGTCGCCAGTTCGGGACTACCCGAAGTCTCTGTGAGCGGCAGACCTGTAAATTGCGACTGATTAACAGCTGAGCTGTCTCCAGCTGCCTTGTGAGAGGGGGAGTGTGCCAGGTCAGCTGCTTCTCTGGTGGGAGCAGGGAAGACGCCGATCATCCAGCAGAAGACAAACGGGTGGCCAGAAAGAAGACTAAATCCAGAAAGATCCATCTGTATGTGTTGTAGTTCTTGTAAGATAGAACATTTCTGTAAATTGTAAAAACCCTTTGGGTTTATGAATAAAGTCCGCCTATGTAAACCGCCTTGAGTTACAGTCATTAGAGAAATCTAGTGACCTAAGAAAGGCAGTATATAAATACAAGTATTATTATTTATCCACTCCATACATTATTTTATACTGTATGTTTCAATCATTTCCCCCCACCACAGGCACCTTCTAGACTGAAGAGCCCCAGATACTGTAGCCTTTCCTCATAAGGGATGTAACCTAGCTAACTAATTATTTTGGGCATTCTCTTTTGCACCTTTTCCAATTGCGCTACAGTATATTGGTTTTGTGATGTGGCGTTCAGAACAGGACACAATATTTATTGTACAATGGTATAATAATATTGGCGGTTTTATTCTCAATTCCTTTCTAAAAAAATATCAAGCAGAGAATTAGCCTTCTTCACAGATGCTGCACACTGGGTTGATAATGTCATCTAGTTGTCTCCCACCACTCCCAAGATCTCACCCCTAATCCATCTCAGAACTCACCAGTGTCTATGTGAAATTTTGATATCTTGCTCCAATGTGTATCATTTTACTCCTACACTGATATGATGCACACCTGTCATTTTGCAGCACTTTCCCCCAGTTGATATCTCCAGAGACCCTTCTGGAGCCCTTTTCAATCTGTTCGAAATGTCACTACCTAGAAAAGTTTAGTGTCATCCGTGAACTTGACCACTTCACTGCTTATCTCCAACCCAAGTTATTTATGAACAAACTGAAGAGCACTGGACCTGAGACTGATCCTTGAGGCACATTGCTTTTCACCTCTTTCCATTTTTAAAATTTGCCTATTTACACCCTCCATTTATCTATTTACACCCTCTGTTTCCTGTTGTTCAACCAGTTTCTAATGTATAAGAGGACATGCCCTTTTATTTCCTGACTGCTGAGTTCTCAAGAACCTTTGGTGAGGGTCTGTGTCAAACCCTTGCAAACTGTAGCATGTAAGTAGTTGCTATGCTAACAAGGGTATAGCTATATTGCTCCAGAGACCTGAAGGCATGGAGCTGATTCAGCAGAAGAATATACCATAGCAAGCAAAAGGAGAAGCAAGGTGGTATAGTAAAAGCCACAAGAAAAAGACAGGCTGCTGTACAGTAATTTTCACATTGCTGCTCCTGATATGGAATCCTCTCCTTTTGACAAATTTGCTACAACTTCATCTAGAAGTAGTAAAAAGATCCATTTGCTTTGGCAAGTGTTCAGTGAGTGGGCATTAAACTAGAATTCAGTTAATGTATTTTTACATGGGCTTTGTGTGCTTATCCTTGCAACATGTCCTGTAAGTTTCAGAGGAAGGGCAAAGGTAATGATTAAAATAAGTGAATGCAATGCGCGATGAGAATTTGTTTCCAAATAGTTTAAAGCATTCTTGGTCCTAAATTACTACAGCAAAGCAAGGACTGGGTAGGTCAGTCAGCTCTTCTTCCTCGCATGTCGTTACAGCTTATTGTTTACATAAAATATGAGAAAAATACTAAATCACTGCAATACTCTATTCAGTATGGACCCTGCAGTTTACTTTATTCAGAGTTAGAACATTCTGAAAAGAACTACTAGTTCAGAAGCAATTTAACAATCACAAAATACATACTGGCTTCCCACACAGCTTTTATGGAAGAGGGTGAGAATTAAAGTTACTTTACAGATACTGTGATACTTTACAGATTTTACTGTGTAAAATCCGCAGGGGATAGGCTCCTGCACCCCCACTTCATGGATACCTGAAATTGTGGATAAGAGGGAACCTATGTTAATTATAGGGCTGCCCCTGCCCTCATCCCCAAGCAAGATTTTTTAGTGATTTTTTAGTGACCCACATTAAGAATAAAGGAAGATAAAGCCCCCCCTCGATCCGTGGATAATTGAAACCGTGGATGTGGAATCTGTGGATACAGGGGCCCACCTGTATCAGTCAGTGGCACCCAATGTGAACTGCCCAACCTGATGTAGGTGGGGGACTTTAATGTTCATGCCGAGGCCCCAAGAACAGCTGCAGCTCAGGATTTCATGGCCTCCATGGCAACCATGGGTCTGTCTCAGAGAATATCTGCCCCAACACATGATGCGGTACACACACTGGACTTGGTGTTTACTGCTGGGCAGGCTGATGATGATCTGGAGGTGGCGGAGATTAAGATCACTCCTTTATCATGAACAGATCACTTTCTGGTGGGATTTAGGCTTGTTGAAGCCTCTCACCTCCGTAGTGGTGGGGGATCGCATTGTATGATCCGCCCTCGGAGGCTGATGGATCCAAACGGATTCGACTCTTGCCCAGCATGGCTAATTAGATCTGCCTGGGAAGGGCTGGCCGAGTGGACGGGGAGGGGGTGAAGTCATCTCTGAGAGAGGGGGTGCTCCCGCCTGCTTTGAAGCAGGCAATTGTTCACCCCCTCCTGAAGAAACCCTCCCTGGATCCCACTAATCCAAACAACTTTCGGCCAGTCTCGAATATCCCATTTCTGGGCAAGGTGATTGAGTGGGTGGTGGCATCCCAGCTTCAGAGGGTGCTGGAGGAAGCGGATTATCTGGACCCATTCCAATCTGGCTTCAGGCTGGGGTTCGGGACGGAGACTGCCTTGGTCACCTTGGTGGATGACCTACACCGGGGAATGGACAGGGGGAATGCGTCCCTGTTAGTCCTGCTGGACCTCTTGGCGGCTTTCAACACCATCGACCATGGTGTCCTTCTGGGTCGGCTGGCTGAGTTGGGGCTTGGAGGCACTGTTCTGCAGTGGTTCCGCTCCTTCCTGGCTGACAGATCCCATAAGGTGATGCTGGGGGATACTTGTTCGGCACCCCAACCTCTTAAGTTTGGGGTGCTGCAAGGGTGCATCTTATTCCCCATGCTATTTAACATCTACATGAAGCTGCTGGGAGAGGTCATCCGGGGGGTTTGGGGTGGGGTCCCATCAATACGCTGATGACACCCAACTCTATCTCTCCTTTCCCCCTGATTCTGAGGTAGTCGAGGTCCTGGATCATTGTCTGGAGGCAGTTGGGGGCTGGATGTGGGCAAACAAGCTGAAATTAAATCCGGATAAGACAGAGGTGCTCCTGGTCCGGAAATCCACAGCTGGGGAATTGGACTATCGCCCTGCTCTGAATGGAGTTGCACTCCCTCTGAAGGAGCAGGTCCGCAGTCTGGGGGTTCTCCTGGATCCACAGCTGCTCCTGGAATCCCAGGTGGTGGCGGTGGCCAGGGGAGCCTTTGCTCAGCTTCGGCTACCTGAGATGCGCAGACCTGGCCACAGTGACCCATGCCCTAGTGACATCCAGATTAGATTACTGCAATGCGCTCTACATGGGGCTGCCTCTGAAGATGGCCTGGAAATTGCAACTAGTGCAGAACGCGGCTGCTCGTGTGGTTGTGGGGCTCATCAGTTCGACTGTCGGGCCGTTGCTTCAGCGGCTACATTGGCTGCTGGTTCCTTTCTGTGCCCGATTCAAAGTGCTAGTTTTAACTTTTAAAGCCCTTTACGGCTCGGGTCCGGGGTATTTGAGGGGCCGCCTCCTTCCATATAATCCTACCCGTACTCTTAGGTCATCTGGGGGGGCCCTTCTAACTGTGCTGCCACTAGGAGAGGTGAGGGGGATGGCGGCCAGGAACAGGGCCTTCTTGGTGGTGGCCCCACGACTTTGGAATACCCTCCCCTTAGAATTAAGAACTGCTCCCTCTTTGGAAATATTTCGGCGGGGGCTGAAGACTTTTTTATTTAAACAAGCCTTCAATTGTTGACAGGTGGGCTGGCATTTTACATTCTTCATCTTATATTTTAAATTTTAAATTGTAATTGTGGGATCCACGGGGCTTGCTTGTTTTAAATTTTTTAAATTGTTTTAATACTGTTTTTAACATTGTTTTAATTTGTTATACTTTGTGTTTCTTAAAGTGATGGTTTTAATATTGTAAGCTGCCTTGGGTGCCCATGGGGCAGAAAGGCATGATAAAAATTAAACAAACAAACAAACAAACAAACAAACAAATAAATAATGTGATCCAGTAATTGGGAGAGTATTCAACTACATTGTATCAAAGAGATATGCAAGTACAAGCAGCCCTTGGATGTTTCCAGAACCCCCGCAGATGCTAAAATCCATGGATAACTAAATCAGCGGATTTCGGCCCCTTTAAACCTCCAAATGTGACCGGAGCTGTGCTCTGGTTGTGTGTGTAAGTTGTTTTGAGGCCCGCAAAGGCTCGGAGAAGTTTTCAGGGAACTTCTGGTTTTCCTCAAAAAACGGAAGTTCCCTGAAAAATGGTCTGGGCTTCATTCTGAGTCCCGTAGTCAAGCATGGCCTCTCTGGGCTTCAGAAAGCCTTCCAGAGGCAACTGGAACTCAGCTCCGGTCTCTTGAGACCGTAGCTTAGGTAGCGTAGATCCGTTCCGGAGCTCAGCACATGTAAATCAAGTCAGCAAAGTACCCACGCAAAGCAACAATGACAAACTCCAACTGAACACCCCAACACTGAGCAGTGGCAGCTCCTCCCTTTTATCCACCTGCTCAACCAATCACTATGTGGCTTGGGGCTCGTGCAGCCAGGCACGTAGTCCCCTTCCTCAGGTGCTGGTGATTAGCAATCACCATGGCCTGGGCCTTGCTTTCCCTCTAGGAAAATTCCTACAGGGCCTAGCATGCCCTGACACGGTCATGTTTGGGAGATCTTTAAGTGGGTGCCTCCATGTGTTTGGCATCTGCAGGTTCTGAAATCCATGGATAATGTGGGCCCACTGTAAAATGTAATAACAAAGTCCTTATGCACACTGAGCTATTCTATGCACAGGTTTCTTACTCCCCCCCCCACTGACTACACTGTGAAGCATAGTATCTGTGCAATATTCATGTAGCACTAGCCAAAATGCTGAAATCAATAGGCAATTGATACTTCTTTATATAGTACATATTAGTGAAAACACTGGACATCTGTATTTCACTATGCATCTATATGTAAGCTTGCTGTAATGACCATTGGGTATCCTTCCCTCAATGTACCAAAATGCAATACTTTTCAAAAGGACAACACATACATAAGCTGGATAGTTCAATGAATATATTGAATCCAAATTAAATACACAGCAAGGGACAGATGTTCTTTGTGCCATGCTGCCAAGCATTCAGCTAGTAAGCATGAGGGCAGCTGTCCTGCTAAAATGGTTCCATTAGACATATATGGCTCAGATAAAGAAAAAAACCCATTATAAGCATGTATGCTACTTCAGAGTACTGGGTGCAAGGGAGTGGCAACAAGATGCAAGCGTCTTGTGTCTCGTGCCTCCCTGGGGCACCTGGTGGGCCGCTGTGAGATACAGGAAGCTGGACTAGATGTGCCTTTGGCCTGATCCAGCAGGGCTCTTCTTATGTTCTTATGCAGACTATTGAGATACTCAGTTATAGAACTTTCAGATATTCACTTTTAAGTGCAACAACATAATAATACAAATGTTCTGTATTGTCAATAAAACATTATTTTGATTTATACAGGGGAATAAGAAATGATGTGTTGCAAACAAAATAAACCACCATAGGAATTTTGAATGCTGTTCACAGTGGAAGAAGAGCAGCCTTCATATAGTCACAGTATTAGGTTGCTACAGTCAGCTTGAATGCTTCAGTTTAATAGGAAAACTGGGTGAATTACCTAAAGCATAAAAGCTCTACAGGAGATTTAGATATACATTTTTCATTCCAGCTGGTGGGGACCATTACAACTTGGATTTTTACATCCCAGAGGAAATTGACTTGTGGCATAACATGTTTGTGAACAGAATGGCAATGAGCAGAAGTAATTAAAAATGGCTACTTCAAGAACTCTGCTTCAGTGAACAGCTCTGAATACAACACATCTCCAGTATTCACTGGCCTGAACTGGTTGAAGCTGGCTCCAAAACCTTTATAGTTAACTATGGGGTGACTGGAGAGCTGAATACCAGAAAATAAACAGTCTGCCTTAGCATCTTCAAGAGATTACCCAAGGAACATTCCTTTCCTATAAACTGTGGGTAATACTGTCCTCACTGAAAGCCGATCAGCCTGAAACAATTATGGTGGTGGTAAGAGGGGTGTCCCCAATTATTCTGTCACCCAAAATGGTGGCAGATGTGCTGCCACCCCCACCCAAATTTCTTTACCATCGCCTTCCCACACTCCAGCACTCCTGGCATCAAGACATATAGCATGTACACATGCATCTTTTTTTCTCTTTGTTGGCATGTATGCCCTCTGCTGCCACAGCCACCTCCTACACAGCTAGTAGGCTCCCCCTCATCTGCCCAGAAGGAAAGGCAGAGGCAGTGGAATTGCTGTATACCTATTCCAACCGGACAGGAAGAGTCTGAGAGCTGGATCTCTCCCACAACACTGGCAAAGCATTTTGGGTGGAGGGAAGAGATTATCAGTTTCCCCTCTACCCTGACAGTAAGCAGCAGTGACAACAGCCATCTCCTTCAGCTCTGCTGCCACAATGCCTTCTCCAGCTCTTTGCAGGCTCCCTATTCTACCTACTGTTCCTTCTTCCCTACTGCCCTATTGTCAAAGACTGGCAGAGCCAGCAGAAATAAAGAAAAAGTTAGGAGAAGCATAATCTGTTTCCCCTTCCCAAAAAGAAAAAAAAAACTTGGCGTGGAAAGTGGAGGGGGTGGTAAATTGAGACAAGGTGGCTGGGTTGGCTCTTGGTGGTACCATTCCAGGATAGTCATGAAAAAATGGCACAGAGGATGTGAAAGCATATAGATAAAAAGTACTACTATGCTAAGATCAACCTGATCTAAGGTGTTGCCAGACCACACAATGTGTGTCTGAATAGCCCTCTGCTGATGTACGCAACAGATTCAGCCACTTCCATTGGCTTCGATGATTTTAAAAGCAGATTAGATGTATTCATTGGGGGATAGCCACTGAAAAAATTTTTTTTAGCCATACTAGCTATATTAAATCTTCATATTCAAATGTGTTATGCCACTGGATACAAGTTGCTGGGAGGAAACTGTAGAGGGAGGATGGCTACTGATTTCATGCTCTTACTTGAGAATTTGCTGGAAGCATCTGGTTGGCTACTATGGGAACTTTTGGTTTGATCCAGCAAGGCTCTTATGGTCTTATGCTACAAACCATACACTTAATGGTGTAACAGGGACTATCACAACTCAACAGAAGCAATTCTGAGGAGCTAAGTATCAGCATCTCCTCCACATAAAGCATTCTAACCTTCGTAATTTTGGTAATTTAAGTTGGGAAGCAGAAGTTTGCTGTGTTATGTCACATTAAAGAGTCTTGACCCAACACTTACGTGCACGTGGAACAGAAGCCATGGAGAAATGGATCCATATCTGACATCCTGATTTGTATTCCTGCTGCTCATTGTCAGTGAATACTGCAGCATGACCAAATATTAAGCTTTCATATGCATGAAACGGAGTTCATATAGCATAGCAGCTATGCTATGAATGAATCTGCCTTATTATATGCTATTAGGGGGGCAATCCTAACCTGGAGTTAGGCAGGCACAGTCAGGCCAGCACAAGTACCACCATAAAGCTCATTTGGACCACTCTCGGAGTTAGGGAGGATGGTGCACGTCTGTGTGCTGGCCTCTCTTACTCCAAGAGTGGTCCAAACATACTTTACAGTGGCCCTTGTGCTGGCCAGACTTTGTTGGCCTAACTGTGCCAGCCTAAGTCCAGGTTAGGATTGTTTGTTTCTGGTGATTAAGACAGGTTTACAGCCCAAGACTGAACACAATGGGCTTAATTCTGAGTAAGGTAAATAACATTGTTTTTCAAACACCTCTAGTTATGAGCGCATTAAGTGACTATAGATAAGCCACCATCCACCACTCCGGAAGGGGTTATAAGATCAGGTCTCCAACTCCAAAATGGAAATAAGGTAGTCCTTACAACAACCCTGTAAGGTAATACATAGGAAATACTTCATACGCTCGAAGAGTACTTCCAATGACACATATTATTATGGCAACAAATACATTGATCTCTTGAGCTGCAATGCAGCTGGCCAAGTATGAAGCAAAAGAAAAGACAAAACGCTTTCCTAACATGTATGTGGAAGTAGTAGCAATTTTTTCTGCAAACATAAAGAGAAAAACAGCAAAATATAATTAAGAGGATTATCAAAATGAGGATTAGAAACTACAGCAGCAATCCTGTATACAATAACTGCTTAGCCCCAATTTTGGTTTACTTACAAGTTCCCAAAGCAATTAACAAATCTAGGATTGTGGTCAACTACAACCAGAGAATTTAAGACAGTTAAGCCTTGAAACCACTGCTATAGCTTTCTTGTCAACATGTGCTTTGTTTGCTGTGAGAGAGTTATAGGCTCAAGTGACTAATGGAAGGAGACAATGGTTAAGTTGTAAGACAAGACATTTGAGAAGCAAGGTTTAAGACCAGTTTGTGAACAAGAACAATGGAATCATAGGTGCCTTAAAAATAAAAAATGTATATACCTGGTCTACTCCCAAACACTTTCTACTAAGATTCCATATATAGAGAGAGCCTACTCACATCCAGAAGGCTGATTGTCATTTAAGCGCCTAGCAATGCACACAGAGAATGCAAAACTCCGTCACCTGACACCTTTCGCACTGAATGTGTTCTTTCTCTGATCTCAAGCATGAAAATGAAAGTCTTAAACATAGGACGTGTTGAAGTAATTCAGTGTTTTGCACTAAATGGCTGGATATGCTAGCAATAAGCAACAATACCACACTGCATGTGGTATGGACACTGACCTGGGAGCAAGTTATCGCTGTGCTAAATGGGACTTCAGATCAAATCTGCAAGGACAGAGCAGCCTAAGTTAGATAATTTGCAAGCAAGATGTAGTATAATGTGCAGCACAGCTTACTGCCTACTGCAGGAATCTAGATTTGACTGCCCTGCCATGTTGAATTTAGCATCAAGTTGTGACTGAGAAGGCCAATCTGTTCCTGCATACTCCATAGCTTCCAAAGCCATCTGCCTTGCTAAAAATCCTGCATACCCTTCTATCCAAGGCAGAGAAAAAATATATCATGTTTGTTTTTTCTATATAATAGTACCATGTATTAGCAGGGGGAGAGTAATTGTCCCTCTTCACCCCTGCACAGTGTCCTTTCTAGTGGCTGCTGCTGGTGGTGTTCTGCATTTTTTTTAGATTGTGAGCCCTTTTGGGACAGGGAGCTATTTAACTACTATTATTATTTGCCTGTAAACCGCTTTGTAAACTTTTTGTTGAAAAGCGGTATATAAATACTGTTGACTTCAGGCCTGAATGTGTTCCCCACCCCTTCCCTCTGTTCTCCGGGTATCAAATTTCAATCAAAACTAACTTACACAATATATCTCAACTGATGATCTTTTCCCATCCCTTGCATTGCCAGCTAATTGTATAATGGAAAAATGATCATGAATTTGGCACGTTTGGTTCCTTGGTTTAGAAATGGAGAGTTGGAGCTATAACAAACAAAAAAGAAAAAAAAAGAAAAAAGAAAAGGAGCATGTGCAACAGGTGTGAGGAATTAAAAGGGAATGGGAGTTGGTTTGGGTCATTTCAGACATCCACTTCCAAACCCAACACCACAGATTTTAAGCTTTCATGTCTTGATCTTGCCTTACCTACCTTGCATTTATTTTGAAATGATCGAAAAGGCTTTTTACCCAGGAGTGAGGTGTTTCATTAGAAAAATAACTGCTCCTGAATGCTTGACAGGCCACATAAAATACAAATACATACATGAAAAATTGACTTAATTTATTGCTAATGGTTTTTTCCAAGTCTCCATTACCTTAATTACATGGACAGCCACCTATTAAACAAGAATAATTATTTTACTTATTTGTGACCCATGTGTATAGGTGTGACAAACAAAACAAAGTGAGCTACTCTGGGACTGTATCCTAGCTAAAGGATTAGTACGATACAGATAATCCTAGACACAGAAGGAAGAGATGTGCAAGGCACTGAGAAAGAAATGCATTTAACTCATAAGCAGCTTGGTTGCTTTAGTTATTGTCTACTTTCAAGACAAAATTTAATGCCAAATTTCATTGTTCCTGAAAATTTCCTGCTGTCTCCTGCCCTTCAGTCTCTATTTGTATCAGGTAACTTCAAGAACCTGATGGGTGGATTGTGGCCCGGGAGGGCATGGGATCAGTGGTGGGTCCCCAGCTTCATATATTATTTATTGGGTCATGGTTTGAAAAAGGTTGAAGACCACAGCCAGGGCTGGCCTTAAGCCAATGTGACCAATGTCGTCACATTGGGCTCTGTGCTTCAGGAGGGCCCGCACCAGCAGGGTGAGCATATTGCCTGCTGCAGCAGCTGGGATCTCTATTCTCCTCCCCACTTGGCAGGACTGATTATCAGCTTATGATATGGTTATGGCACACATTATGCTAAGCTACTACTTAGTAAATTAGTCATCCACTTAAACAAAATGTGTCCCGTGTTGAGTGTATGCATAGCAATCAAGTACCAACAAGATCTACAAAGCCAAATCCATGAATATAGAAGAGTCTTACAAACATGAGTGGTAATCAATCAACGCTAAAATTGATGGTCACACATTAAAGAGAAGACAGTAGCATGAGAATTCAAAGTTTACTACAATTAATTTGGTTGACAATTTGAAAATAAAGACACTGGAATCTATACCTTGTGCTTGCAATGCTCGGTGATTCTGCTCCAAGCCTGCATCTTTCTAACTGACTGGCAACAATTTGCCTTTCCACCTCAAGCTCTCTGGTGAGCCTTTGAAACTGGAGCTCCTGTAATTCAAAAAGAGTGTGTAAAGATGTGTTTTTAAACAGTGTTGCAGGGGAGATAAAGAGGTTATTTATTAGAAGTTACTGCTTCATCAATCTCAATGCAAAGAATCAAAATCATAAATCATAAATCATACAGTCAAGCAAAAATTCCGAGGTACTCATCTTTTTAAAAAGCACCATGTGGTGCTGACAACGCCCAAATTTATAACCTTTAAGGATGCTAAGAACAGTCAACTGATGTGTTGAGCTGCTTAGTTCATGAAAAACATTGCCTAGTAGGGCTGTATCATATTTACATCCAATTGAAGGTGCTCAGGCACACAAAACTTAGAACTTTTATGGTTCAAACAGTGTATTAATTACTACCACCACTATTGGAGACGGGACATTAACTGCTTATTACTTACATTGTACTTATATGATAGATGAACATCAACACCTAAAGCTTCCCCAAATTCTTGGGAAGCAGCCAACTGATTTATATCCCTCATTTCGTTTGTGAAAAGACAAGGCAGCTCACACATTAACGCAAACACCACAATAAAAGCCTCTAATAAAACAGACATTATGAAAGCGACATTAGGACCGAATAGGCCAGTGGTTCCCAAACTTTACACAGAAGATTAGACCTCTCTCTCTCTCTCTCTCGGTCTTTTAATCGGTCAAATTTAATCGGTCTCTCTCTCTCTCTCTCTCTCTCTCTCTCTCTCTCTCTCTCTCTCTCTGTGTGTGTGTGTGTGTGTGTGTGTGTGTGTAAAATGATGGCCACTCAGAACTCCTGCAATTGTACTGCTCGTACAGCAAAAAAAAAGTATTCACAATTTCAGGTCAATAGCTGGTGGTGAGAGAGAGGCATGGCTGTGGAAACCAACCAAGAAGAGGTCCCTGAAGTTACCCATTCCAATTTATTGTACATCTACAGCAGGGGTCTCCAAACTTTTCAGTTTTGAGGGCCACACTGTATATTTAACACATTTTTGCAGGCTCCAAAAAGATCAGTTTTATAAATGAATGAATGAAATTGAACTGAACGAATAAGTTTTACTTGAATCTTTTTTGTAATCAGCATGATATAATTCAGAACAAAGGAGAAATGTGACATTTACAAAGAAACAATGCCGTGCTTAAACCTAGAAATTATATATAATGAGTAAATATGTCAAATATTCTAAGTTGCTATGGACTGGAAAAAATCTTGTGGCAGGCCAGGTTTAGCGCCTGGGCCGCAGTTTGGAGGCCCCTGATCTACAGAAGAGGAAGCTGCTATCCCTGTAAGTAAACATATGGGATGCCCTTATTTCCAAAGGTCCTAAACTGGAACGCTCTCGATATTGAAGCTGTCCATAAGTTTGCTCATTCATACTTCAACACTTTTCTAACTAGGGCTAGCAAATTGTTGCTTTATTTTAATCGGTCAAATTGTCTAAAATATATATTGCTGCCAGCCAGCCAGTGGAGATACTGAGCTTTCCAAGAAGAATATGGCTAAATTAATAGCTTGAAGGAACACAAATAAAGTATACTGCTTCAATAACTGTGCCAAAGGCAATTTTTTGTATGTTTTGCTCTAGAATGATTTTTTAGTTTACAAGTTTGCTTGCTCTTGTATTGGTTAAAGTTGTATAAACCTCTAGGCTCATATCACATGTCATTTGACAGAAAACAGAAGATAATCAGTAGGCTGGAAAACTGCCCATATTTTAAAAAAAGATATGCACAGACTCGTCAGCTATACTGTCTCACAGCTGGTGAATTCCCAAGAACCGCTACCCACATGGTGACAAAATACAAGGGTGACTATTAGACCTTGCCATTATGTTTAAAGTTGTCCCAGGGCTGTAAGTGTGCTGAGTGAGCACTTTCTGGCCTATATGACAGTATTACTTGATGACACAAAAGAAACTATAAATTCCTATGTCTTGCATTATTCTATACACTTAGCTGAGCCAGCAGTAATAAATCTCTTTTCTTCACCAAATATAACTGCCGAGTCTAGAGAAGGCCAAGGCCCATGTAATGGGCCAGATATCTAGAATGTGGACGTTGCTTAGGAACATTTATTCAACACTATGCCAAGTTGGCAACAGGTTTTTAAAAATACTTAAACCAAGCCAAAACTGTACGGATATTCCAACGCATTTATTAGGCATGAAGATGCCTCAAGACTGAGGGTGCAATCCTAAGCTGTGCTGGAACAGGCAGGCTGGCGGGCCTGCACTGTACCCAGAGCAGCTTGGGAGCAGGCAGGAGCCTCCCTTGGGCAAGGGCACATGTATGCCCTTACCCCAAGATAGGCGCCAGCCATGTCTATGGGCTCCTTGGATCTGTGCTCTCTGATGTTAAATACAGGTGTGCTCCCATATCCCTGAACATGCCAGGCGCAGAGCTGGTGCAGAGCTGAGGACACCATGTAGCCTGGGGACAGGAGTTGCATGTGGCCTAATGGCCACATCCCAACTCCGCCCCCGTCCCCAGGCCGGCGCACCTCCTGATCTGCCCATCCCACCCAGAAACATCCTCCCTTCTTCCTAGAACCACTCTTGCACCAGCCGAACTAGGATGGCACAAGAGAGGTGCAGCGTGGGCTTTGGCTGGCGCTGTTAGGCCAACTGCTGCTGCTAGGGTGCCAGCGTTGCCACTGTTGGGCCGATGATAGCATCCAGCATTGGCCCAAGACAGGACATTCGATTGCGCCCTTAGTCTGCAACACCAAAAACCATCACCTCTTTATGCATATTTTTTGAAGAATTCAGATATTGTTAACATGACAACAGTAAGGGCATCTTGCTCCAGCTAAGCTTTCATCAGAACACAACTGAAGGCAACTGTCAATAGCTTCCATTGATCCTCCAATAAGCCCCACCCCCAGACACACTAAACTACACACACTAAACTACACTCAATGTATAATTTATACAGAAAGTTTTAAATCTTTAAACTGGCATCTACAAACAAGGACAGACTTCAAACAAACAAACGTTCATTATACAGCATGTAACAACCACCC
This sequence comes from Lerista edwardsae, assembly GCA_029204185.1. Taxonomy (NCBI): domain Eukaryota; kingdom Metazoa; phylum Chordata; class Lepidosauria; order Squamata; family Scincidae; genus Lerista; species Lerista edwardsae. The sequence goes on from JAJKFI010000046.1 coordinate 9,720,190, forward strand.
ATAAAATAAATTTAATGGATGCCAGAACATCAGACATTAAAATGATTACTTACAGACCTACTGGGCTTAAGCTTTTGATCTTTCAACATAGTAATTATATATTCTTGCTTCCAAATATACCAAGAGGCGTCTGTACAATTTTCAAGAATCTCTACTCAAGGAAGCAAGTTAAATTTCAGGTTCCCCGCCCATATAGTGGAATTGCATCATGTTATTATGAATACTTATATACCGCTTTTCAACCACAGTAGTTCACAAAGCAGTTTACATAATAAATTAAAACAATATGTGAACTTAATATTAATAAATTCTACTTTTTACAGAGCCTGAACATATTTTTGTACAGATGGACCCCACATGCATGCAATTTAAGGAACTGTCAAGGGTAATTTTGAGTATATGTCATTTTCACTTAACACAGACTTTAAAATGTTGCTTTCATGTGACTCCACTGTATGTTGCTCAACTATCCTCCAGTTTATCCAATTCACAACGTGTACATTCCCCCTTAACATTAGCATAGCATGCCTGCAGTATCTGCAGGGGTTTTGTTCTGGATAAAGAAAACCGTGGATGTTCAAATCTGTGGTTTTCATCCCCCCTCCCAACCACAGCTGAGCTCCAGTCGAGTCTGGAGACTTTTTGAAGCCTGCAGAGGCCGAGCGCTTCCACCCATGGCTACTGCAGGCTTCAGAAAGCTGCCTGAACCCATTTGAAGGTAAGTTCTAGTTTTCAACAGAAGTTGCCTTTAAACGTCTATGGGCTTCAGACTGAAAGCCTCCGGCCCGACCAAAGATCAGATCCATCTGGATTCAGCTTGTGAGTGTATGGTTTGGCACCTGTAGATACTGAAATCCACAGATGTTGAACCCACAGACATCACCTATATACTAATGAAATTTAATAAGAAACTTGACCAAAATACAAATAAATTGGTCACTATAAAGACAGAAAGGAAGCATCACCTTAAAGGCTAACATCCACAAATCACTTAGTGACAGCAGCATTGATCATTTTTTGAAAGTCTGAAACTCACCATTTTGATCTCATAACAACTCTAACTTGCCTCATTGCCCTACTTTTGATATGTACCTATATTACATATTTATATGCACAAGCTCACAACTATCAATATGGTATGAAAGTTGATTATAAGAATATGTATAATAAGAAGGCTGACCTCTATTAGCCTGTACAAATGAATAAGGCGATTCTATCAGCCTCCAACTTAATTCTCCATGTTTAAAAAAGGGGAATAAGGACAGTCTCCAAGGATTAGGTCAGAGGGCCATTTAGTATTCAACAGGATGACTGAGAAATACACAAGACAAGAGGTCTCTGCTGCTAATGCTCACCAACAAACAGCCTTCAGTGGTATATTGTCTGAACATTGCATTGTAATGGTGAGTGTATTTGAGTCAGGCAAAAAGCAACAAAAATTGATCTCACAACAATTGTGTTCAAGCACAAAGCTCAGAGAACAGAGAAGAAACTGATGCTATTAATAGCAGTACCAGTAACAGAAACTAAAGTACTGTGGATTTATGGCAAACCCAGGATCTCTATCAAAAGGGTTACTCCAATGTTATTGTTGCACACCACTCAACTCTTCAGAGTGAAGATGAGAGCAGTCAATGTTCACAGGTTTTTATGAAATACAGGGCATTTCAAGAAAAATGTACACACACTTTATAGTGTCCTTTATTTTGCTATAATTCACACATATATGACAGGTTGAGTATACCTCATCTGGACTGCTTGGGACAAGAAGGTGTCTTGATTTATCTGGATTTCGGAATAATTGCATAAATGAAAAATGCTTACTCTTGCTCTTCACTGTTATCTGTACAAGTGTCCGCTGGCCACTTTTCAACAATGTCTGTACAGGTACATTCCACAGAGCAGATCATAGAATCTTATAGTCTATACCTGCACTGGATGTGGGAATGAGCACAAGACCTTCTAGTGTTCCAACTACAGAAAGTGGAAAAAAAAATAAGGGGGGGGACACAAACCAAAGTGTCTGAATTTTAGATTTCCAGATACGGGGTAATCCACCTGCATATTATTCACATATATACTATATAATATAGTATACTATAATATTATGATTCATAATACTGTCCACTATGATTCAACATATAATATGATTCACACATAATATTTATCAAATTTTTATACCTCCTTTTCCTCCAAGGAGTTCAGGGTGGTCCTCCCCTCCTTCTGTCTTTACAATAATACTGTGAGATAGGTGAAGCTGAGAGATGGTGACTGCATAGGCACATCTACTGCATCTGGTGTCTACAGAAGAAGTTGCTTGATCCAGTTAATGAGTTAGCTGATGAATTAAACCAAGTTCTTGAGATGTTCCCCGCTGGCATCTATATACTGCTCACATCGTTGACTGAGAGTACAATCCTAACCTACATTCCAGCACCGGGATAAGGGCAATGCAGCTCTGAGACAAGGGAACAAACATAGCCTTACCTTGAGGAGGCCTCTGTGACTGGCCCCCAACTGCAGGATGCAGAATGTATCCCATTGGCACAGCTATATCAGGGCTGGAAATTTAGCTAGGATTGTGCCCTAAGAGAGATACAGACATCCACCAACACGTATGCTAGAATGGTTCCACAAATCTCTTCAATTGCTTCCCTTAGAGAAAGAGTAGGCAACCTATGGCCCATGGACCAGCTCTGGCCCACTACCCAAAATCATCTTGCCTGTAGTCCTAAAACATATTTCCTCCCAGCCTGTGGTGGTCCTACAAAGAATTCAAGCTTGTAATTCTATTCCTGTAAGGTTTACAGTATAAACAGACCAAGGTCAGACACTTCCTTTAGAATCATTCTCTGTCTGGGCATGTCTGCCTTCTCACCATGTTCATATTCTTTCTTAACTCTACAGCCTAATTAAGAGGTTCATGCATGTATCGAACACACATATTTTCCTACTACCAATATGGAAAAGGTTTACTGACCCTTGCTTTACATGTTCAAGTGTTGCAGCTATTCTACAATGAATTATATATGAATTAGAGCTCATTAAAATGAGTGTACATTTTTTGATACACATGGTAGAAGTTTTAGTGAAGAGGCCACCTACTACCAAAACATTCTTTTTCAATTACAACCTGGGGATGGGGGGAGAGAAGGATGCATGTAAGTAAAAGAACAATGTGTTTTACTCTCCACTTAAAATATAGCAGTGTGCCAAAAGTAGTATTGCTTGATAGGAGAACACAAACTCTGATTTCTAGAACACAATATACCTACTTCAGTGGTCAACCACACAGAGAGCTTTCAGTACAAAACGGCCTAGGCTGCAATTTCTCAACTACCTGCAAATGAAGTGCTCATTATAGGGCAAGTTTTTTCAACTGCAGTCCCTTCACTGCCTCTCTACAATAGCCTCAAATAAGCAGAGAAGCCTGGTTGTGCGGAGGTACACACTGATCACAAAATCTGCTGCCAGAGGAGAAACCATCCAAGAAGGACTACCAATGATTGTATCTTAAGAGCTTGTGGAATGGCACTCATACAATCAACATGTTACAGTTAAAATACAGCACGAACACCCCCACTAACCATCAATTTCAATTGGCCAGTTCTACTACAACCAAACCTTCAATGTGTTTTGCCCCAAATATTGCTGTAGGCCTTTCTTTCAAACTGTACAGCAACTCAGCACGTAACATGCCACATCACCCCTACTATCGACTCAACAGTACACAGTACATCTCTTTTATCATTTCAGAGCACAATCCTAACCTGGATTTAGGCCAGCATAGTTAGCCCAGCGAAGTTTGGGGGGCACAAGGGCCACTGTAAACCACATTTGGACCACTCTTGGAGTCAAAGAGGGTGGTCTGTGTGCTGGCCTCCCTGACTCTGGAAGTGGTCCAAACATACTTTATGGTGTTCCTTGTGCCGGCCAAACATTGCTGGCCTAACTGTGCCAGCCGAACTCCAGGTTAGGATTGTGGCCTTAGTCAGCCTTCTCTATGGCACCACCAATTGTACATATTGTGAGCCACATCCCATTATAGTATTACTATACGTAGCTGTGACTTCATTTGTGAATTGACAAACAGTTTCAGAGCCCAATCCTAGGTGTACCTACTGACCAGTAAATCCCATTATACTTATACCAAGTGTGGACAGGATTGCAGCCTAAGTCTACTCCAAGAACAATACAAATTCATTTGTATGCCAGATCTGTGATATATGTATTAAGAAAGAATTACTGCGCAATATTCAGATGTACTGCTATATACCATGCCATGCCACTTCTTGTTCAATTGTCTGGTAAGCTGACTTGCTAGCCGAAATATAATTTTCAAAATGGACAAGTTCATCACTTCTGTTAATGTCAATGTACCTGTTCATTAATTCCAAATATATTAGACCAGGGGTGGCCCAACTTTCAACTTTAGGGCTCCTGGACCGTTTTAACCATTTCATAGAAGAGGAAATTTCAACAGGGGCAGTTCAACTACCAAATCTTTTGGAGGAAGGGCCTCAGAGTGAGAAGATCGATGAGATGACAGCACAATTTTACTTTACATTAGTTTTTACTTTAGTTTTTAACTAACTTTAACTTTAACTACTTTAGTTTTTAACTAATGCCTTAACTCTAGATGCCACCAATGCCTACTAAAACAATGAGTTATAACCTCTTGGCACTTACAGCAGTTCACATTAAGCTGCAATATGCATTTATAGCACTGTTGACCAAGGATGGGCATTAGACTTGTGGTGAATTGACTTGAGTTGCCCAAAAACATGTTTTTTGGATAGCGTGAATCGTGGAATCTAAAACCGAGTCTGGACTCAAAATGTCTTGAGTCCCTATCTTGTGTCTGTGTGTGTGTTGTTCTTGCTAACTTTTTTTACTGCTTCCACATTGGGCCGAAAGACCTCATGGGCTATCCAGAAGCCTGCATTCAGCAGGATGGCAGCAGTAGGGTAGGTTGGTTCCAGGAGGTGGGGAGGGGGGTTGAGGGTAAGAGGAAGGCTTAAGATTTTTTTCACTGCATGAGAGACTCGTTTCTCAAAGCAACTAGTGGACTCGACTCAATTTTTTACAAGTTAAGTTGCAATGACCCACTTGTTACAACTCGCAGCGTCACTGACTTGACCAGTGTCACTGGTCATGGACTTGAATACATCCCTGCTGTTGACAATATTAAACAGTATTATTTATTAGCTGTGTAAACTACTTTGTTGAAAAACAGCACAAGTATTATTTAGGAAAGGAACCAAAAGCAAAAGTCAATTATCACAACATGTTTCAGATAAACAGGAGCATTAATTTAAAATGTGTACCTGTTCATCTGCAGTTTACAAATGCAACCAGAAAGTGAAACTGGTAATTTTTAAATAAATGCAAAACTACATGAACTGTAGAAAAAAAAGCACAATACATTATGCACATTTCCACTCTATACCAACAGTTTTGGAAAGTATGCAAAAGCCTCTGAAGATGCAAATCAAGATCTGATGGCCTACAAATGAATTATGATGTTCTGGGCTCCAGTAACAGGAATGCAAAGTAAGCCTTTTGTATAAAAACCTTGCTAAGAGGAAACTAAATGCATATTTGATGTGTGTGGTAGGTTCAGTTTATTCATTTTATAGCCTTCACAATGTACATTATAACCAGAAACTCTACACTACCTTTAAACAAAGAATCAATATACACAAGATAGTTTTCATGTTGTGCACTATCATTCAGCCAACTTTTTCAGAAATTGCTGACAAAAGATTATCTTCCCTCTTTGTGGTGCTAATGTTCTTTTTAAAAAATTAAGAGTACAAACATTTTATAAAATACAGAAAATACTCTATCTTGGCATGTTGACTATTAATTTTTTTTTTTAAGTGGCAGTTTACACTGCATGACTGTGCCCACTACTTGAAAGCCTCATCGCTTTCTAAAAAAAATCTGCATTGCTACCTTTGCCATATGAATGAGGACTGAAACAGAATGGAATTTGGAAACATTTTAGCAGCAAGAATGCAGACTCCGCAAAGATCTATCTTTGAACAAATTGGGCTTTCACAATGCTACACTTTCCACCTGCCACTGCAAAAAGACAACATGCACACAGGTGCGAGTGCACAAACACAGTTAGAATATTATGATGCTTCAGTCTGCCAGACAAACCAAGAGCCATTCCACATTCACATTTCTCATTTTGAAAAGTGTCTAATACAAGAAAATTCCATTTCAGAAAACTGCTTTTAAATAGATCTAGGCAAAGCAATATCTTTAAAGCTTCCACCAATGGTCCGAATATGCAAAAACAGAGCTACATATAGTAAATAGAGTTTCTTATTTTAAGTATTTTTTATCCTGTACCTTTTATTCTCAAAAGGAGAACACCAGGGCAATTAGAACCACAATTTAAAACAAGTATTAACATAGTTAAACCAAAATTTGGAGAGAGAGAGAGAGAGAGAGAGAGAGAGAGAGAGAGAGAGAGAGAG
>JAJKFI010000046.1:9726690-9739569 GCA_029204185.1 Lerista edwardsae
AGAGAGAGAGAGAGAGAGAGAGAGAGAGAGAGAGAGAGAGAGAGAGACCGACCCCCGAGTAAATAACTACCACAAAAAAGAGGTGAAAAGAATCAATATCTGTTATACATAATGGAAGTATCTGAGGAGAGTGAAGTCCTGCTGTGCCTTCCATAGGAGGCAATATTTTCATGATCTAGTGCTGGCATAGGCAACCTGCTGCTCGTGGACTGCATTTGGCCCACAAATCAAAATAACCTGGTTCATAGTGTCGTCGTCGTCCCCAAAAAAACATACCCACCTGGCTCATAGTTGTCCTAAAAAAGAATTGACAGACCTGATTTTTGGCCCCTATGCAGCAGAAGGTTACCATCCCCAGCTCTAGTGCCTCTACTCCAGTGTTTCTCAATGTTTCTCTCCTGCTGGACTATTTTGCATGGTCCACCTATTGGAAGCACCACAGAATTAACTGGCAATTATGTCAACTTGGGTAAGGGGCTCAGGGCAGATGGGAGGGGTTTTTTGAGCATGCAAGAAGCACATGCTGGAGCTCGTCCCGCCAAGCTGAGTCTCCTACTGATGCTTGTTGGGTTGCATTGCTGGACTTGCTGCCAGGAGGCAGGGGTCTGGGGCTGCTGTGTGTGCTATCGGACATCACCTTGAGTACCACTAGTTGATAAAGACTGAACTACACAGATGCCAGATACATATTTGCTGAGGCAGAGTGCTGGGCTTCCCTAGTTTCAACTCAGAATGACAATGAACTTTTATAATGGAACCAAAACTAATACCGATTACTGAATGTTATTTTGGGGTAACTGGAACAAACCTTACCCACCTTGGGACAACAAGTAAGAGGAAACCTTTTTTTTTTAAAGGAAGTGAAACGGTGCTTTTCACATTCAGAGCTACTATAATCAAAGCAAAGCTTTTTCTTTATGATAAAACAAAAACCTCAAAGCCCAATAGGCATCACTCATTTCAGCTTGCCAATTTAGTAGCTCATTTTTCAATACTGTGGTATTTACATAAGCATAGAAGCTGCAATGCCACAGATATATAATTTCGCTCCCAGAAGCAGTTGCTAGCTGTCCATTTGCAAATGGAAATTAGGAATTCTAGAAGTCGTTACTGGAGCCATGGCAAACTTCCTTTTTTAAAGAGAGAGATTAAATTTCCATTTTAGTATAAAAAACTTAATGCCACAACAATACCAGCTCTAGTTATGTCTACTAGGAAAGGTTTTTTTTTTTAACAACAGTAGTTCCTTAATCATCCACTTTATGCATTTTATGAAAAAGACCCAAATCTTGTGGAGCCACAGGAATCCTGTGAAGGAATGGAGGGTGCCACTGCAAAGCGACTTGCAATGGGAGGGGGGGGATTGACACAAAAAGGAATCTTACACACGTGAGCATCCTCTACTCATTTTAACCTCACATTTGCTGCTTGGCACAAATTGCTCTCTGAAGCTCTGCTTAGCTAAGCAGATTCCTGTGTTTTGTGGGAAAGGGTGACAATATCCTCCATACTTCTTTCTCTTTCACAATACAAGACCACAGAACAGGCAATGTGGAGGCTAGGCAGCAATGAGGTGGGACTCCTGAAAAGGACAAGGTTGCTTACTATACCTGCAACTATAGTTCTCTGAATAGTCATCTGTGTAGGCACATATAGTGGAGGTCTCTGTGTGTGCAGAGCTAGCCCTGGAAGTTTTCAGAGTTCTGACAAGCATTCTGCTCCAGCTCTCAAGTAGGGAAAACCCCTTATACATAGTTTGCCTTGGTGCAAGGGAGAGGGAGAATCAGGCCTGGCTTTAAGCCAATTGCTCACCACTGGGTTGCATGCTAGGGTAATCTACACAGTAATTGCAGCCTTGTATGCAATTTTATATTAAAACGTGCTTAGGCCTATTTGGTCCATTAACTCACATGCATTTTAAGTGTATTTTTTGATTGCTTTCCATTCCACCATAGAGATATAATGCCTATATTTTATTTAGATCTCTAAGATTCTCCAGACCTTGGTTATGAACGAGGGCCTCTCACAAAAAAATGCTGACAATTGGGTTTGCCGGTCCTGGGAAGAACATTAAACCTTCCTTTCTTTTTAGACCCATTTCCCCAAGTTCCAATTGCAGCATACAAAGAGAGATAGAAGCAGTCTGGTGTCTGCCTGGAAAGCTGTAGCTTGATCAGTGCAGAAGGAAGGAGCGTATGTAGAGCATATGTAGAATTCTTTCCTTCTTAAGGATCCAGCATATGTAGAGTTCTTTCCTTCTTAAGACTGGTTTTATAAGTACACAGGAAATACAAGGACCCCATTATAAATGTTTCCCCACATTTAAGTCCTCACCTTTGAGGAACTAGACATGGGCAGTGCCCCCCTTACTTTGCTGGCCTTACTGTGGGTTGGGCTTGGTTTGGGCTTCTGCATTTGCCCAGTGCTGTTGTGAACATAAGGCACATTTGTGCCAGCACGAGACATGCTGGGCAGACGCAGACAGGAGCATCGGCCCAGCAATTCTAAAGTGCCCATGGGGTAAGCTGGCCCAAGGGTGGCTGAGTTTGGCCAGCATGAGGCCTTTTCGAGGCAGGGGAAGGCAGGAGGGGAGCGAAGGGGGGAAATGAGCTGGAATCTGGCCATTAGGCCAGATCCTAACCCCTGTCCCTGGGCCGTAGCAGAGCGCTCAGACTTGTGCCTGCTAAACGGCAGGTACAGATCCAAGGAGCCCCATTGCCTTGGCTGGGGTTTAACCCGGGGCAAGGGGAAACAATCCCTTTGCCCTGTGGTGAACTTCAGCGCAGTCCTAACCTGCGCTTGGATGCAGTGCAGGCCTGTTGGTTTGCCTGCTCCTGTTCAAGTTTCAATTGCACCCTAAATTGCCTATACTTGCATTCTTTACTGCGGTAGCACTGTCTGCATATCTTATTTACTCCAAGGAATAAGAACGCTCATCCCTGATATTTAGATTTAGATTCACTTGCCTCTCTCCCTTAGTGTTGCAGTTTTCTGTAATGGCCACAGAGGAAACACTGAGCTCCCAGCATTCTTTCATTGGCAGCAACACACACTAAGGGCGCAATCCTAAACTGAGTTAGACTGGCATAAACTAAAACAGCAAAGTTTGGCCAGCACACAGACGTGAAGTATGTTTGGACCACTCCTGGACTTAGAGAGGCCAGCACACAGACGTGAGAGGCCAGCACACATCCTCCCTGACTCCAAGAGTAGTCAAAAAACGCTTCATGGTGGGCCTTGTGCTGGCCAAACTTTGCTGGCTTAGCCTATGCCAGCTTAACTCCAGTTTAGAATTGCGCTCTAAGGGAGAGAGGTAAATCCTCTTCTCAGAATGCAATCCTAACCTGGAATTGGGAGGAGGCGTTAGGCTGGCACAGTAAGGCCAGCAAAGTTTGGATGGCACAAGGGACACCATAAAATATGTTTGCACCACTCTTGAGTCAGAGAGGCCAACACACAGATGTGCGCCATCCTCCCTGACTCTGAGGATAGTCCAAACACGCTTTACAGTGGCCCTGGTGCCGGCCAAACTTTGCTGGCCTAACTGTGCCGGCCTAAATCCAGGTTAGATTGTGCACTCAGTGTCTGGGGCAGCCACCACTGCCTCTTCCTCTGATGATTGGTGGAAGGAATATAGCAGCACAGGATGCTGGGGTAGAAACTTCCCTTGACCCTACCATAGAGATAAGCCTCCCAGTTTACCTCACCCTTTCAGCATCCTATATCCGAGTCACCACCGCCATTTCCTCCAATGGCCATAGAAGGAATACTGAAAGCCCTGCCACTCCTTCCATTAGCTGATAGTGGTAGCAGCCCTGGGTGCCAATGAAGAGAAGAAAACCTTCCTCATCATCCTGTAGCTGAACTAATGTTAATGTTGTGGACATGGATGGATGGTGTCACATTAGTGTTATGGACATAATGAAAAGGCTTCAGATGAAGAGAATCAGAGTTAGAGCGCAATCCTAACCTGGAGTAAGGCCAGCACAGTTAGGCCAGCAAAGTTTGGTCAGCACAAGGGACACCGTAAAGTATGTTTACAGATGTGTACCATCCCCTCTGACTCTGAAAGTGGTTCAAACGCTCCTTACGGTGGCCCTTGTGCCGGCCAAACTTTGCTGGCTTAACTGTGCCAGCCTAACTCCAGGTTAGGATTGTGCCCTCAATTCACCAGCTCCAGAGTTCTTTGGGGTTTGCTTTTTTTTGGAAGCAGATGACTGCAAACCTCCAATGGATGAAAAGCATTTCCTTTTTACTATTAGGATAAGGTGTGCAATGCTGAAAGCGTGAACGTTGACCTTGTCCCAACTTTATCATTGTAGGAGATGAAGCAAGTCCAAATGCTTTGACAGCCATCAAAGACACTTCAAGAAATTTGTGGTGGTGGTAGTGGCATTGAACAGGCTCTCCCCATCAAAAGGCAAATCTTCAAAATTCATAATGGTATCCGAGAGAAGGCAAACAGAATGCAGACCCCCATGCTTCTGAGAGCTATGGACCCAAGCCATAGTCTTAGATGGTCATTTTACGAAAGGTTTTATCATGCTAATCTATCGTTCCTCCACTTTACAAGCCAAAACTGGAAGCTTGGTTTCAAAGCACAAATGCTCTTTCACAAAAAAGCATATGGTACCTCACCATACTAGAGAGGAAGCTGACAATTTTAACATTGATGGCTTTCCATCAGATGCTCAAGTGATTATGGAAAAGCCACAGTGAAGGTAGATGCTTCCTATTCCAAATGAGTCAGCAGGAGAGCACCTGTATTGGAGACAAGCACCATGCAAGACATAATTCTTACTATTCTCATAGCCACTCCAGATACTGGAGCAAACCTGTGGGCCATATACTGGTAGATGAGCATGGTGACTCGAACTGTGCTGTGATCAGCAGCTATGATCTCCGTTTCCATATCAAGCCAGGCTGATCCACAGTGAGTGTCTAGGATAAGGACATGTGTAAGGAAGTTGAAAGGAAATTCCAGCCAGAGAGATGATGCAAGACTATGGTACAACTATCAGAATGGAGGTGGTAAACTGGTCTTCTACTTTGAGACCGAGCATGTTTCCTGCTCAGTAATATCAGTTTTCAGGAGAGGGCAAACTTCACTGCAATCTTCCTTTCAGAGACAGCGCAGATCACCAGAATGTCCGATCTGGGCAGGAGCTTAGCAACCATGTCTTTGGGATTAATCTTGATAAAGAGCAAGATTGTTCCTGCAAATGACCTCACCTTGGAATGACCGACACTGAAGCCTTTGTGTTGACACAAGAGCTACTGAAGTAGAAGGAATCCATGTCAAGGTCCTAAATGGCTTTTCTGTAGATTTGGCTTCTCAGCAATGTTTTTTCTTTTTGGAGCGGCAACTGCGGTGAGCTTATCCATGAGGTCAATTTAAGGGATTGCCTCAGGTAGTAGATTGGTTGGGGGGGGGTGTCACTCATTTCTGTTAGCCTATTTGCCTCCACTCCTCCACTTGGTCCCTGTACTGGAAAAAGGAAGAAGGGGATAGGGAGGAAGAAGAAATGTGACAGGGAGTGCTGAGCCAGAACATCAGAGAGTAGGAGAAGCAGGCACATCATCAGGAAAGGGGGGCAGCATCTGGCATGCTTCCTCTAGTGTCAGGTAGTCTTTGGCCAGCTGTGCTGGTACCAGTCATCTGCCAGAGGGAAACCTTTTGGTACTTGCTGTGTCCCTTGTGGGCATTACTTTGATCCCAATGGCTCTCAGGAGACAGCTTGTGCATCATTTGGGGCTTTGAGGATGCTGCTGCTATGGAAGAGGAAGGTTTGCAGGAGGGGGCAAAAGCCAACTTCCACAGCAGTGATGAGGCATCGCTACTTGCTGTTCTTCATCTGCCTGGATTTTGCTTTGTTTCTTTCACCGTAGACGCAGGTATCCACAAAACGGTTCTCTCCCAAACAGAGGAGAAAAATTTCATTTTGCTCCACAGCAGTAACACTGTTTAAAACAGCAGTCCTACTTGCCAAACACCATAGGCTGACCTACTCAAAAACATTTTCAAAAATGTTTTTGTAAAATTCTATGCTAAGGTAAAAATGAACACTGCAGTTCAAGCCTCCTCCCATTTTCTGTGGGGCAGAGGAAAACATCCATCATCATGTTGCTGCTTTAGCAGCAGTTGAAAAGGAACTGAGGTGTTGGGCATTCTTCCCACTCTTGAAGCACACACAGCTCCCCCTGCACACAAGAGGTGGAATACTGTACTTGACAAAGTTCTGGAAGCTTCTGAGGTTCACTATGCATGCACAAATTCCACTATCTACATGAAGATAATAAAAATAGACTGTTGCTTTACAAACACTGATGCCAAGACTAACTTGTTAGTCTTACTGTACCACAACAGTCATTTCCTAAATCTGACTCATTATGAAATTGTTTTGTACTTATTCTGATGAATGTCGACATGCTTCAATTTCCAAAATCCATTATGCATATATCTATAGCTATCCAGAGCCACCTCGTAGTAGTTTCAGTCTTTACTGATCCAATTTGATCCAATTTCAAACTGGATCTGTACAGTACACATCCTGATGAAGATAAGCAATTCTTAACATAATTTTATTGTTTTTACAACACCTCTAAAGTTGTTTAAATGGTTAAGGTGCGGTAGCCTTAATTATTTTGCAAATAGGAACTACTGTAAATAAGAGTTATTAACTGAAATAAAAGGAAGTTCAAGAGGCAAGAGCAACCAATACTGAAGCCTCAGTTTGAGTTGAATAAGAGTACATAATTGTATTGGAAAACATTCAGCTCTGGGCTCTCTGCCATACAGGAAGAGTGTTTAATTACCAACACTAACACAGCAAAATCAACAGAAGAATGAATATTCAAGAACTGCATGCAATTTTTTAAATGTCCTCAATCCTTTTCCTTCCAAGAAGGAGTGACAAGTTTCCTAGTTGTCTTGAATGTACTTGCATGCTCTGAAGTACAAGTGCAGACAATAGTGACTTTAGCTTTTATTATACTGGCTACTACACTATACTGGGAATATTGGCTTTAGAACTTGCATTCTGATAAAGAGTAGCAACCATCCATCCACATGATTCAGTTAAATCAATTTTCTCAAGTGGGTAATCTTTATCAAGGAAAGATACAGGAAAGGTATAAATTTAAAATTCCATGGAAAGTAGTGTTTTCATCAGATAGTAGCCAAGATATTTTCTATCATCTCATCATTGTCTTTTGTGAAAGCAATAGTACAGGAGCCTCTGCTTGACAGATGCAAAAAAAGCAAAATGTTTTACGACAAAATGACTAGTACTGGAGAATTGTAAAATCTGTACTGTGAGTAAACACAGATCTGCCTGCCAAGGAAGGATTCCAACACAGACATAACCTTCAAGAATCAGGTTATTTTTTTATCCCACCTTTTGACTAAAGTCCTTGGGGTGGCATAAATTAAAAACACTGTCTGATTTCTCCCTTAGCTGCAGCCAGGTAGAAAGGATGGAGATTGACACTGCTCTAGGAAGGGAAGAAGCAGACCACTGTTGGTTTCAAAATAAAGTTGGTGTCAGCCAAGAGCTTGACTATCTGTCCATCCTCTCTGCGCTAATGCCATTCCAGGTTGCACCTTCAAATTCTATATTGGCATGGATGTCAATCTAAGGAGGATTTCCAGTACCATTCTTAGCAGTGAGTCCCACATGAGCTGGGAATCCCACATCTGTGTGCTGGCCTAGCCTGCTCCCGAGTAGCTGTGAACATGGTTTATGGCACATCTGCGATGCTCAAGAGCTGGCACAAGGGTCTTGGCTAAGGGCAACATTAGGATTGCACTCTTAAAGGTTTCCACCGTCATAAATATTTCATTCCCAATTAGTGAACACTCTCAAACAGGTCAGTAAACGTAGCTCTTCTATTTCACATTCACTCATAACCACAAAGATTTTCACTGGCCCTCTCTTTCTTGTCTAATGTTAAAACCAAAGAACAGTCTAAGGGCAAGACGCAATGCTACCACTAAAACTCCCAGTAAGCAAATTAATTTTGCCCCAAGCACTGTCTAGATGAGGGATCAAATGGAAGCCAAATGAAAACCATATTAAACTCTTTGGGTAAAAAGTGAGATATAACAAATAATTATCTTCTGAAGAATTCTTTTTTTTTTTTTAAGTCAGCTGCATGTTTATTCAAGGCAATTTTTTCTGACGCACATTTTGCTAGGTCTCTTAGAGTGCTGCAGTTAGTTGAGCAATTGCATTCCTGCTAAATTAACTAGTTAAGTATGCAAAGATAGTCAGCTTGGCCAGTCATGATTCTTTTATACATCACTTAATTATCAACTAATTCATGATGATGTGAGTAATTTAGTATGAGTGAAGGTTAACAGGTTTGTTCCATCAGAATGATGTGGCAATGCTTTTTTTCTCTCGAGCATATTAGAGAGAAAATTATAAATACCACCCAGCTAAGTCCCTTCAGGATCCTTGCATAATTATCAAACCTTTGACACCAGATTATTCTTGTATGCATCAATATACAGTTAGCATCATGACCTGTGACTTTTCCTCAACCTTCCCTGTGTTTCTAAATGTCTTGGCAGTGTTTCCTTTTTTTTGTAAAAGCAGGAAACAAAGTTGGCATGGAGTTTTTCTGGCATCTTTGCCCATTCCACATACATTTAGGGAGCAACACAAGAGCACCCTGGGGCTGATGCAAAAACCATTCGCGTCAGCACTGCACTGTCGCAAAAGTGCAGTATGGCACTTTTGTGCCATTGCTGCTGTTGCGGGGCTGCTGCAGGCAGCAGCAGCAGCCCTGCGGCACCAGCAGAAGGCTCCAGCGCATTTCCCAAGCTGCACTGGATATGGCACAGGCCCGCTGGCCTGTGCTGTTCTAGCACAGTTTAGGACTGCACTCTTACAGACACTGTGTACCCTTCATTTTCCTTTCCCTTCCAAAAGTCCTTGCAATTTCTAGAATCTCGTGCTTTGGACAAACAGACCATGGTTGTTTGGACTACACCAGCATGTTTTTACTACACCAACACACTTGCTTCTTTGAAAATTGAGTGACTATCACCAAAGAAGCTGGTGCGTGAGTATAGGAATTAAAATAAACTGTACAGCACATGGAACTCTCTAGCAGTAAGTTTTTCTAATATAACTTTGTAATTAGTTGTGTTATTTATCCTGGTAGATTGACTTAAAGAGTGGAGAGATATTTAATTTTAAAAGATTTATTTGGAAGGGGGCATATGAACATTCATGCGTAAGGATGAGAGCAAATATAGACCTGAACACTACATAATCATGTCATTAAAATAATGAGTTGCATTCCAAAAGTTACTGCCACTAAAAGTTATGTAGAGAAAAGGTTACTTTCAGAAAAATGAGGTAACCATTCCATGATTCACAGATAAAACTACTCTATACCTGCATTTCTCAGTCTAAGGTACCACTGGTGGTACTTGAGGTGGTGGATGGTGGTATGCATAGGACCCCCAGATCCCTCCAAAAACTGGCGGCAAGACCAGGAACAAAACATCCCATAGTTTGGGAAACACTGAACTAGAGAAAGGCTGTTGAACTACACATATTGTCTTTTTCCTCCGTGGAATGATATTTAAATACAAGCAGTACATTAAAAAGAATGCAAGGCTGACAGCTGGTTTCATCAGAGTGAGGGAAGATAGGAAGTTAGTTAAGGGAGCACTTAAAATGGATCAATAGACCACAGCAACATTTGCTGTAGAAAACACCCATTATTTTATTCTCTTTGGTGAGGATGTGAAATACTGTATACAGCTAAAAGCTTTGCATATAACAGTAGAAAGCCTTGTATTCAGTTCAGAACTTGCATTCCTTTTTGACCAATGGTGTATTATTTTAAGAAAGATTACTGTTTAAACCACTGCTGCTGGGCTTTCCGACCGGAAGGTTGGGAGTTCAAGACTGTGACAGAGTGAACTCCCGTTGCTTGTCCCAGCTCCTGCCAACCTAGCAGTTCAAAAGCACCTAAATGCAAGTAGATAAATAGGGACCACTTTGGTGGGAAGGTAACGGCGTTCCGTGCGCTACGGAGCGTAGTCATGCTGGCCACATGACCACGGAAGCTTGTCCTCGGACAAAATGCCGGCTCTACAGGCTTTGAAACGGAGATGAGCACCGCCCCCAACAGTCGGTCAAAACTAGACCATTTGGTCGTGGGGAAACCTTTACCTTACTGTTTTACAAAGAGCTAGGATCTGTGAACACCTGCTTCCACCAAGGAGATTGCATCCAACAGCAGCAATATTTCCCAGAAAGATGCCCTGAAAGTTCCCTCAGCCTTCTGGAACCAATGGACTGCAGCAGAAGGAGTTGTATACCTTCATCTTGGTATCAAAAGCAGAACTGTATTTTCCTCATGCAGCAAGATCCTTGGATCCAATATTATATCACCAAGCAGCCTGATGTTATTAATAAGCACCAGAAAAACCAAGCCATCAGTTAAGAGAAGAATATGGTCAATGATTTGAGGTGGGGAAACATCTCTGAATGCAAGATAAGGTTTCACTTTTGTTTGACTGCAGACATCTAAATGCTTCAACAAGATGAGCCAAAACCAGAGTACCACAAAATGAGGCACAGATGTCAAAACATGGATGGGTAAAGTGGAAGATTAATTGCAATGTATCAATACTCCAAGCCACTTTTGAGGCTCCAGTAGGAAAGTAGGACAGAATTCAATAATAATCTATCCTGCTCTGGCTTAACACTATAGGCTTTCTTGTTCCCACAAACCATGTTAGAACTGTGACTTCATACCTTCATTCAAGTTCTAGGCTAGACTGTAAAAACTGATGACACTGTATTAGTTAATATTTCTGTCTAATGACTTTTCACTTAATTAAACCATCATAGGGGCAGCCTAAAATGGTAAAAATGAAATACTACAAAGTATTACAAAATTGGGCTTATAAAATGCAGTATCCAACTCAATTAACAAAATCACCTGAAATGTATCCATTGAACTGGCTGCGGAGCATCTGTGGATTGTTCTGAGCACTTCTGACTGTGTTTTCAAGACAGAGCTCTCTAGTTTTAATTGTAGAGTTCTGAGCATGCTCAGAAGTTGCCAAGGCAAATGCATGGAACCCTATGGAAAGCAAAACTGAGTCACACTGTTGAGTAGGCAACAGTGCATTGGAAAGGGCAGGCCGAGAGGACTGCAATGCCATCAAAATGGAAATTTTTCATCCAAGCTGATAAATGTATTGAACCCCATGAAAAGCAAAATGGTAAACACAGTTGTGTTTATTCACAAATAAGCAAATGTTTAATGGTTCATCACTCTGTTGGTGTAGTTTTCCCCCCTGCATTTTAAAACATGTTTTTTTTCTGTAGCAATTCAATGTTCTGTTCAATACTGTTGGTTCAAGTTGCTGACTTCTTGATGTTTTAATTTGTATTTAGCAGCATTAGGTTCACTGTAGTTGTTCATACAAGTAGCATGCAAATCTTAAATGGTTCTTATGTTTAATAGTAATGCTCTTGAAGGGGGAGGGGTGTTACATTCCTGTTTTACTGCTGTGGTTGTATCTGTGAAAGCCACAAGTTTAAAAACACATATATGCTACCTGTATGACTGATACAGTGATGACACGATAAAATGCTTTAAAACTGATCAAAATATTGATTTGGAATAAACACACATATCACTTTTGTTCCCCCTTTTTAGGATAACACCACATTCCACGAAAAAAATAAAACCATTTCTGACTGCCTCTACCCACCACCCATCAGAGGAAGCTCTGAAGATCCATTTTTATCATATTCATACTAAGCTAAACAAGACAAAGTGCTCCTCTTTGCACCTGGTCTTCCTTTCTGAATAAGAACGATAAGAACTGCAAACCATATGTTGAAGATCTCATTATACCCAGAATAGTAACATTTAGAAATATAACAGCTGCTTTTTAAGACATCCATGCCATTACTCCAACAATCAAATAACATTTAAAATAATTTCTATAGAATTTTTCAGAGTGCAAAGTATTTCAAAATTATATGGTAAGGCAACATGCGAGATAGCAGACCATCTAATCCAAAAAGTCACTTAAGTCTCCCTTGTCAAAGTCTGTGAGAGCAATCCTAATCTGGAGTTAGGACGGCACGGTTAGGCCAGCAAAGTTTGGCTGCCACATGGGACACTGTAAAGTATGTTTGACCACTCTCAGTCAGAGAGGCTGGCACACCGACGTGCGCCATCCTCCAAGAATGGTCCAAATGTGCTTTATGGTGGCCATTGTGTTGGCCAAACTTTGCTGGTTTACCTGTGCCAGTCTAACTCCAGGTTAGGATTGCTCCCTGACACAGCATCTGCTTGAGTACATCATTGTGCCCACAGAAGATTCAGGAGTAAGATCAAGATGCTGAAACACAGCAGATTTTACTCAGTTCAATCTATCTATCCCAAAGCACTTTAAATATTTAATCTCCAAGACTGAGGACATTCAATCTCCCCATATGAGGTTTCAGATAAGTATATCTAACAAATTGAAGAATACCTGTTCTTTTACAGATGCTAGAATAGTGATGGCAGTTGCCTCTGTTTCCATGCCTGGGCTTGTAGAAGATTCCTGGGTGGTCTGTTGCAGTCCTTCCTCTGTAGGGGTCTGCTCAGGAGCCGGCATGATGCCTGGGGTGAGGAAAAATCAGTCAGTTATGCATTCTGCTGTCTCATTACCTTTTATTACTAAAATGTCTAAAAATTCTGGGGGAGACCTTCAGATCTCTTTTGAAGGGGTCATTTCTCTTCCTTCCCTCCCTGAAGAAAATGAGCTCTTTTTTTCCTATATATTTTGTTTATTCTTTCACACACACACACACACACACACACACACACACACACACACACACACAC
>JAJKFI010000046.1:9739579-9797310 GCA_029204185.1 Lerista edwardsae
CACACACACACACACACACACACACACACACACACACACACACACACCCATAAATTACCACAAGCATATAGTATATAGAGCATCCAATCCAGTCTTCATAGAACAAAAGTCTCTTCCAATCATTCTTGAGAAATCATGTCCCCCTTTGCCTACAATTCCTCTAATTTCCTCTTAGAAAGTGAGATTTCTATTTTGCTTCAGGAGGTCATGTATGGGAGATATGGTATTGACAACCAAAAACCAAAAGTGGGGTCTGAACCACAAATGGAGCTATTTTACACATCGGGGAGGCTCACATTGGGGACTGTGGGACTCCTGGACCCTCTCAACATCCTGCAAGACTCCCCCCAGGTAAGGGCACAAACCCCTGGGTGCTTGTGGCGCGAAGATTGCTCTGGTGCTGTTGGGCACCCTCCCCAGCCCCAATCTCCGCCATGTAGCTACATACAGTGGCCTCAACGTCCGAGTAATGCAATTATGCAAAAGCAGGAACATGCCTAGGCTTAGGGAAGGGACTCTAACCAAAGGCAAGCTACTTCCACTTCTTTTCCTTCATGCATTGAAAGATTCAAGAGGCTGGAGCCAAAGTTGTACTTGGCTCGCAGTGCACCAGGGTTGAGGCAACGTCACTGTGCCGCTCAGTGCTGCCGCCCTGCCCACTGTGTTTCCACTGCTCCATTTAGGAGTGATCTAAACGCAAGGGAGGATGGAAGGGCTGCCAGCACCCGCCGTGCTCACCTCTCCCCACAGCACCATCCCTATGTTTCTAGCTGGAGCCTATCTAGAAGATGATCCAATTGGCAAAAATCACCATACATAAATTGCTCAGTGTTCAGAGATAAGTTGCGCAAGAGAACCAAAGGGGGGGGGGAGATAAAAATTGCCCTTTGAGCAAATGAAACTTCTTCCATTGCAGAAGGACTAGTTAGAATCCAATCCAAGCAGAAGTTAAAATCTGAACAAAAAGAAAATGGTGTGATCTGCCCCAAATTAGAACTACTTACATTTCCCTCCCCTCCCCTTCCCCACATTTAAGACAGACTTGCTTAAGACAGACAGCTTCTGTCTCAGCAAATTATGAAAAAGTACATTCTGAAAGATGCATTAGCCTTGCAGATATGTGCATATCATATGCTCCTCAATAATAAACAGGGCTCAACAAATCCCTGGTGCTAAGTTGCCATGGCATCTAGAAATTCCATTGTGGTACTTTCTACCATTATTCATCTGGTTCCAAGTTATTGTGAGCACATGTTTTACTATTACTGCTGGTCATCACTGGCAGTGAACCCAAATGCCAAATTCTTTGTTTAGTGATGTGTGATGTTAATCACAGTATATGATTGGTGGTCATTTTGTTCATACACATTATGTCACGAAACAAGGAGCAGAGTACTTGCCAATTTTAAAATCCAAGTAAATGCATATAATATATGGTAAACCCATGGTGAACAATGCTTTATAGTCTCATTGGTATGTCTCTGTGTTGAAGTGTTAATTAATTTATACTGTAAAACAGTGGTTCTCAACCTTTTTAGCATCGGGACCCACTTTTTAGAATGACTATCTGGGAGCCACTGGAAGTGATGCAGGGCCGGAAGTGCCATCATTGTGATGCCGGAGCCTGTTGCTTTCCTGAGGATGCAGCAATAAGTTAGGTTCTCAGTCATTTTCCAATAACAAAGTGAATCAGAAAGAAAAAAAGCCTATTTACAACCTTGACACCAGCAAGATGACCACACAACTCCCCCCTTCCAGTGTCCCACCTTTCCATATTTTCAATATGGTTGCACTAGGTGCTACATGACCCAGGTTGAGAAATGCTGCCATTAAAAAAAATGAAGCACGCAAGAATAGTGGGAGACAAGAAAATGCCAAGCTATGGGTGGAAATATGTGCTATTTTGTATAACAAATCCCATGAAGTGTTTTTCTATGCTTGCTTACGTGCAAAACTTTATTTATACCATTCGTTGGTAACACAAGATATTTTATTGGGCCATTATTAAAAGATAAAACTCTGAAAACTTAAGAATCTTATGCCTACATTTTTTGACCGGCTCCTATATTCAGGGCCTGTTCATCAAACGCCAGTCATGAAAATTTAGAACTTTAGAGGAGTCATATGTCAAGTGTGTCTTTCTATGAACAATATTCTACAGCCAGTGAGGTGACAAATTTTCTTCATAGCTTTTTCATAGCTTCTTAGCTTTTTCAGGAAGGTTTCACAGTTTGTGTGGAATAGTGACAAGATACACACAAAATGTTTCCATCATTTTTACTACACAAACCTATTAGTTTAAATTTAATTTCTAATTATCCATAAATGTTTGCCTTTTGGTTGGTGTAATATACTGAACTAATGTTTAAGGAGCAAAGGCTTTCAAAATTGCCTTGAATGGAAAGCACTGGAAATCTGACCTCCTAAAACCAACACATACCCCCATCCTCCTCAAACCAAAAAAAGAGCCAGAGTTGATGCTCATGTCCAAGGACTTGAATCCAGGTCATTTCTTCTCTAAGGCAATTCATTCTGTGCTCAACTCTTGAGTTTTTACATGCTGTTTTATTGGATAACGTTCTTATACAGGTATGTGAACAGCCTGTTCTTTGTTGTGTAAACAGACACTGGCTGGCTGCAGCTACAGCCTATGGATTGCATTCAGAGCCTATCTTTTGTTGTGTAAACAGACAGGCTACTGGAGACCTAAGTGCCTTCTTAAGAGCAGCATTTGTTGAGTAGACAGACACTTGTGACTGCAGATAGGCTACTGGAGACTCAATTGCTTTGATCACTGTATATATTGGTTGGTAGTTAGGCAAAACGTAGCTAAGTGACACGTGCTCGTATATAATTTTGTTTCATGCCAAGCTTTATGTTGGTCATCTGCCAGTTTCACTATACAGGACATTGATTCTGTGCTTTCAAAAACACATTGTAATTCCCAAGAAGATCTGGAGTTCCCTGTTTGGAAGGCCACCAACAGAACACACAGTTAGTTAACATGCACAGAAATGTGATCCAAAGTTCACAGATTGACTTCAAGAGTTCTGGATGTGGTACTTTCCAGTCATTATGATAATTCAAAATGCTAACATATGCATATAGCAGTTGTTCCACCAGTGGGTTGCAAGCCAATTTCAGGTGGGTCGCAAAGCACCTAGAGAAGCCATATTAAAAATATGAAAAGATGGAATGCTGGAAAGGGGGAGGGCTAGGTGGTTGTTTTGCTTGTGTCAAGGTTGTAAATAGGCTTTTTTTCTTTTTGATTCACTTTGCTATTGGAAAATGGTTGAGAAATAACCCAACTTATGGCTGTGTTCTCAGGAAAAAGAAGGCTCTGGCGTCACAATGATGGTGCTTCTGGCCATGACATCACTTCTGGTGAGTCCCAGACAGACTGTCATTCTAAAAAATGGGTCTTGGTGCAAAAAAGTTTGAGAACCACTGGCGTATTGTTTTTCTTGGAACATAGAAGGACATTTTCTGGCTCAGGCTAAAGGATCATCAAGGCCAGCATCCCAATTCTCCTAATGGCCCACCAATTGTTTGCAGGGAGCCCATAAACAGAAAATGAGGGCAATAGCCCCCTCTCGCACCATTGCTCCCCTAAAAACAAAGGCATGCTGATTTTGAACCTGGAGGTACTATATAGCCATAATTACTATTATATAGTCAATTGTCTTCTATGAATGTCTAAACCACTTAAGGGCACACAAGCTAGTAGGCATCACCACATCTTGTGGTAGTCAATGTTATAAATTATGTACTGTGTGAAATACTTTCTTTTGTTCATTCTAAATCTCCTGTCAGTTTTATTAGATGACTTCTGGTTTTAGCACTGAGAAACAGGAAGAAAATTCCCCCTAGCCGCCCCATGCATAATTTTATAAGCCTCACTTCTGCTCTCCCCACCATGTTTTCTAAAACTAAAAGGTCCTCATTGTAGTTTTTCCTCATAAGGAAAGTATCTGATCAACTTGGTTTCCCTCATCTCTAGCTGTTCCAGCTCTATAGCACCTTTTGGAGAGGTGGCAATTAGAACTGTACATGGTATTCTAGCTATGTCACTCATAGAACATTAACAGTATCCAACTTTCCAACACTTGCCAGCGAGGCATCCACTGCATCCTTTAATAGGAGGGCCGTCTCCAAGTAAGGGAACATTTATTCCTTTTCCTCAAGGCTGCATTGCAGTTGCAACAGCACTAGAAACCTGGGTAGGATTAGGCTCTCATTCTTGATCCTTTTACTAATAACCTCAACACATGATTTCCCCCCTTTTCAGCTGTTTTGCACTATGGTAACTGTTGCACTATGGCAATGGTACCCAAACTGTGAGCCATGACTGCCGGTGATGGGGGGGACTGCAGAAACCAACCAGAGGAGCCACCAAATCGTTGCAAAAAACCCACCACCCTATACCATGTATAGCAGTGGTTCCCTAACTATGGAGCCATAGCTCACGACCCAATTTTAGATGGGTCGTGCAACTGACAAGGCAGATTAAGCGATGTGCATCAAGGGTTAAACAACCTGCTAGTTGGAGGGAGTACTGCTGCCCAAGCATCATTATAGCCAAAAAGGCTTGAATGGCTGATAAAATGAAAGGTGGATCTTGATGCTAATAAGCCTGGGAACCACTGATGTATAGGATTGTAGCCCAAATGGGGAGCCGCAGCAGATGCTCCAGTAGGTCAAGGGAGCCACCTGTGAAAAAAGTTTAGAAACCACTGCAGTAAGGTCTTGAGCCCTCTTTCCTAGTTGGTCATGACAACTCAGATCCCATCAGGATATACTGTATGTGAAGTTAGAATGTTTTACCCTACTGGCATACTGAACCATATTTGCCATTGTGTTGCCCATTTACCCAGTTCAGGGAGATCCTTTTGGAGTGCTTTATAAAAACCATGTTCTCACTAGTTTCAATAGTTTTTGAAAAAGAAAGCTAATAAAACTAATTTTCTCCATTACTACATTAGCCTTCAAGTGCAGAAACAATTATAAACACATAGGTTGCACACAGAATTCAGGAATTTTTAGTTTGGAAACCAAACATTTTGAGTAAATCTTTGTGAAGATTTTAGTCAGTCATCCCCACCAGAGCAGGGAAGGCTGCTTTTATCATGGAAGCTATTCTTCATTCTAATACACATTTATTTTATGCAGAACTGTATTCACTGATGAGCAAACAATATTTATGCCCTCCTACAAAATCATGAGGCAGGTCAACAGTTTGTAGGGGATAGTGTTCTTAATGTTACATTGTTTTGAAGACATTCTTCTTCACAAATACTCTCTGATAAGGGTTTTTGCATACCTTGTTATTTTTACATGTGAATTTATTGTCTAGTATATATAATCATATGAGAAACTCCTGATAGGCAGACAGTCAGAATAAGGCATCATTCAAAAAATTGCTCATGTTATCATTCTAGTTACCCAAAGCTCCTTTAGAAAGCTTTATTCTGAGTTCATATTTTCCCAGTGCTTTACTTTAGACTCTAAATGACAGGACCAATAAGCCAATTTTGGGCCCAATCCTATCCAACTTTTCAGGGCCGATGCAGCTGTGCCAGTGGGACATACCCTGCACCCTGGGGTAGGGGTTGTCATGGAGGCCTCTTTAAGGTAAGGGGGTGTTTGTAACCTTGGGGCTACATTGCAGCTGTATCAGCCCCAGAAAGATGGATAGGATTGGGCCCTTAAACTCTTATTACCTGCCCATACCCTTTATGCCATAAAAAAACAAACAAAGTTCAGTCAGGAAAAACTCTCTGAATGTTTGTACGGGGTATAGCAACAAGATGAGGGGAAGAGGAAGAAAAGAAAAAGAATCCACCAACAGACTTCTTGTATTTTACAGGATAACCAATTTCTGTTCTCAAAATTAAATTGCAGCTTGCCACACTGTGACCCTTAAGTGTTACAACAGTATATAGAAACCCCCTACTTAAGAGGAGATTAGGTTCCAGGACTCTGTAAACTCCAGCATCACTATTATCAGAAGCAAACATTGTGAGATATATAAAACAAGTATTTAGAGGATACCTCGAGTACAATATTCTGCATGGTCTTATCTTGAAAAGCAAGCTAAGAGAGGTTGCTGGGGCTGGCTGGAATACAAAGGTGAGCAAGAATTAAGAGAAGGGAGATGGAGAAACTTCTTGTCTTCAGCTAAAAATCACACCTGTGCAGCAGCCCTGTACTATCTGCTAGTTCATTAATGCTCCCTGTACCTTTCTGCTTTTACAGTTAGTAGTTTGAACTACAAAAGCTGAAACCCACTGATGACTGGAGTCAGGGCACCCACCCTCCAAACTTGACCGGAGCTCTGCTCCGGTTGTGTCTGGAAGGTGGGGTTTTTTTAGTTTATTTTAACCAAAAGGAGTAAAAATAATACAAAAGTGAATTTTATACAGTAACTTTTAACATATCATCATAGTAAGTGAAATTAAATAAAAAAGTGGAAGAAAAAATAGAAAAAAAGGAGGGAAAAAGACATATATATATGTAAATATTATTAAACTTTTATAGACAAATATTTTTAAAAAGGTTTCCATATCTCCAAAAGGTTTCCAAATATTCCATACCAGAAAGGTTTCCAAATATTTATCCATACGAAGTTGTTGTTGATAGACAACTGATTCAAATATAGAAAGAATCGAGAGTTCTCTTGGAACTTGGAATGGAGAGTTCAGATCCACTGCAGCATCTGGAAGGTGTTTTGAGGGTCTGAAAACATCACCTAAAACTGGGAGTAAGGTTTTTAAATCTTTAAAAACCCTCCAGATGCAACTGGAGCACAGCTCCAGTCCCGGTGACAGGTCCGGCTTCCACCACGGATTTGGAACTTTTGGTTAGTAAAAAACATACTGTCCGTCTTGAATCCATGGGCCTGTATGCTGGTGTGCCTTGCAGCTACTGAAAACCTTTTGTGGAAGCAAGATACAGAACCAGTTTCCTTCCCCTAAGAGTACACTCAGATGAATGTAAAAGCATGCACCTGTTTGAATCTTTTATTACCATTAGGGCAGAGGTTCCTAAATTCTCTGGGAGAGTTTGGGACCTTGAGTCTTTGTGGGGAACGGGGAGGGGCAGTTCCTGCGCTCCTGTAATTGCACCATCACCATGAAAAATGTATTTTTATTCTCCAGGGGTTGCACCAGCCCTCCAGAGTATATGGGGAGAACCAGCTCTTTGGATAGGCTAGGAGGCCCAGAGGGGTCTGTGGACTCCCCATACTCTCCATTCTTGCCAGGTTGCCTCAATTCGGGGCCTGTGTTGTCTCACATTAGCAGTTCCTGCACCCAGTACCTGCTTCAATCAGCCAGCCCAGACTTGCAAAAGATACTTTGGATGATGGAAGCCGCAACCAGCAACAACTATACTGTAACCTTAAAGTTTGCAGGTTCAGTGTTTTTATGTAGAGGAGGTGCTGCATAGTCTTATAACTGTGAGGGTTTGGCTTACATAAGCAGTTTTTAAAATGTGGGTATGCGTCACTTAAATTATTAATTTCAATTAATTTAATGTTCTTTAAGGAGCAAACAAATCCATGATACATATTAACATCAGACTAGCAAAGGACTTCATTTTACCTCCTGTCTGCCAAGTTGATGAACCTACTTCGTTATAGTAAAAACATTCCTCCGATATTGGATGTTATCTACTGCATCAAATCACATGAGAGGTTAAACAGACTTCAATTGCTCCATTATCAATTACTGAAAACAAGGTTTTCAAGGTTAATAAGATAATATACCATGTAACAGCAAGTCCATTATTGTTTTGACTCTGGGTGTATTCAGACAACCAAGGTTTATTGAATGCATCCAAACTTACATGTCCCTTCCCTTCATCACATATCCACATTCATGGTTTGCTTCAACCACACTTCCATGGCTCATCTAAACCTGGTTTTGCTTTAACTGTTATTTACTAGCCTGCCCGCCCATGTAAGCTGCCTTGGGCATTTGCTTCAGCATGGGAAAGTCAAAATAAAATTTACACACCAAGATTAAGTCAGCACTCTCTGGCTTCATAAACCACAGGATTGCTGCCAAATCAGCAGGCCACATTTCTGCTACCCTTCTTCCCTGTTGTTTCTAGAGATACTGTGTGGGACATTAAGCATTGTCATGTTTCATATCTCCCTGTATTCACTGGTTGCTTATGGTAGCAGCGTGACATCACAGGGCAGGAAGTCTGGCCCAGCGGGTGGAGTTGCCATTAAGCCCAAAGATAAGATCCGAAGGACACTAGTTCAAGATCACCGGAAGCTTTTGTGAGCGGTGAGATTCAGATTGATAAACTGAGCTGTCCCCAGCTACCTTCTGTGAAAGAAGGGTTGTGCCTGACCAGCTGTTTCTTCGACAATAGCAAAGAAGCTGCTTATAAGCCTGTGTGGGAGGCAACTGGTGGAAGGAAGCAAGCAAGGAAGACCAGACCGTGAAATTTCCATCTGAATGTTGCTGTTCTTGAAAGATTAATAAATAATAATAACATCATAGGTCAGGTAGCACTAGACACTGGAAACACAGAGCTGCTGCTTTCCTCTGGACCTTTGTCATTAATGATGTCTAGTAGCTCCCACATGTCCAGTATTTCAACCATGTCTTTCCAAAACTGAATTGGGCAATTATATCAACTTGAATACTGTACAACTTATTTACACATGATAAAAATATTTAAAAAGGCATTTTCTGTCTTAAAAGTTACATCCTTACCCATACAATGGGCAGGATATCTGGCTGAGTGGTAAAGGTTCCAGCTCTGGAACTGCAGCATCTAGAACTGCAGTTCGAGTCAGCTGGAAGTAACCGTGAACTGCTGACAAAACACTGATGACAGTGATGAGTCTCCCCAGTTGATAAGAGGAGCAGAGATAATGGCCCTTCAAGGGAGAATGAAGGCGTTTCCTACCAGATAAGCATGGGAGGTGAGCCACAGAGATGCCAGACTTGGACAGAAGATATTTAATTCTATGCAAAATTAGAAAGCCTGCCTATGTAAACCGCCTTGATTTAGTAGTATAGTATTATTATACTATTGAAATATTTTGAAGACGCACAACCTATTTTCTTTTGTACTGTGTTTAAAATTTCAGAACTGTAAGCATTTACAGAAGATAGCTGCTTCAAAAACTGGAGCTTTTAAAAACATAATATACTCAAAATGTCTGAATTATGGCCCCTTGCACAAAATATAATTAGAGTGCTGAATTGCTATTAAGCCTTAGGAAACATTTCTGCTGGCATGCTCTCACGAGCATGCCTCCTAGTAAGATAT
The DNA here is from genome assembly GCA_029204185.1 of Lerista edwardsae. Lineage (NCBI taxonomy): Eukaryota > Metazoa > Chordata > Lepidosauria > Squamata > Scincidae > Lerista > Lerista edwardsae. The sequence continues at coordinate 9,748,871 of JAJKFI010000046.1, forward strand.
AGAACAAAATGTACTGACTACACGAAGAAAGGTTTTTTCCTCCTATCATTTTTTTTTAGTGTTGAGTAATCTGAAAAGGTGACTTTCAGCTCACTTCCACAAACTGCAATGCACTAAGAATGGGGGGGGGGGATATTTCCAGATGAGGAAAGGACCATCATGCCCCAAGGCTTATAAAGGCTAATTTTAGTAAGAAAACTTCATTGTTTCATATAACATTGGTGGTTGAGCTAGAATATATATACCAATGTTTCCCATAATATGGGTTAGGACCCACCAGTGGGTTGTGAGCCAATTTTTGATGGGTCCTGAAAAGTTTTTGAAACATTAAAATGTCACATTTTGCCCAGTAATTGGCATGCTGTAGAGCACCCAGTTTCAGCTTTTTGTCTGACCTGGAAAACCTTAACTGCATATTTTGCTCTCCAGATCTGGATACCCCAGAAAGGACTATAAAGGCTTGGGGAGGGGAAGTCTTTGAACTCTACTTCTAAGGAGAGTCTAGCAAATATCTACATACATGTACTATATACTGTGTATATAGCAGCACATATACAACAACTTCTAGAGCATAGGACCCCTATTATTAAATATATTTATTATTCATTATAAATAAAAATACTGTTTTCTAGTTCTTTTTTGTCTAATAATTGTCATTCTTAAAAGAGGAGCACTGCATTAAAATGTTGGTTATGATACCGGGATATGCCTATAGTTCCTTTTAGCTGTGGGTAGACTCCTCCCCCATGTCTTGACTGGAGAGGCCAACAACAGCACTCAAAACTCTTCATAGCAAAGGATATATTCATATCCTAGCAAAGGATATTTAAGATTTGTTACGTCTTCCTTGAGCAGCTTCCTTCCAAGTTACTAGCCCAAAACTGTATAAGATCCATTAGAAATAAAATCTAATCAAGAAAAAATTATGAATAGACTTGTAGACAGTATGATGAGACACTATTTTTATACTTTAGTGTAATAAGAGAATGTAGGCTGGGAACTTTTGCTGTCTTAGTCACAGTAAGACTAGACTTTACAGCTGCTTTCATGTGATCAGCAATTTCCTGCCTTGTGTAGGAGGCAAAGATTTTATCAGTGGAAGCACATGAGATTTTTCATTATAGAGGTTACTATTTCCCTTCTTTCTGTGACTTTCCTTCCTAGCAGAAGAGGACTTCAAAAAAAAATGTCAGCCACCTGGGCCCCTCACATTTTCACCAACAGTTCTACCTTCCACCCTAGGACAACTGATTATCGTAGTACAATCAGGAATTCTTGGTACCATCAAATGGAATCTGACAGGCAGGGAACCTACCCTAACAATGTAAACATCAGAACTCTGGGTTTGCTTTATTTGCTAGTACTTAAAAAAACCCTGGCCACTTTGCTTTCATTAAGTCACTCTCATTCTTCAGATGAGGACTTGGTAGTCTTGCATATCTTAGATAAACATCTACCATACTGCAGAATTAAATTTGTTGAGTCTGACTATGGTGAAAATTGGGAATTTTATAAGCGATTGCTAGCCTTCCATGAGCCATAAAACAATCACAAAAAGTATGAGACAGGCAGCCCAATCCTAAACCAGCTCCCTCCGATGGGATGGGCACGTGTGCTATCTCAAACACACTGTAAAACATGTTGTACCAGAACAGAAGCCAGTGCCACCAGTGGAGAGACCTGTGCCAGCAGGACCCTGCCAGCATTGGAGCAGCACAGGCTAACCGGTTAGGTCCAACATCAGATGGTGAATGGGGCTGGAGAGAGGGTAATTTGGGGCAGGAGGTTAGTTCAGGCCCAGGAGGGAGAAGGGAGTGCAGAGAGACCTCAGCCACATCCTAACCCCTGTCCCAGGCCTGAAAACCCTACATGAGGTTATTTGGTTCTATGCCAGTGACTTAGCTCTGACTACAGGCTGCAGGGCTCAACAAGGGGTAAGAGAGAAAATGTTCCCTTACCTCAAGACCACCAGCTGCCTCTGTCTGCATAAGATACAGCAGCAGCTTCGGTATCATAGGCAGCCCGGTTAGGATTGGGCTGTGAATCTGCAAGAGATTATTTGGCCAATTATGATATCCTTTAATATCACTTCATTAATGTTTGGGGTAAAGATTACTCTTGTGTTCTGCATTTAAGATGGCTTCACTCCAGTGCTCTTGAGGAAACAGAACCTACAGAATGGGCAAGGTATGTCATGTTGCTATAGAACCATTAAATTATGACTAAAAAAATAGGTATAGTGATAATTTCTAGGTCCCAACATATTTTCTTTAAACTACAGCTTACTTCCTCAGTTCCCAGGCAATGATAGGATGAAAACATTCAGGAAAAGTCACACCGTAGAATTAGTTAAGACAAGCTACATAATGGAAAATGTAAATCTGACTTTATTATATAAAAAAAGATAGACATGGGGTTATGTCTGAACATAAAAGCATCAGACAGCAAGTCAGATCTTAAACCAAAAGCAGTTCATGAATACATGTAGATTTCCTTTTCCCTTTAACCTGGGAATGCAAAAACTATGCCTATGAGCATCTAGATTTCAAGCAAGGACATGCATCATGATATTAGTTCCACCAGCAACATTCTGAGGATTACATCTTTCACTTCCTAAGCCAACAGGCAATAGGGATTTTTATTTTTTTTTAAAGGAGGTAGCTGCAAAGACAGAGCTGTCCCCTCTGGCCTCCCTGCCCGCACGGAGGGCAGTGACTCCGTTCCCCCTGGAAGTTCCTGACCCATAAGTAATTGATGGCAACATAATCATGTCACCGCCAATTGCTTCTGGGTTATGGCACTCTGAGCAGTGTACTGCTTTTCATCATTTTTTACCTTCGAACAGGCAAAAACAATCCCAGTTGGCCACTTAGGGTATGCAACTGTTCCGAGTGCCCGTTGGAGGGTCCTGGCTTGACATACCCTCAGGCATGATTAGCTGTGTCTGAGCAACACTTACCATTGCACTGGATTAGCTTATCTACTCCCAATCTGCTCCAACCTCTGCCCAAGCACATCCGTTCTTTTACTGTTTTAGTTCACAAACCTTTTACTTACTAACTGCTTAAAACCCTCTTATCTCTCATTCAGCACTGTTCCATGGTTTGAAGATTGGTAGAAATTTGATATAACTGTGCTTTTGTGCACTGTGGGATGAAATGGAGTTCAAGAAGTCTCTTAAAAAACTAGGGCATACAGATATTCTCATCAAAGTGCTAAGGTTAAGCACAAAACCCCAAAACTGCAAGTTAGGGTAGAATATGAGATTGTTATTATACTTCCTTTGAATGTGCTAATAGGTACTTAAGAGCTTCTAGTTTAAAACTACAATGCTAAAGACATTCAAATTTTTAAATTTAATTTAGTATCATTCATTTTTACTTTGGTTGTAATTAAGTTGTCTGTTAGTATTTTCTGGATCACAAGAGCAATTCACAGCAAAAATACAATGTTTTGCTGTTTGTTAAAAAAAACTCAACAGTGATAAATTGTGCTTCATTTCACATTCTGTTTACATACTCTAAAAATTTAGCTGCTTAGCTGCAAAGTGAAGCATTGCTAGAAGTGGCACTGCTGAAAGGAAGCCCAGTTATTATGTGGGCCACTCTTTCAGCAGCACCACTTCTGAGGTTATCACTGCTGAAAGTGATAGAATTTCAGCCCTAATAATTGGGCTCTCCCAGTGCCACCCTTTCAGCAGCGCTGTTTCTGCCAGGGCGCTGGGAGGGAGAAATGGAAGGAGGCCTCAGAAAGTGAGGAATGGTCTGCCTCTTTCCCCATACCAAGGGGGCTGACAAAGGGAGAAGCTGCTGAGGCACTGGGAGAACCCGATTATCACACAGGCCACCTTTTCATCAGTGCTGCTTTTGTCATGGCTGTGCAGAGCCCCTCTCAGCTGCTGAGCTAAAAAGTGACACCTTGGCAGAAGCGGTGCTGCTGAAAGGATGGCCCGCATGACAATTGGGCTCTCCCATATCTTGCAACTATGATCCAGATTTGCATACTTTCTATCATTTGCAGCACAGTTCCTAAATGAGAAAAAAGTAGTCTTTTCAGGTAATCACTTGCTTAAATGTCACTTCTGGCCCTCAGCAGGTGCCTTGAATGCTATTTGGCCCACTGTATGAAACCTGTTTGATACCCTTGTCCTGAAACAGCATCCTTTCTAGCCACAATTGTGTGTGCAGCAATAATATTTTGGAAAATAAACATTTAACAATGTAACAGTTCTTTCAACAATACCAGCCATTAGCTTCTTGGTATGTTAGTGCAGGACAGTGGTTCCCAAACTGTAGGTCACGACCCAGCAGTGGGTCACAAAGCACCCAGAGCAGCCATATTGAAAAGTTGGGAAGACAGGATGCTGGAAAGGGCTGTGTGGTAGTTTTAATTGTGTCAAGGCTGTAAATAGGCCTTTTCCCCTTTCTGATTCACTTTGCTATTGGAAATTGGCTAAAGAACAACCCAACTTATTGCTGCAGTCTCAGGAAAGCAGCAGGTTCTGGTGTCACAATGATGGTACTTCTGGCCATGACATCACTTCTGGTGAGTCCTGGACAGATGAGGACGGATTCTAAAGAATGGGTCCCGATGCTAAAAAGTTTGAGAACCACCGGTATAGCAAGAATTACAGCTTGCAACTGGAAAAGGATTTTACTCTGAAGTTAGACTTCACAGCAGTATACACTTCTACAACACCTACTATCATTAGTTACAAAATAGCTAGTATTTCAATACTTCCACAAACACCAGTCAGGAGCTGGCTCCACCCAGGTTAAGATACATTTGCAGAAATGCTTATCATGTCCTAGTCTTACCAACATAGTTTTGTGTTGTATCTCATCTATTGCAATCTTTGCAGGAGAGACAGCTAATAAATCTTTAAAATAATGTTTCATAGCTTAAAACCAAGAGTCCCTCCTTAGGTGTTATTATGCAAATGCCTGAAGACTCCGAGCAAAGATGGGGGAACTGGAATATTTGGTGACTAGGGAAAAGATTGATATAGTAGGCATAACAGAAACCTGGCGGAATGCAGAGAACCAGTGGGATACTGCAATCCCAGGCTATAAACTCTATAGGAGGGACAGGGAAGGGCGTGTTGGCGCTGGGGTGGCCATATCAAAGAAGGGATAGAATCCAGCAGAGTAGAAACTGAAGGTGGTCCAGACTCCACCATAGAGTCACTGTGGGTTAAGAGCAGTGGTGTCATTCAAATGATTTAGGAACAGGAACTCTCTTTTGATTGGCACTCGTCGGGAACCTGGAACCAGCCACAGAGCCCGTTAGGATCCAGAACGCCCGTTCTGGTCCGTTCCCCCTGAATGACATCCCTGGTTAAGAGTCACCAGGCCATAAGAGTGATGTAATAGTGGGAGGGTGCTATCGTCCTCTGGATCAAAAAATTGAAGGTGACCTTGAAATGAGGAAACAAATCAGGGTGGTAACCAAGAGAGACAGAATTGTAATCATGGGGGACTTCAATTATCCTCATATTGACTGGGTCAACTGGTGCTCTGGTCAAGAAAGAGAGACCGGATTCCTTGACATGCTGAATGACTGTGCCTTAGAGCAGCTAGTCATGGAGCCCACCAGAGGACAGGTGACTCTGGATTTAATATTGTGTGGTATGGTACTCAGGACCTAGTTAGGGATGTAAATGTTACTGAGCCATTGGGGAACAGTGACCATGCTGCAATTGGTTTTGCCATGCATGTCCAGGAAAGAGTGCAGAGCAAATCTGACACAAGAACCCTTGACTTTCGAAGGGCAGACTTCCCTCAGATGAGGAAGCTAGTTAGAAAGAAATTGAAAGGGAAGGTAAAAAGAGTCCAGTCTCTCCAGGCTGCGTGGAGGCTGTTTAAGTAGAGGCCCAGCAGAAGTGTATACTGCAATGAAAGAAGGGCTCGACAAGGTCCGGAAGGGTGCCTGCATGGCTGACGAAAAAAGTCAGAGAAGCTGTAAAGAGCAAGGAAGCTTCTTTCTGTAAATGGAAGTCTTGCCCCAGTGAGAATAAAAAAACAACGAACTCTGGCAAAAGACAAGTAAGAAGGTGATACAGGAGGCCAAGAAAGAGTTTGAGGAACACATGGCTAGCAACATAAAGAGGAATAATAAAAGCTTCTTCAAATATGTTAGAAGCAGGAAACCTGCCAGAGAGGTGGTTGGCCCGCTGGATGGTGAGGGAGGGAAAGAGGCGATAAAAGGGGACTTGGAGTTCGCAGAAACATTAAATGAATTCTTTGCATCCGTCTTCACGGCAGAAGAACTTGGGCAGATACCGCAGCCCGAACAGCCCTTCCTAACTAAGGAATTAAATCAGATAATGGTAAATAGAGAAGATGTTTTAGATCAAATTGATAAATTACATATAAATAAGTCACCAGGCCCAGACGGTATACACCCAAGAGTTATTAAGGAACTAAAGAACGAAGTTGCTGACCTCTTAACTAGAGTATGCAACTTGTCCCTTCAAACGGCCACGGTGCCAGAGGATTGGAGGATAGCCAATGTCACACCAATCTTTAAAAAAGGGAGACGGGGGGACCCTAGAAACTACAGGCCGGTCAGCCTAACGTCTGTTCCGGGTAAGATGGTGGAAAGCCTCATCAAAGATAAAGTCCTAAAACACATAGAGGAACAAGTACTGCTGAAGGAAAGTCAGCATGGCTTCTGTGAGGGTAAGTCTTACCTCACGAACCTTTTGGAATTCTTTGAAAAGGTCAACAGGCATGTGGATGTGGGTGTACCTGTGGATATCATATACCTGGATTTTCAGAAGGCATTTAACACGGTCCCCCACCAAAGGCTGCTGAAGAAACTTCACAGTCAGGGAATAAGAGGGCAGGTCCTCTTATGGATCCAGAATTGGTTGAGGGCCAGGAAACAGAGAGTGGGGGTCAATGGGCAATTTTCACAATGGAGAGAGGTGAAAAGTGGAGTGCCCCAGGGATATGTCTTGGGGCCCATGCTTTTCAACTTGTTCATACATAACCTGGAGACAGGGATAAGCAGTGAGGTGGCCAAGTTTGCGGATGACACAAAACGTTTCCGGGTGGTGAAGACCAGAGGGGACTGTGAAGAGCTCCAGAAGGATCTCTCCAAGTTGGGGGAATGGGCAGCAAAATGGCAGATGCGTTTCAATGTAGACAAGTGTAAAGTGATGCACACTGGGGCAAAAAACCAAAATTTCACCTATAGGCGTATGGGTTCTGAGCTGTCTGTGACAGCTCAAGAGAGAGATCTTGGGATGCTAGTGGACAATTCAATGAAGGTATCGACCCAGTGTGCAGCAGCAATTAAGAAGGCCAATTCCATGCTTGGGGTCATTAAAAAAGGGGTTGAAAATAAAACGGCCAATATTATCATGCCATTGTACACATCAATGGTAATGCCACACCTGGAATATTGTGTACAGTTCTGGTCGCCGCACCTCAAAAAGGACATAGTGGAGTTGCAAAACGGTGAAGAAGAGAGTGATGAAAATGATTACGGGGCTGGGGCACCTCCCTTATGAAGAAAGACTGCAGCGTTTGGGGCTCTTCAGCCTAGAAAAAGGGCGCCCAAGAGGGGACATGATCGAGACATACAAAATTATGCACGGAAGGGATAGAGTTGATAGAGGGATGTTCTTTTCCCTCTCTCAAAACAACAGAACCAGGGGGCATCCGCTAAAACTGAGGGTTGAGAGAGTTAAAACAAATAAAAGTACTTTTTTACCCAGCGGGTAGTTAATCTGTGGAACTCTCTGCCACAGGAGGTGGTGATGGCATCTGGTCTTGATGCCTTTAAGAGGGGATTGGAGGGATTTCTGGAAGAAAAGTCCATCTTGGGCTATAGGCAATGATGGGTTGTAACCTCCTTACATTAGTAGTAGGCTACTTCAGAGTACTGGGTGCAAGGGAGTGGCAACAGGATCCAAGCATCTTGTTGTCTCATGCCTCCCTGGGGCACCTGGTGGGGCCGCTGTGAGATACAGGAAGCTGGACTAGATGGGCCTTTGGCCTGATCCAGCAGGGCTCTTCTTATGTTCTTAACCTATAAACACAAAAACCTTCCAAAAATTTTATATCTTCTAATACATACATATTATATGCAGTGGTAATTTGTACTGGAGCTATTACTATGGTGTCAACATGCTGTAGTCTTTTATTCAACAGAAGACCAGGAAACAGTCTCTACTAAACAAAAATGTGATAATGGAGCAGACTGCTTCATTTAACCTACTGACCAAGTAGTAGAGAATACCAACACCTCAATGGCTACAGCCGGGTGTTAAACATGAGGCCCACGGGTCAGAAGCTCTTTATCAGGCCCCCATTGCAATGCGGATCATCCAGAGCTGTCCTTTCAGCAGTGCCACTTTTGCCAAGCAACTGGGAGGGGGACAGGAAGGAAGCCTCAGAAGGCAAGGAATACTTACTGTGAAGGGGGCAGATCAAGAGATAGGGAGATGCTACGAGAGCACAATTATCGTCCTTTCAATACCACCACTTGTGGTAAGATATTACTTCACAGATCACCTCTCAGCAGCAAAGTTATGCTACAGCAGAAGCAGTGTTGCTGAAACTGGAAATATCCCATATCTTGAGAAATAAAAATTGAAAATATGATCAGATTTACACAGTCTCCCTTTTGTCATTTGCAGGTAACAAATTTTTATGCAAGAACAAAGTCAATCAATCAATCACTAGTATTTATATACCGCTTTTCAACATAAAGTTCACAAAGCGGTTTACAGGCAAATAATAACATTAAAGTTAAATGGCTCCCTGTCCCAAAAGGGCTCACAATCTAAAAGAATGGGGAACACCACCAGCAACAGCCACGAGAAAGACACTGTGCTGGGGTGAAGAGGGACAATTGCTCTCCCCCTGCTAAATATTAGAGAACACCACTTGAAAAAGTGCCTCTTGCCCAGTTAGCAGGGGTACAGTGCTTATTTCTGGCCATCATCTGCTTAATGATGTCACTTAATGATGTCACTTTAACAGTGTCACTTCCGGACATCAGTAAGTGCCACAAATACTTTTTTGGCCCACTTTATGAAACAGGTTTGAGACTCTTGGATTAGAGACTGTATTGTTAGATTAGTCTTGTGTGAACTAGTTGATGCTTATGGACTAAGCACTGCTTGCCAAAACGTGGTTATGGATTATTGTATATAGACTAGTAGTCAGAAAAAAATCTTCATATATTTGAGAGTGAGCAAAACGTGTGTACATCTCATACTTAAGTGACTGAGAAATTTTTTGTAGACAGAATGGTGGAAAAACCTGTATAATTTAAAATGTTCTTTTAAGAATGTACTTTGTTGTACTATAATTGTTCTCAGTGTGAATGTTTTGTTGATAAAAATCCATAGTCAACATAACAGGCAACATATGAAGGCATGCCGTAGAAGTGCCCTACCTGGATACAACTATTCCAACTTTTAATGCAATAATGTTAGAAGGCTTATGAAAAATTCTGGAAGAGATCTAGACTGATAGATTGTCATGCCACATCGCAACTTCAGATTAGCAAGCAAAGCAACTCTGTCTAATGAATCTACGCCATCCATATTGCCTGCAACTGGATAGCCAAAACTGGAACATTTTACAGATTTTTATCAGCTTTGAAATTGCTCATTCTGCCTATTGTACTATTACCCTGACAGACACTGCTATCCTCTCTCCAACCTGCTGCACCTTGTCTTTTTAACTGCAAGTGCAGGCGTTTCTAGGGTGTAGTGGGATGGTGGTGTGAAGCAATGGGCGCCGGCAGCGGAGAGGCACCACAGCGCAGAAAAACCCACGCGCTGTATGGCCCACCCACCCTCCCTCCCTCCCTTGTTTCGCTCTGAAATGGAGCTCTTCCGGGTGCAGGGAGGCGTGGCTGGGCGTGCCGCGTCTCTGGCAGGACTGCCATTTAGTACATATCTAGATAATGCTTTGTGCTATGAAAATTTGCAGTACCTCCAGATGCTTTTGTGATACAGCTAATATTCAGTACTTACAGTTGTAACCCAAATCTGTATTGTTGTTGTTGGGAGATTTTCCACATAAAAAGCAAGGTAACTAAGCAACCAGGCTCTCTCCAAATGCTGCAGTAGCAGAGTTAGATCTCTTACTAAGCATCAAGTCTACCCAGGTTAAGAACATACAAAGTCTCTCTATGAGCAAACAATCCCACCCAATTAAGATTCTTGAGTTAAGAATTCTTATCTGAAGAGAAACTTACTTCCTCAATAAACAACTAAAGAAATCAGTTACAAAGACTAATTCTATACCCTTGACTTTTAGAAGGGCCTCTTGCACAGAAGACCTGTTCAGCTCATATCCTCAGACGCACTATTACTCTGAAGAGTAATACAAGGTTCTTGGAGCTGGATTGTATCATGCTCTCAGGGAAGCAGATCTCATAAGGTTTGCATAAAGACCCAGGATAAGCCATAAAATTAAATGTGTCCTCTTCAGTGCAAGGATTGATCTTCACTTCTCAAATTTTCTTACTTGTCTTTGCCATATACCATCTGGTTAACTAGAAATAATTAGATTTTTGCCACATTGCATACTTAAAAAAAAAATCAGTCTCAGGCAAGTCTTATAGCATAGAAGGATATGCTGGTTATCTTTGATAACCTGGTTTTGATAACCTGGTTATCTTTGAGTTTGGTAACCAGGAAAACTAGTTTACAATGGAACTATAAGTATGCCACAAGTGTGCTATGGAGTGCATATACTGCATTCCAATGAACCCCTTTTATTAAAACTGGTCCAAAGCATTACTTAGTATCACCAATTCTGCAGCGACTTTTAGAAAATGACAACATGTCAGCAAAGGCTCTGAACACTTTTGGTGCCTCCAACACTGGTGAGAATTTTTCACCATTCATAGCCCACTCTCTCCTTAGGGGTGCCAATTTGAAGCCAACTACATTCTGGAAATAATGTGGTATACTGAGGCAAAGTAAGATTTTGGAGGAAGAGGTAACTGAGGAGAAGGCCATACAGTATTAAGCTTGCTACTTCTTGATTCTGGAAATCCAGAGCAGTGTGCTACGCGATGTTAAGCCAGGGGAAGGCAACTGAGCAAGATGTCAGCAGAAGAGATTCAGTATTAATGTCAAGCACCAAGTTTAAATAAATGTTAGTTATTGCATGAGCACAGAGGTGGATGGCAAAAGGTCAGCATTTCTGTTACAGCCTTTTTTCACCCGACATCTTGACAAATACCTACCAGCCACTTCAAAGCATCTCTCTCTTTCATACTAGCAACAGACTACTGTACTTGTTGCAGAACACATAGGAAAAATGCAGACAATAGTCACGAATACAAGTGGACTGTCTTCAGCAGGAGGAGTTCTTCCAACTATTCATCTCCCATGATTTCAAACTGATGATTTTTTATTTGAGACATGAAGTTAGTACAGACTCGACACTGGTTTACTTTTTAATCAGGGTTGGTAGCAAGATGGCATGCCCATGTTCTGTTGGCTTTGGCTGCAGATAAGTTCAAATTCAGCACCTGTGTTTAATGCTAACTACAATTAGAAGCTGGAGTTGGCTAAGAGTGAGCTCAAGTTAGTATGGAGCACAGTTAACTGGTGCCAATATCATGCTCAACCATAATTAAATCTAGTTGGACAAATTCATGCCAAAGAGAAGAAGGGCTGGGGATGAAAGACTGTTCCAAAGCAAGGAGATTTGTCACCACCACTTACTGCTCACAACAGGGTGCCCCGTGTAACAGCTAACATCTGGACTGAAACCGTGTTACAAATGCTAATCAGTTTTGCATCAAAGTCAAAATTGATAAAAGCAATTTCTTCTACTTGGGGAGTTTTTACAATGCATTTGGCTGCTTCCAGAATTCTGGATTTTGACAGGCAATAGGAATACCCTTGCTAAAACAGTTGAACCCAAGCCAAAATATATTCACTCCTGCAACAAACGGTACACAAAACAGCAATATATAAAGAAATGTCAAAATTATTTGTTATACCAGTAGAGACAAAATGTGGCATTTATTTTTAGAAGAATCCTCCCATTGGCATATACAGAAACAGAAAGGTTTATTGTGAATTTGTAATTTGCACTAATTGCAAACAAAGCTATAGCTAAAACCCTAGGTACAACTATCATAGGTAATACAAAAAAAAAATCAACTGAACTCTTAGGGTGAACATGTATAAGACATCATCAATTTCCAGAAATTTTTACTTTATCTTAAAACAGGAACTAGATGGGGATTTTGATTGTGACTAGAGCGGAAGTGTGGCAGGAGGAATTTAACATTCTTCCCATCTATTTCCTATCTTTAGTCCATCCCACGGAGCTATTAGCACCACATGGGGGCACACCGTGTTTACTTCCTCAGAACTATTAGCCCTGCATCAATTTAAGAACAATGAAGCATTTAAAAAATACAGTACTGTGATCAATGAAAACATTTTAAGGTAAAATTTCTATGTGCAAATGACTCACTGAACAGTTCTTTTGACTTTTATCCTGGAACAGTAACTACCATGTGCAGAAATATCTCATGTCTTACTTCGACCAACATCCCCCAGTTCTTTCAACAGCTACTACTTTTGGTAAACCAAAGTCAAATTTCTCACAGGAGCCTTACCAAACAAGCAGCCAAACTATATGGAAGGGGAACCCCCTCCTGTTTGGAAATGCCTGCAATTATAGCAGGTTGCCAGAAGGAGAACTTTGCTGGGCTGCCCCAATTGTTGCAGGGATGGGAGAGCAAGAGCCCCTCACTCCTGCCCTTGCCAACAATGAGACCATCACAACATTTAAGAGACAAGCTGCCAGTTTCAGTGTGGCATTTGTGGTTTCACTGAATATTTGACCAGTTAACAAATAGGTTGTCAATTGGCCAGCAGGCCTACTCTAAAGAACAGATTATTTTGGTTTAAACGTTTTACTAGAAATATCATGCCTTATCTGCCCTCTGTTCTCTGGCAATTATAAACTTAAGGCTGTATTCCAAGGTCATGTTCCATGAACAGAAGCAACCTCATTTACGCAAGGCTTTTATTTTACTCATCTCCCCTTTCCTCCACAGTTCCCTGTGTCCCAACTGTCTGCTCCTGAGATTACTTAGTTATAAAGTAAATAGTAAAGTCATCTAAATGGATCAGTGGATGACACCTGTGCTAACTTGCTATATCCCTACTTCTCCATTGCCCCATATTCAACCATAACATAAGTCTTATGCTATATCAGAGGCTCCCAACCTGTAGTACTGGGACCTACCTTTTTAGCTACGATAACCCATCAGGACCTCTGCCCCAAGATCAGAAGTGATATAAGCAGGAAGTGACATCATTGTGCCAACAAGACTGGAAGTGATGTCATCGTTTTAATAAGTCACTGGTTGTACTCAATCACATTTGGAGATGGAAATGACAGAGAGAGCGCAAAAAATCAAATCTTGCTTTTGATCAACACAGTGAGGGGAAAAAACTATTTGATCCCCTTACCTGCTGATTTTCTATGTTTGCCCACTGACAAAGCAATGATCAAGGGTATTCCATTACATAATTGTAATGGTAGGTTTATTGTGACAGTGAGAGACAGAATAACCAAACAATCCAGAAAAACACATTTCAAAAAAGTTATGAATTGATGTGCATTTCAAAGAGTGAAATAAGTATTTGATCCCCTATCAATCAGCAAGACTTCTAGCTCCCAGGTGTCTTTTACTGTATACAGGTAACGAGCAGAGATTAGGAGCACCCCCTTAAAGGGAGTGCTCCTGATCTCAGCTTGTTACCTGTATGAAAGACACTTGTCCACAGAAGCGATCAATCAATCAAATACCAAACTCTTCACTGTTGCCAAGACCAAAGAGCTATCCAAGAATGTCAGGGAAAAGATTGTAGACCTACACAAGGCTGGAATGGACTACAAGACTATCACCAGCAGCTTGGTGAGAAGGTGACAACCGTTGGTGCGATTATTTGCAAATGGAAGATACACAAAATAACTGTTCATCTCCCTCGGTCTGGGGTTCCATCTCACCTCATGGTGAGATGATCATGGGAATGGTGAGGAAGCAACCCAGAATTACATGGGAGGATCTTGTCAATGATCTCAAGGCAGCTGGAACCATAGTCACCAAGAAAACAATTGGTAACACACTATGCTGTGAAGGACTGAAATCCTGCAGCGCCCGCAAGGTCCCCCTACTCAAGAAAGCACATTTACAGGCTCGTCTGAAGTTCATCAATGAACATCTGAATGAAACATCAGAGGAGAACTAGGTGAAAGTGTTGTGGTCAGATGAGACCAAAATCAAGCTCTTTGGCATCAACTCAACTCACCGTGTTTGGAAGAGGAGGAATGCTGCCTATAACCCCAAGAACACCATACCCACTGTCAAACATGGAGGTGGAAACATGATGCTTTGGGGGTGTTTTTCTGCTAAGGGGACAGGACAACTTCACCGCATCAAAGGGATGATGGACGGGACCATGCATTGTCAAATCTTGGGTGAGAACCTCCTTCCCTCAGCCAGAGCATTGAAAATGTTTCGTGGATGGGTATTTGAACATGACAATGACCCAAAACACACGGCCAAGGCAACAAAGGAGTGGCTCAAGAAGAAGCACTTTAAGGTCCTGGTGTGGCCTAGCCAGTCTCCAGACCTTAATCCCATAGAAAATCTGTGGAGGGAGCTGAAGGTTCGAGCTGCCCAATGTCAGCCTTGAAACCTTAATGACTTGGAGAGGATCTGCAAAGAGGAGTGGGCCAAAATCCCTCCTGAGATGTGTAGTGTGCAAACCTGCTGGCCAACTACTAGAAACGTCTGACCTCTGCGATTGCCAACAAGGGTTTTGCCACCAAGTACTAAGTCATGTTTTACAAAGGGGTCAAATATTTATTTCACTCATTGAAATGCACATCAATTCATAACTTCTTTGAAATACATTTTTCTGGATTGTTTTGTTACAATACAAACTGTCTCTCACTGTTACAATAAACCTACCATTACAATTATGGACTGCTCATTGCTTGTCAGTGGGCAAACGTACAAAATCAGCAGGGGATCAAATAGTTTTTCCCCTCACTGTATAAAAGAATAGAATTTTCAGCAAGGAGGCTCTGGGATCCCCATTACCCTACACAAGTGACCAGTTGTGACACTCAAACAGTGTCACAGTTTTCCATTTGTGACCTGGAAAACTTATTCCAGGAGGCTCGCCCTGGGGCCTTCCTCTCTAAGATCCTGCAAAGCTACACTCTGTGATCATTAAAATCAAATTTTTTAAAAAAAAGACTTTCTTGAGTGAGTTCAGCTTTTTTGCATGATTTCCATAGGAATTAATACTCAGCATCCAGAACAGTGCCTGTAAGAACAGTGTACGTAGGTACGTAGTTTACATTGGTAACCAAATACAATCATATTTCTTTGTTTAGAGGTTCCCTGAAAATGCTGCAAACATGCAACTTTTTAAATGGTACAAAAACACATCTATGGCAATAAATGGGTTCTGTGACTCCCTGAAAATCAGCTCACGACCCTCTAGTTGAGAACCACTGTGTTATATCATGGTTTGCCTCACCTTTCTTCAGAAAAAAAGCAGCCTGGATTATAAAATGGTCACAAATCCAGTTTAAGAGATTATAAATGTCTTGCTGATCTTTTATTTTATAGCAGATTATTCAATAACTCCATTTATAATTTTTATTCATCTTGTGGTCTACCTACATTTTTCTCACCATGAAATTCCTATCTTTTCTTCTCTCTGGGTACAACATGTAGTTCTCCCCACCCAAATCTATGCAACTTTCTCCCTGGCTTCTCTGTCTCCAATAACTTGGGTCCCTGCAATTCAGCCTACTGAGCAATTTACCTTATTTACTATAACTACCCATTTCTGGACTGACTTCTCTACAATTATCCCTCAGCTTCAATAAGGTAGGCTCTGGGATCCCCATTACCCTACACAAGTGACCAGTTGTGACACTCAAAGGCCAATGCTGCCACTACCTCCACTGCTTTCATGAATGCCTTGATGGCACTATGCCATTTCCTCCCATCACTGTGTGCTGAGCACAGGAGCTGCCATGTTCTCAATCCTGACATATTTACTTTTGGCCAGATCAATGGCTGATGAAGGCACTACATAGTAGAATGTGACAGAATCACTACAGGTCTCCCAGGAGATTTCCTTCCACACCACAGTATATATGACTCCCTTCTCTGCATCTTGTTCTTTACCCTGCTCTGCCAGTTATCCCTCTCTCCTGCTTGGCATCATATAATAGCTCTCTTAATACTATTGCAGGTCTTTCTGAGACATTGTCTTATTATCCACATTTACCTTCTGTTTCTGTCTCTTCCCTATCTGTACTTACCAACACATCTCTAGATAAGTCACTCCAATGAGGTAGACACAGGTTAGCTATGAACAGGGATTGGCTGGCTACAGGCTAGAAAAGCTAGTACAACTATTATCACATGCCTCTGAATGTAGATGTAGTCCCACTTTCAATCTAGGATAGCCCATAGGTATTCCCATAAAGATGTAGAAAAGGCAACAAAACAATGAATACTTATCCAAGACCCAAGGAGATTCTAAAATAGGTGGTCACCTGTGTCAAGACAACCACTCTTGTGGAGACGCTCCAACCCCTCTTAATTGTGCTAAGTGAGTTTGTTGACTATATCCACCTCCTTACAATTAAGTAGCAGTTACTACATGCACTCCCAGAAACACCACTCCCAGTTGTGAGCGTACAATGATGTTATGATTGGTTATTCCATCTACTTTATTTCTCATCATTATTTTAATCTCTAAATGATATTAAGATTCAGTAGGTATGTGGGTGCTATGCCAAGTAAGAAATCCTGCCCTTTCAACTCAGAAAACTTACTTGTCTTTATATGAAACAAAACGTGGAACTTGGCAATACCAATTTCAATACAAAGTCTAAATGGGTACAGAATGCAAGTTTCAGTCTTTTAAAACTATAATAGTGGCAAAAAGCCAAACAAGAAAAAGAAAACCAGTTCTTTGGAAAGAACAAAATACAACTGCTCCCAACCTTCTACCCCCTGAATACCTCAGACATGCTCTTGCCATTTAATTGAATAGTTGTACTACGTTCAGGCTATGCCAACAAGGATATCCTGGCAGGGGAAAAAGATACCCATTTTTAGGTTTATTAAGACGTACCAGGGGCGTTAAAATCTCTAGAATTAAAATAGTGGATGTCATAGCACAGGTTACCTCAAATATTCCCCAAGAATGCATTTCACTCTTTGGTACAAACACATTTTGCTGGAACGCTCTTACAAATCTTATTTTGCGATCACTTTCCTCAAGCATTCTTGAGGAAAAGGACTGCTAGTTATATGACACAAGAGCTGGGAATTCACTATCATCCGAATGCAATACCTAAACAAAATAGAGTAGAGTGGTTGCCACTTAAATGAAACATCAGATGAAGAGACTCTATAACTGGAGAATGCATTGGTGGCATCAGAAAGAGGCAAGGCTTGCAGTTGGGAGAAAAGAGTTGGGGTCACCAAAGCAACGAGGTTGATTTAGAGAAGGTAGAAGAGAATTTGAAGTTACATGATTACCAAAATTAGATGCAGAAGGCATAAGTGGTTGAAAAAAAATAGTAGGAATTTGAAGGTGTTTAGGAAAGCTGCAGTGGTGCTTTGTGAACAAGCTTTGCAAGCTCTGAAATTGCTGTAGCAGTATCAGGCAATGAGTAAAGAAAGTTTAGATTCCATAGCAGCCAAGATAATTTAGAAAGAGTAGTGACTCAGGAATATATACAAAGATTACACTACTTATTAAGTGCTTTGGTAACCACTGTATGTAGTACAAGAATCCTTAAGATGTCAGATCCCACACCAAGTTAAAAAAAATCATCTCATTTCATTATCACTCAGCACTCTTTATTCAGACAGGAAGCATGAGTAGCCTACATATCATTTGCTTCCCTGATGCTAATTCTATAATGATTTCACAACATTCATTCAAACATGCTAACACATGTAATCCTTTCTCAGAGGCACAATGCTAATACATCAGATATAACACGTTAGGAATTTAAGGTTAACCAGGAACGCTCCAATTTTGAATATGAACACTATTCTGTTCCCACCATCCTATTGATCAGAATTAATAGAAAGACTGAACATCTATACTACCTGGAATAGATGCACTAGGGTGTGCGTTTGCTTTATTGGGATTCAAACAAAGTCTGCTTTCAAGTAAAAAAAGCACATCATTAATAAAACAGCATTCAGCAGACCGCAGAACCTTTCCAAGTTTGTGAATGAAAAACACTTCCCAGATCAGACATATCTATCTTGATTTAGGACATATTATAATTTTCAAAATGTTTATGAGCAGATATAAATATATAAACTATGGTGCTCTATTTATAAAAACTGTCCCGAACACGTCAGAGCTGGAGTCTACATAATATGCTTTGGACTTGCTTAGCAGCTACCATTGCAAATTTCATGTTTAGGTAAAGACTGTAATTATTTCCTTTCATCTGGCAGAAAAAAAGCCAAATTACTTTTAGATCCTGTTCAGGCATGCAGTGTTTTACCTACAACTCAACTACTGCACACAAAACTATGTTCTGCATCCTCCAACCCAGCTCTTGACCCAAAACTCCCTCACAAATATCAAATTAAATGGCTTTGGCAGCTTGAATCAACTTAAATCTATGGAACTACAAGAAGTAAATCTGGGGAAAGGCATGCTGGCCATCGTTGTGTACTACTGCCTTTCTGTGGTGTCTCAAACGGTAACAGTGCCAGACAGCTCTCTCTGTCCCATCTCTAGTAAAACAGTGCTTCTCTGTCATTACCGCCCCCCATAGGAATTTACAGGAGTGTAAATGCAGGTCCGTATTGTTGGTATCATTTTCTCTATGATCAGCTCCATCCATACAATCTATATATATAAAATTGTGTGTGTGTGTGTGTGTGTGTGCGCGCGCGCGTGCCTGGAGCGATTTACACCAAACGTGGTACACATGTGCCATACGATCTGGAAAGAAATACTGCAGACAACCCTTGCACCCCTAGGGGTGGGGGTGCGAAGGGGGGTGACATGTTAAAATAATCGCAAACGACTGATATTAGTGTTGAATCCATAGTTTTCAGGGTCGCTGAGATGAACAGTGATGCTCCTGATGCCGTTTAAGTCCACGTTCAGCCCCCATCAGCATGGGGGGTGAGAAGGGGTGAAAAATACAATGTCCAAAATGACCAACATTAGTGTCAAGTCCATAGTTTTCAGGGTCACTAAGCTGATTGGGGACAGTCCCGATGACATTTAAGCCCAAGTGTAGTCGAATAGAACTCTGTAGAACCTTCTGGAAATTTTTAGAAATTATTATGCCCCAGTCTTGGACTCCAATCAAATACTTGCCATGTTACCAGGCGTACTCACTGAATCGATACTGTCGTAGATGCCTATGAGGTCGTCAATTTCCCATCAGACTTCCTAAACTCACTTGATCCAGCTGCATTGCCACCACATCGTCTTTTACTTATAGTGGGATCTCCAATTATTTTAGTACGGAATCTCCACCCGCCAAAACTTTGCAATGGCACACGGCTGTGTGTCAAGAAGATGCTGGGTACTGTAATTGAAGTGACTATCTTAACAAGAAAGGGAGAGGGCGAAACAGTTTTTATCCCACGGATAACACTCATTCCGATGGATCTCCCTTTTATTTTAACTTTAAGAGATTGCGATTTCCAGTGAGACTTGCATTCTCAATCATGATCAACGTCACAGGGGCAGTCTATTAAGTATTGCGGAGTGGATTTAAGATCGCCATGTTTCTCCCATGTGCAACTTTAGGTTGCTTGCTCAAGGGTGGGTTTATTTATTCTTGCTCCTGGAGGTGAAACTAAAAATGTTGTTTGTAATCAAGTTTTGAGTTAAATACTTTATAATTTTTATACTGTATTTATACTTTTAATTATCTGTACATAAAATTACTTCTATTTTACACTATAGATATAATTCATTCCTTTTCCTGTCTAATAGAAGCTTGGGCTACATAAATACCCAGGCAACGCTGGTTAAGGACAAGCTAGTACTATCTATAGATGAGGTTTCTGACCAATAGCAGTTAATATAAACATATAGACAGTATAGCCAGCTCTTAAAACAGATTTAACATGTTTTTCTCCAGCATATCCTTTCACCATCACCACTTGATTTTCGCAGTTCTGCTCCCAAATGTGTAGCAGAAGCTAGATGACTATCCTGAACATCTCAGTACAAAACCTGGCACAATAATCATATGTTACAGAATGAGGGGGAATCAAACCGCAGACTTGCTCAATAGGAATAGGTCAGACTAGCCAATCATCAGGGCCTTCAAAAGCAGTTGCCAAGTCAAAAAAATGAAACTAGACTCTAACCTGAGCCTGTGCCATATCATGCTCAAGACACACGATACAGACACTTCTCCCACATCCCCTGCAGCACAAGAGGAAGAGGCTTGCTTGCTGTCGGGTAAATGGTCCAATGACCTTTGCCTGTTTGAGAGCTGGGCAAGGAGCTATCTGTTGCAGCGGGCTTCCCAAGCATTCCTCACATTCCTGCACTATCTAAAAGCTCCAGGAACAAACAACATGTCCCCCTCCCACACACAGGCACACACCTGCCTTCTCATTCGCCCAGAGCGCCAACAGCTTCCGTCCACACACACCACCACCGTCTGTCGCACTCCTCAAACACGCAGCCAAAACCAGGCAGCTACTGCCACTGCCCCCTCCCTCCCTACAGGGTTCTGATGACCGCAGAGGGATAGTAGCTGTGGGTCTGCTACTGTGCAGACCCAATGCAGGGAGAGAGAGCTGCAGGCTCTCTGTGGATTTGCTTCTCTAGCCTAGTTGAGAGTGGCTTTAACAAGCAACTGGAAGAAAATACAAGATGGGGGCGAGGTCGAATGAGGGGAGACTGCAGGTTAGGGAAAGATTTAGAGGGTGGCAAGAGGGGAAAATGGGTAAGGCAGAGTAATAAGAGAATGGGGATGGGAATTTCCTCCCTTACTTAAAGCGAGTGAGTAAGTATGAATTTCTACAAATGAGGAATGGAGAGAGACTGGACCAGGCAGGGAATTGTCAAGGTTTAAGTGACATGCAAAAGACAGGGGAGAGGATTGAAGAGGCTTATGTAGACGGACAAGGAGCACGATTTTACTGGGGCACAAAGAATGACAACGTGCACAGAGGAAAAAATACTGAAAAGCTGTATCATAGGTCAAAGTCTCTAAAGCTTGGTAAAAATCAGGGGGATATTCATTTTCAAAAGAGGCTGGAACTAAAAGGGAAGCCATTCATTTAAGAAATGATCAGGTGAAGGGGTGAAGGACATGAGGCAAAGCTTTCCCAAGGAAGACACAGGAAGGTTAAGAGAGGATGCCTGGATATAGAGGGGTTTTTTTGGAGGGAGAAAGGAAAGTATTTTGAGAAGGGGGGCCCCACCATCTCAGGGCACAGGGAAACAACCAATTTAAGTAAAATATACCTCAGGAGGAAGGACATTCTGGAGAATAAAAGATACGGGCGATCTGTACTGAAAAGCAGATATTAACATACAGGAAGCCAGATTATGCAAGTAAGGGCAAAGGAAGCAGGTAATAAAGGAGGGGGAGGGAGAAGTCTGCATGAGGGAAGTTTTTTAAATCGAGAATGGAAGGGTATTTAGGTGAAGCCTATTTCCAGAAATGAGAGAAACCGGTAGGAAAGGGAAAGGGAAAGGACACTTTGCGGGTGGGAGGAGGAAAGAGTAAAAATCTCAGGTCTTGGAGTGGACAGAAAAGCAAGGCAGAGAGAGTTTGCGGAGAAAGGATGAAGAGCCGGGAAAGGTTACTTAGAGGGTAAATGCGAGGATCTTCAGCGAGGAGAAGGATAGCGGTGGTTTCAGGGCACGATGGACTGGCCAAGCGAGGCAGGGAAAGGCAGGCTAAGCAAGGAGAGAGTGCCGGCGGCCAAGCAAAGCAGAGGAAACACATTTATCAGGGGAGGGGCCACGGTTGGAGCGAGGCAAGTAAAATGGGAGGTAGAGCCTTGAGAAGGAGACGAGGGTCGGGCAAGAAGGGAGAGGCGAGCGAGCCGAGAGTCTTTCAACGGGGGCAGCAGTTGTGCGCGCGGGCTGGGAGGGAGGAAGCAGGTAAGCGAGGAGCGGCGGGCAGGAAGAGGCGAGGACGGGCGGGCGAGTACTCGGGAGTCCTGGAGAAGAGGGCTGGGGAAGAGGAGGCGGGCAGGGATCTGGAAGGGTGCGCGGCGAGGGTGGCGGCTGGCTGCGGAGCAGGGGGAAGACCTTCGCCTCCCTCAGCAGACTCCACGCAGCTCCCTTCGCTTCCCTCGTCTCCCGCCGCAGCGCAAAGGTACTCAGCTGCCCCCTCCTGAGGTGGGGGGGGGAGAAGAGCGAGAGCCGGGCGGAGAGACCTTCACTCACCGCGTGGACAGAGCGAGCGGGGGGGGTCGCCCTGCCGCCGGCGCTGGGTCTCCGTGTGCGCGGAGGGGCCGCGGCCACCGCGCCGGGCAGGGCCCTACCCCGGGGTGTCCATGGTCTTGCTGATAATGTGCCGCCACCAAGCAGCATAAAATCCTCCTCGCTGGCTTCCCTCTCCCTTCTTCCCGCCCCTTTAACCCGCCCCTCCCTTCCCCGAGCTAGACGTCAACAAGGCGCCCTGCCCTGCGCCTCGCCCCGATTGG
The DNA here is from genome assembly GCA_029204185.1 of Lerista edwardsae. Taxonomy (NCBI): domain Eukaryota; kingdom Metazoa; phylum Chordata; class Lepidosauria; order Squamata; family Scincidae; genus Lerista; species Lerista edwardsae. The sequence goes on from JAJKFI010000046.1 coordinate 9,771,587, forward strand.
AGGGGGCCGCCCCGAGCCGCGTCCCCATTGGTCCCCGTTCTCATATCAAACCAGCCAGTGGCGGCGCGAGCTGGGGTTGCCAGGGTTACCGATGCTGTGAAGAGACCGGCGGAGTGGAAGGGAGAGCTGCAGTTCCTTCAGGCCAGGCGGGGTGTTTGTTGCGGGTTGTTCGGGGTGTGTGGTGTGGCTCTCTCGTCTGTGCGGGAGATAGGAGGGAAGGAGAAGAGGGTGGACTGGAGGCTGGGAGAAGATGGTTTACATCGAGAGAGAAGGGTCGAGGGTCCTAAAAGCAGCGAGAGTCGCTGGGGTGGAGCAAACATGCAGCCTATGCATGTGCTCTGATTCAAATCCTACTTGTTAAATGGGGCTTATTCTCAAACAAGCGTATACAGAATTACAGCTGTAAACCCTTCCGTCCACATATAATACATGCTTATATGCACTTAATAGTTGGGTTTTGCCTCCAGGACCATTTCTGATTTACACACTTAAAAAACCAACCAACCCGTATTTCAGCGTTGTTGATATGGAGAAAAAGAAGTGAAATTTATAATATGGCCATAAATTATAACATGTACAAATTTCCTAGGCCTTTTCTTAACAGTAACAGTGCAATCTTGTATGCATTTTCCCAGGAGTAATCCTCATTCAATGCAATGAAACTTCGGCGTATATGTGTAGGATTGTCCTGTTGTGGCATTTTATTTGGTGTTTTTTCAACAGCAATGTAAAGAGTGGTTACCAGGAATCACTTAATTTGGCCTAATTCCCTCTTAATTATTTGTAGTAAAATGGTGGATTCTTCACCCCAACCTCAGATTTCATACTGAAGATTAGGAATATGGAACTCAAAGGCAGACTTTATCCTGAATTAATTCATATATGCACTGCAGCTTTATTTGTCCGGAACAGTTTGCTTTCTCATACCTGTTCCTGGTTAATGGCTGTTTTTTCTCTCCTTTGAGTTACATTCTTGATCATGCCTTTTTAAAAAAGTCAATGACTGTTCTTTCCATTGGTGCATAGATGTGTGGTGTGGTGTGAGGCAAGTATGATAGATGCAGTTTGTAGTGCACGTGCATGTAAATGCACTTGCTTTTTTAAAATAAAACTAATAAAACTAAAAAATCTAAATCATACATACACAATATACTTTGCAAAGCACAGCAAGAGTGTAGCCATATATCCTACTTGCATATAGTTTTCTTACTACCAAGTCAAAATTTCAAGATCAACAAAATGTATCCCTGCAGCTCTTATTATAATAGCCAGTTAATTTCCCCTGTTACAGTTATTTTAATCTATTTCCATTGATTCTATTCAGGAAATCCGCATATCATTGTAATTCTTCTCTCTCATATGCAAAAAAATCAATGAGCTGTTTCCAATTATTCACAAAAAGATTTACTGACTTCTCTTTAAGTATAATCTTAAGTTTATCCATTTCCGCAAAGTCCAAAACTTTTATCCACCAATGAAGGGAATTTCTGTATTTTTCCAGTATTGTGCGTATAGGATTCTCGCTGCAAGTCATATATAGAGATTAATGCACTTGCACGAGCACTTGACATCCCAATCCTATGCTCATTTATTCAGAAGTAAGTCTCACTGTGTTCAGTTGGACCTACTCCCAGGTATATGTGCATAGGAGCACAACCTTAGGCATGATCAAGTTGGAAAATGTACCATTTCACTTGTTTTGCCTGGTGAGGTCCATTTTAAATTTTTTTCTGAAATGTGTTACAAGACAACTATATTATTCTAGTACAAGATTCCTTGGTGCTGTGCCTGTCTGCCTGTGGAAGTGTCTATACATCCAGCAGTGCCCACATGCTGGGAAGATAGGTGGTTGGGTGATAAGTGTAAGTGTGTGTGTGTGTGTGTGTGTGAGATCTCATTGTGTACTCAGAGTGCAATCCTAAACTAGAGTTAGGCTGGCATAAACTAAGACAGCAAAGTTTGACAAGCACAAGGACCACCATAAAGCGTGGTTGGACTACTCTCTGAGTCAGAGAGGATGGTGTGCATCTGTGTACTGGCCCCTCTTGACTCCCAGAGTGGTCCAAACATACTTTACGGTGTCCCGTGTGCTGGCCAAACTTTGCTGGCTTAGCATGCCGGCCTAACTCACTTTAGGATTGCGCCCTTAATCAGTAGCATAGCTAGGGGGCTCAAAAAAGTAAGTATTTATGGCATCACAACATGCCTTGTAAGTGACCCCTGCCCCTTGCCGCTGGTGCCATCCTGGGTGGTGGGAGCAACGCGGAGGCTTCCCTTTCACTTTACTGCTGCAACCCTGTATGGCTCTGGTTGCAAGGAGGAGGGGTCACTTACAGGCATGTTGCAGTGCCATAAATACTTAGCCTTTTGACCCCGCTCCAGCTATTCCACTGTCCTTAATCACGTGGTGATAGGGAGGCTTTGTTGGTATCATATGAACCAGCCCAGAGGCAATTATATCCTAGAATGGTGTTCTTCAACCTTGGGGTCACAAAGCCCCATTTGTGGGGTTGCAGTAATTTATGGGAATGAAAAAAAGGTTGAAGACCACTGGATTAGAGCACCACCAGGTAAAGGGGGAAATATCTGATGTACCCTTTCACATACTAGGAGATGCTCAGATTCTTAGAAATTGTGCTAAAATAGCTTTCACTAATGCCTTCACTTCACGATAACTTTTTGTGCTCACTCTTGATAACTATTGTGCTAGAGAACAATAGAGGAAGAGAGTATTGCCATCAAGTGGTTTGTGGTCTGTGGTCTTTCCTGGAAGCATCTGATTGGCTACTGTAGGAAGCAGGATAACATGAACCTTTTTTTCTAACTCAGGGTGCAATCCTAACATAGAGTTAGGCTGGCACAGTTAGGCCAGCAAAGTTTGGCCGGCACAGGGGACACCGTAAAGTATATTTGGGCCACTCTTGGAGTCAGAGAAGCCAGCACACAGATGTGCGTCAATCTTTCTGACTCAGAGAGTGGTCCAAACGCACTTTACAGTGGCCCTTGTGCAGGCCGAACTTTGCTGGTCTAATTGTGCTGGCCTAACTCCAGGTTAGGATTGGGCCCTCAATGAAGCTCTCCTCATATTCTTAATCCTTTTAGGGTGCAATCCTAGCCTGGAGTTAGGCTGGTACAAGTCCCTTGTGCCAGCCAAGGCATGTTACAAATGCACCATAAAGCACATTTGCACCAAACTCAATGTCAGAGATGATGGCACACGTCTGAGTGGTGGCCTTCCTGACTCTGAGAGTGTGCAAATGCCCTTTATGGCACGTTTGTAACACTTGTAAACTGGCCAGCCTAACTCCAGGTTCGGATTGTGCCCTTGATTATTTCCTGAATACCACATGCTGCTCAATGTGTTTGAGATGCAGCTATTCTACTCTATGTTCAACCTTATTAGTTGGGCATCTAAACATTCATAAGCTTGAAGAAAAGAACTACAGCAAGCAGAGTAGAGCCTTCTGCAGTAGGTAATAGTTTAGAAGCGTCCTGGCATAAAAATAGGAGGGTTACAAGTACTGTATATATGAATGTCCTGCTCATCTATGGAATGTTACAACGTATGCTTTGTGTTTATGGGCTGGCAGAGGGTTTTGATCTTGGCACATGACTTTCTCTTGCAGTAATGTAATTGTTATGCACTAACCACTCCAGGCTGGCAGAATCCCAGGCACCTGGCTGCCTACATTTTTGATAGTACTGCTTAAGAACTTTGTAAAATGTATTTTATGGCCATGAACAGGGTGAATGCCTAAGGGCGCAATCCAAACCTACTTTCCAGTACAGGGGTAATGCTGCTCTGAGATAAGGGAACAAACATTCTCTTTCCTTGAGGAGGCCTCTGTGACTGCCCCCCCAACTGCAGGATGCAGCACAGGCCTCATTGGCACAGCTATGTCAGTGCTGGAAAATTGGTTAGGATTGGGTCCTAAAAGAGACTTAACATGTTACAGCAAATAATAACTTTCCGCAAATAAGTTACTTTAAGGGTGTGTTAAGAGTAGTCAGAGCCAGAATGGCTAGATCTGCTTACTGATATTTCTGTGATGAGAGGGTGCAGAACTAGTTATATTTGTTGAATTGCCTGTACCTGTACTCGTGTTCCAGTTTTAGTACTGATGCTCAAAATTCATGGGCAGGGCAATCTACCCCCTTCCCTGTGGGCCAGTGCAAGCCACTGCATCAGCCTTGCTGCACTGGCTGTATTTTGTCAGTGCAGGGGTTTTTCTGGGTGGGGGGAAAGCGGGAGGGGGCGGGCTGGGGCGGGGGGAAGGTGGTTCCATGGGTGGAGAGGCCCAGGGTGTGGGGAGGGTTGTGGATGCAGCCATTAGGCCACATCCAAACCCTTGTTCACAAACTGCACAGCCCTGATTCGGGCCACTGCAGCCAGCTCAGAGTTGCGCCTGCTAAATAGCAGGTGCACATCTGAGCTGCCCCATGCAGTGGCTGGGGCCTTTCCTGGGGTAAGGGAACAAACGTCCCCTTGCCCTGTGGAGATTCCAGCGTATGACCTTGAGTGCCAGTACAACTATGCTAGCGTAATGGCAATCCCACCATCATAGTCCCAGTTCAGTTGACCAATGTGCCATAGATGCTGGCACAACACCACGCTGACATACCCGCAAGGCAGCACAGCTGCTACTAGTGCAGACCTCCTAATGGGGTGGAGATGAAGGAGGGATGTTGTCCACACTTAGAGCACAATTGCTCATGGGAACTGGGAAGTATGGCAAAAGGGCACTTTGCACACTAAGGGTGCTGTTTGCTCAAACAGCCTGCTATGCTCACAATATGCATGGCAAGATAGTCTGTTAACGCTTGTCTCATCAGAATTCTTATTGCAGGGACACTTCCCCAGGTGACTCCACATGCAAACGCACAAGTGGAACTTCCACTCCATCACCCCAACAGGGGGAGCAATGCACCCCACATAGGTAAGCAAGGCAGAGGAGGGAATCCCATGTTGCAACATATTAATGCTGCGTAATTGTATGATGCCACTACTTCCATATACTGACCAGTATTATTGAATTGTCTTTGCTACATAAAGTGTATTGGCTAACTAGCTCTTCCATTTGCATCAGGAAATGGCATGTGCACTTTCTTGGTGAAAGCCAGTTATACGAATGGTGGCCACGGTTGGCTCCCCTTCTTGGTCCACCCTGGCAGTGCTTTCCTGGCCACTAGCGTAAAAGTAGGATCAGTGCAATGATTGGCTCCTTGCATGTCAAGCTGACATCAGGCCTACATCAGGCTGGCAGGCCACCACTAGGACTGGTGGACTGTATCAGGGTTTCCATGCACACTGTTTGGTGTTATTGGGAGGCTGCATCTGGTCTCTTGTTTTCCCCTCCCCCCTTTGCTGGACAGTGTTAAGGTAGGATTAGGGTTAGGAGGATATGATCAGTGGTGTCATTCAAATGATTTAGGAACAGGAACTCACTTTTGATTGGCACTTGTCGGGAACCCGGAACCAGCCACAGAGCCCGTTAGCATCCGGAACACCCGTTCTGGTCCGTTCCCCCTGAATGACATCACTGCCTTTGCCCCCCTAGGAATCCGGAGTCACTCCCTTTAACCCTCTGAGTGCCGGCCAACCAAGAAGAAAAGCTCTTTGCAGAGGAATTGGGAGGGGGGAGGAGGGAGAGTGAAGTGGGCGGAGTCAGCCCTAATTTTAACTAGTGGAACTGAGTTCCCCCGCATTCCCCCTGCATGACATCACTGGATATGATGGACATTGCACTGACATAGCATCAATGTCTAAAACATCAGCATAGGATTACACCAAAGTAGTTTGAGTAGTTCTGATGATGTCATATAAATAATTTTTAAAAATAAAATCAACTTTTTCTTGTTCCTTAGACTTGTGAGTTCTGTCTTGTTTATGATACTTATTTTTATTTTTGCAGTTTGCTACTAATGCTGATAGCACAAGGCATTGTACTGAATTCTTACTCATCTAGCAGTGCATACCCAAGCATGGCTGTTCACTAGGTGAAATGCACACCTTTTAAAAACAAATATTATTTCAGAGGCCTCCATTGTGCTCAGTGGGGCTTATTCTCAGGAAATTGTGTATAGAATTGTAGTATAATTTTTCTATTGCCCTTAAATAAATCTTTCCTTAGAGACTTTCCAAGCAGCTATTCCTAGCTTGTGAACTGTTTTCTCCCACTGTCTGAGACAGTGGGCAAGAACTGACGAAAATTCATTCCTGACTCACTGACAGTTTTACGATTGGCTATCTCATGGCCCTCGGGGAGCAAAATAGGGTTTGATAACTTACTGTGCAATCCTACCTTGCAGGTAGGCTGGCAGTAGAGTCAGGGAGGCTTATGCATGGACATGTGCCTGCCTACCCATGTCGCATTCCAGACCAGGTAAGGCTGGCGGAAGGTGGGGAGAAGCCGGACCCGTGGGCAGAATGGCCTGGGGTGGGACCAATCTCTGGCACTTAGGCTGGATCCTAATCCCTGGCCCTGTCAGCCCGGTTACGCAGCCTGCTTAGATCTGCGCTAGTGATTTCACTGGTGCAGATCCAACCAGCCCTAGGGCATTACTCAGAGTAAGGGGTAATTACTCAGAGACCGGGGCTGGATGAGGTGCAGGCCAGCCATCCTGCCTATTCCAGCCCAGGTTAGGCTTGGGCTGCCCCAGTGCAATCCTATGCATGTCTACTCAAAAGTAAGTCTCATTGCATTCAGTCTTACTCCCAGGTAAGTGTGGATAGAATTGGAGCTTTAGAAAGCAAAGCTTTGCGGTTTTCTAGTAATACATGCATCTCTAAGGCCTCTGAAATAATATTTATTTTTAAAAGGTGTGCATTTCACCTTTTTCCCAAAGGACCCTATTATGCATCTAATAGCATAATTAAACTACAAAAACCAAGAAAAAAATAGTAATGAGAAATTTCCAAAATGACACCAGAAACCAAAGGAAGAAGATGCTCTGGTGAATATAACTCCTGCTAACTGGGCAAGAGGCACTTTTTCAAGTGGTGCTCCTCTTATATTTAGCAGGAGAGTAATTGTCCCTATTTATCCCTGCACAGTGTCTTTTCTAGTGGCTGTTGCTGGTGGTGTTCTGCATTTTTTTTTTTTATTGTGAGCCCTTTTGGGACAGGGAGTCATTTAGCTTTATTATTATTATTTGCCTGTAAAACGCTTTGTGTTGAAAAGTGGTATATAAATACTGTTGATTGATAATCAAGCAAAATCAGTGGTTTGATGAAACAAATAGGTTTTGTTGGGATGTGATTTTGAACACTGGTGTAAATTTGCAAGCTGAAATGAGTTAGCAACTAAGCTTTTAGGCGGGAACCTGATGTGATGTGTACAGGTAAATGTTGCAATTCTGTACGGGCTTTAACTGGACTGTGTATCAGTTAGTCTGTGTTAGTGTGTGAGGAGCTGTCTTTGGAGAGAGATGTGTGGGGAGAGAGAGAGAGAGAGCGCTTGATATGATTTCTGAAAGCTGTTCTATGTAAATATGTTCTATAATACAAAGTTATATTTAGAACAAGTCTCCGCATCTTTATATGGACGAACCTAAAGGTCACTCAACGTGTCCACCCCTAACGCGCCAAACTCTCCTTCAGGTTTTTACTAATCCAACTGAGAAGAATATTGTACTTTAGGTCGTTGGAAAACAAATTTGTTGTGGATGAGAAAAAGCTATTAGGGTTTTTTGTGGAGGGGGGAGAGAATCAGTTATTTGGATCCCAAATCTACCTCCTGCCATGCTGTAGCATGCAGCCATGGCATGGAGACCTGCACTACATGCTGTGGTGGTGGTGGGATCAAGAGGCATGCAAAAGGCAAGGAAAAATATTTTTCTGCTATATCTCCTATGTGTCTCCTTGGACCTATGCCAAGGAGACTCTGTCTGTGTATTGGGGGGGGGGGGAGAGAGAGCGAGAGAGAGAGAGCGCTGGCATAAGTCCAAGGAGAGAGAATGGTTGAAAAAGAGGGAATAAGATCCTGGTACACACCAGGATCTGCCCCTGCCATCCCTGAAACTTCTTCTGTCCTCACCCGCCCTGCCTATGACACGCCCCTTCTGCCAACATACCAAGCCTTACCAGACTGGGCTCTGGTGCGGTGTGGCTCCAGAGCTGCAGCCACTTTGCTGTGGTTGTTCAAACTGGCCGGACAGTAGTGAGCCCTGCATGCCATTGTTGGGTCTTTTGTGACAGCAGGAAATTCCTCCCACTGTTGCAAATGGGGGGCAGAATTGGGCCACTAGTCTGTGTTCATGGATTCTTGGAAGCTTAATAATTGATGAAATTGTAAATGCAGTCATAGTAGTAGGTGATGTGTATCATTTTACATAAAACACATAATTCTTCCATTTTTAAGTGTTGTAGATTTAAGACTCCTCCAGTGAAATCTTTTTTAGTAGGCTCTGTCCTAACGCCCCAATCTGAAACACATTACATGAAATGAAACTGCATTGAAATAAATGGGACTAGTATAGTATAGCTCCATGTAATGATTTTAAGATCGGGGTGTTAACGTGACAGAATGTTTTCCCTCTTCCTTCTTTGTATCCATTCTCGGCTCTGTTGATTGGCTCTAATTTCATTTAGTAGTGCTGATGCTGTATCGTAAACTTTCAGCTAAAGACCTTCAAGGCCTAATTACAGTTTTAATGTGTGACCATTTCTGGATTGAGTCCAACTTTTCTATCATACACTATTGTGCTCATGCTCTGGGCTGATGCTATAGCACACAAATAGACGTTTGTTGTATGATTGGAAACATCTTCCTTTGGGTGCGAAACTAAGCTACGTTTTAATATAAAAGTGTAAGTATAATAAGAGGGAGCATACTGTTGTTTATAGCGAGCCTATGCTAGTTTATGTTGGACAGTGCTCCATCAGCATGTTGTAGGCAAATCTACAGTAGTAGTTCCAACAAGGCTTTTAAAATGTTTTTTTTAAGTCGAACTAATTAGGGAACCTTTAAAATATATAAATAGTTTGAAGCATTATTTCTTTTGAACTAGCTCCAAAGAATTCAATGGGAATTCAATGGGAACATACAGAGCCCAATTCCATGAATCACCAGCGCTGCTGCTCAGCGCTAGCTCCAGGTGTAAATGTGTGAAGCGAAATGTGTGAAGCGAAATGCGTAAAACACATTTACAGCAGCCAGCAAGGAGGGAGCGCCGGCACTGGAGCAGCGCCAGTCGGCACTGTGTCCTCGCATGGTGGTATGGCGCTCAAGCAAGGCCTGCCATAGCGGGGGACAGGTGGGGAGGGGATGGAGCTGGGTGGAGGAAGGGGCGGAGTTAGGTGGGACTGGTGTTGGCCTCCACTGCTGGATCCTATCGTCTGTTTTGGGATGCATGGCCCAACATGGAGACTCTCAAATCTGCACTGACAAAATAGCCAATGCAGACTTGAGGAGGCCCATTGACGGGCCATCAGCCTTACCCTGGGGGAATGGAATGAATGTCCCCTTCTCCCAAGGTGCCTTCTGCCACAGCACCGATAGGATGCAGCATTTTGGCACCGCTGCTCCTATGGGGGCTCAGCACCATAGGGTTTGACGGTATTATTTGGAAGTATTTATGCCCTACTCTGTAATCTAAATGATCTCCAGGACCACCGTAAATCAATCACTGTCTCTAGTATTTACTGTATATACCGCTGTTCAACACAAAGTTCACAAAGTGGTTTACAGGCAAATAATAACATTAAATTTAAATGGCTCCCTGTCCCAAAAGGGCTCACAATCTAAAAGAATGGAGAACACCACCAGCAACAGCCACGAGAAAGACACTGTGCTGGGGTGAAAAGGGACAATTGCTCTCCCCCTGCTAAATATAAGAGGACGCCACTTGAAAAAGTGCCTCTTGCCCAGTTAGCAGGGCGCATTTGGCTCACTCTTGGAGACAGGGAGGATGGCGAACGTCTATGTGCTGGCATCTCTGATTCTGGGCATGGTCCAAACATACTTTACAGTGTCCCTTGTGCTGGCCAAACTTCGCTGGCCTAACTGTGCCAGCCTAACTCCAGGTTAGGATTGACCTGTGATTGCCAGATAGATGCTTCTCACAAGCTTCCCAAAAGAAAAGTGGCTGTTGTCAGAATTTGCAGGCTAGAGCTATGGAGGACTGTAGGTGAGGGCAGGGTTGCTGCTGTGTTTGTGTGGGAGGAGTGCCTAGCATTTACCAACAGAGAGCTTATCTGCATGGGAAAGTTCATGGCCACCACTTTCTGCATAGCGCACACCTAATCTGTGTGTCTCTGGGAACACAGGACTAGTTTGGATGCTCCTATCTGAGATGACCCTCCTTATATGATAAAGAACATGAATATGCCACTCAAGGCTAAGTACCCATGAGAGTTCTGAGAGAAGGCAAGTGTTCGCAATCCCAAGTGAGTTACAATGCTGGATTCTTGTGCATGGGGCTTTCAGTTTGTGAGAAGTGCCTTTTTAAAAATAGTTCTTATAAAAGATTATAATCAAAGACATGGCTAAGTGTGCACAGCATGACGGAAACCAGACAGTTATAGTCTTATGGCTAGAGGGGGAAGAAAATTCTTACAAAGCAATAAAAGCACATTACCGCTTTCTGGACTTCTCATTTTTGTAAAAAACAAAACCAGTTTGGCCCCTCCATCAGTAGCATTGTACTGGTATAGTACACTGGTGTAAAAACATGCTGGTGTATCCATGGAATTGTGCTGGTGCTGGAGTTATAGTGAAAGCATTTCTCCAAGATACACCAATGGAAGACTGGCATAATTAGAGCATGTGATCGTTTTTCATTCATTCATCCAAAAGTATTAAAAATATAAGTTGTGCTCACTTTCACTTTCATGCTGTGTAAGCTTTAAACATGTTCTTTAGCCTTGCTGATTGTTCTTATTCGAAATTGGTTTCATCCACACTTCATTTTTTCTATTTTTCTACTTCATTTTTAAGCCCCAGTCCTCTTCCTGTGCAGATTGTGAGTAACACTGGGGCTGGTAGTATTCTAAACTCTTCATTAAGAACATAAGAACATAAAAAGAGCCCTGCTGGATCAGGCCAAAGGCCCATCTAGTCCAGCTTCCTGTATCTCACAGCGGCCCCACCAGGTGCCCCAGGGAGGCATGAGACAACAAGATGCTTGCATCCTGTTGCCACTCCCTTGCACCCAGTACTCTGAAGTAGCCTACTACTAATGTAAGGAGGTTACAACGCATCATTGCCTATAGCCTATGATGGACTTTTCTTCCAGAAATCCATCCAATCCCCTCTTAAAGGCATCTAGACCAGATGCCATCACCACCTCCTGTGGCAAAGAGTTCCACGGATTAACTACCCGCTGGGTAAAAAAGTACTTCCTTTTATCTGTTTTAACTCTCTCAACTCTCAGTTTTAACGGATGCCCCCTGGTTCTGTTGTTTTGAGAGAGGGAAAAGAACATCCCTCTTTCGACTCTTATCCCTTCTGTGCATTATTTTGTATGTCTCAATCATGTCCCCTCTTAGGCGCCTTTTTTCTAGGCTGAAGAGCCCCAAACGCTGCAGTTTTTCTTCATAAGGGAGGTGCCCCAGCCCCGTAATCATTTTCGTTGCTCTCTTCTTCACCTTTTCCAACTCCACTATGTCCTTTTTGAGGTGCGGTGACCAGAACTGTACACAATATTCTTCAAGTCTTTTGCAAAGCTGACAAACTACAGAGTTAAATCTTGTGTGTGTTTAGCGGAAAAGCAAGCCGACAAAGTGACTATTCAATAATAATATTTTTTTTTATTTAAATGATTTTAAATTCCAAATATCTAATGAATTCATTTATTTTTAAATCATAGAATGTATTTATTTGGGCATTTGTGTGTCCTCCTCAAGGTGGCTCACATTTGGTTACATACTTCACTTCACATACTTCAGCTTTAATAATCAGCTATATAATCACTCTTTGGAGAGATCCTCCTGGGATGCTTCACAGCCAGCTTCTGATGTTGTCATCCTGAATAGTTGTCACCTGCAGACTTGGTGTCCTCACTGTGTAGCTTGTTGACTGTGCGGTAAGTGTGTTATCTCTTCAGAGCAGGGGCTCATAAAGCCTGAACGCTCCCCAATACAACAAAAAGTCTCTCCACTTAAAAAAATAATAATGATCAAATGATCTAGCCTAGCTGTCTTCCTGACACGCCAACCGCCCTGAGGAGGATTGTGCATATACAAAGCCATCCGATATATACAGAACATTAGAAATGGGTTACCACTCCTGCTGAGAAGGGTCCTACTCCCCCTAACTGCCAGCACAGGGCTGTTTCAAAGCCATCTTTCCCTGAAGAGAAAAAGCAGCATGAAAAGGAGAGGCAGCATGAAAAGCAAGAGGCATGTACTTAGCCTATGACAAGCACAGAAGGCAGCTACTGCACGTGAATGCCAATGTTTTTATTTTACCTTGCCGTGGCTGCTTTTTAGAGAGGCAATTCATAAATACACTTAAATATTTTCATGTATGAGGGGGTGGAAATTCTTCTCCTTCAACAAGGGGTGGGAAGGATGTCTCCTGGACAGTGTGGGAAGAAGTGAGGACCCTTCCTCTTCCGTACTGTTTCGTTTGCTGCTCACTTAGTCCCCAAATCTCTCTGCCTTCAATGCAAGATGAGAAGGGGAGGTTCAGTCCTCCTCTCTCATGCTGCATCAGTCACTGTCCCCACCATTCTGCCATCACTTCTCTGAGAATCGCCACAGGGAAGACTAGAGACTAAGTGCCCTCCCCTGCACAAGCCATTGTGACCCCCCCCATGTTTATGTTTAAGACAGGCAACCCAATCCTAAACTACCCAGCTCCCATAGGAGCAGCAGGAGACAACGGGAGCCATGGCAGCCATTGGAGGCTCCTCAGCAGAAAGGGACATTTGCCCCCTTCCCCTGGGTAAGGGTGCTGTCCCCACAATGGGCCGCCTCAGATCTGTGCCTTCTATTTGCTGGCACTGACTTGAGAACTTCCATGTTGGGCCACTCAGCCCGACTCAGAGGGTAGGGTTTGTCGGTGGAGGACAGCTCCGATACCATCGCACCTAGGCCTGCTCCATCCCTTCCCCTGCCGTTCTACCCTCGTTGCACCCTCCCTCCACCCCAAAAGAGCTCACTGCTGGTGGTGGTAACGCTTACAGTCAGGCGGCTCCATGGTAGTTCCTTGTGACACTGGCCGAGTGCTGGAGGTAAGCTAGTGCTAGAAGTGCCTTATGGCACTTTTGTGACACTAGTGCTGGTGGTATGAGCGTAACCATGCCTAATAGGATTGGGCCCTTATGCTCTTAATAATGCTTTTTCCTAATTTATGCAAGACAGAATTTAGGCTGTCTATTTCCTAATTTTTTGAATTGATGTTCTATTGGCTGCCTTTCAGTTCTCTGGTATTCAGGAGCCTGTTTTTAGTGATACTAAAAATTTCAGTTTAAAAGATCAACAACTTCACAGTGCAAGGTGAACCCAAAGGTGGGAGTATTTATGGAGGAAATCAAAGACTTAATTGTCATCTCAACTCTGAGAAAGTCATTCCTACTTAACATTATTGCCAGTTTCAGTCAGAAGTACTCGGCAGCTGGAGGATAACCATTACAGCAATCACCGTCCACAGCAAACCTTTCTCATAGCAATTAATGTACTTAGTACGCTACCTACTTGCCTCTTAATGCTGTGCCTCAAAGGCATATTGAGAATATTAATAGAATTCTAGGAAGGTCAAACTCGCAGGACAGGAGCTGAAACTCAAAAAAATCAGCCTTGGAAAGAGAAATTGTATACGGACCGAAATAACATTTGGTCACATCAGTGGGTCTGGAAAACCCACTTCAGTCACAACATGGTTGAAATCAGTGGTTGCTTACACACCAAGGCACTTTAGAACAGCAAAGGCATTGCTTTTTGCAACCTGGAAGCAGAATTATAATAGGTGGTGCTGCACTGTGCATTCACATAAATGTTATACAGGCGTGCCCTGGTATCCACTGATTTGGTATCCACAGTTTCAATTATCCACGGATACCATGGATACTGGGACGCCTATTAAACAGAGAGGTAAACTTTAAATAAATCTCTTTTTTTTACCTTGTTGCAGCAAAACCACTGATGCTCCACTATCTTTAAAAAGGCGTCCCCAAGTATCCACAGGGGATGGAGTGGGGTGGGTCCAGAACCAGCAAATACCAGGGCATGCCTGTATTATCCAACAGTTTCCATCCCTGTGGGCAAGATCCTTTGAAAATGTTTGCTCACAAATAGATCCAATTCAGCAAGGGTTCCCTGCAACTTTAGAAGCTTCCTCCTTTTCTTTGTTCCTGTTCAGCTTGATGCAGTATTAGTGATGAAATTGCCTAAGTCAGGGTGCAGTCTTAACCTGGAGTTAGGCTGGCACAGTTAGGCCAGCAAAGTTTGTCTGGCACAAGGGCCACCTTAAAGCATGTTTGAACCACTCTTGGAGTCAGGGAGGATGGCGCACATCTGTATGCTGGTCTCTCTGACTCAGAGTGTGGTCCAAACATATTTTTCAATGGCCCTTGTGCCAGTCAAACTTTGCAGGCCTAACTGTGCCTGCCTAACTCCAGTTTAGGATTGCGCCCTCAGTTTCTGTTCCTTGGAGGGAAACTTTAAATATTGGACTTTTTGTTGATGTTTTAATAGTGCTGTTTTGTAATTTAAAAGCAAAAATTTAAATCAACTAGTTATTAAAGCCCCTACCCACTATGATTTAGGACAGCGTTTCTCAAAGTATGTTCCTAGGAACCCTAGGGCTCCCTGAGACCAGTAACTCCACAAACACACCATAAGTGGCTGCCATCAGCTTGATCCTGCACCACTTCACGCATGTGCAGGCATTCTTGGAGGTGAAGCATTAATATGCCGCCGTGGGTGCCTTCGGGCAGAAAGGCGGGGTATAAATTTAATAAATAATAATCACCCTCGGCCTATTCAGACATCACAGCTTATTACAGATAATGCTAAATTGCAAAAGGGAAAGTGCAGCTGTATGTGAGAGGGAAGGAAAGAGCAAGAGAGCCCCTGGGTTCTTTCCAATCCTTGAATCACAGGGGTTTGTCTGAACCGAGCCATTGTGTGGTTAGGTTACATTGTTGGTAAGAGCTTTAGAGGAGTAGCTTCGCAACTCTCCCTCTCCACCTGCCTGTTGAACCAATCAACTGCTGCACCCAGCCTAGCCTTTCAGCGTATCATCTACTATTTGCAGAATCAGGATTGAGTTAAACTCTTTGCTGAGCACAAATTTGCCTCCAGTTGTAAAATGTTGCTGAATCAGCGCAAGTACAGAATCGGTGGACATTTTTAAGAGCTCTGTATGTTCCTACTCCCGATATTGCTTTTTTAAAACGTCTCGATCTTCACATTTCCTGAGGACCAAAACCTATTATATCCAACTTTCCAGCAATGATGCATCCACAATACAGCCTCAAGGTAAGAGAGCAAACGTTCCCTTACATTAAGGAGACCTCCATGACTGCCCCCCCCAAGGATGCAGCACACACCCCATTGGCGTGGCTGCATTGGTGCTGAAAAGTTTGATAGTATTGGGCCCTAAATGTCTGTTCCATTCATGACTTTGGGCCCAATCCTATTCAAATTCCCAGCATTGATGCTGCTGTGCCAATGGGGCATGCGCAGCATCCTGCAGTGGATGGGCAGTTACAGACGCCTCCTTAAAGGTAAAGGAATGTTTGTTCCCTTATGTTGGGGCTGTATTGTAGCTGCATTGGTGCTGGAAAGTTGGATAGAATTCGGCCCTTCATCTCCTTTTGCATGAGATAGTTTTCATCTCCTTTTATAGCAACATTCTTGCTGAAAATTCATACATTTTGTGGAGACTTTTAGTTTGTTATGTAAAATATTTATATTGCACCTTTCCAAAGCTCAAAGTGGCTAACAAAAAGTTATGGTAAAACACATCAAAAATTATAAAACATAATAATAATAATAATAATAATTTTAAGGTCAAACAATTGCTCAATTAAACCAGAATGTCACTGCATACCTCAGCAATTTTAGCAACAATTCAGTTATAAATACTGTATGTAATTATTTATTACATGAATAGCAGTATAGACTACTAAAACAAGCACCCGAGATAGTAGCACTACAGCGGTAACAAAAGCCATGGGCAGCTAGTATAAAAAGCAGCTCACCCCCCTCAAAATGCCAGTTGAAACAAAAATACCTTCACCCCCCTTTGAAAAGCTTCTAATGAGGGGACTGTTCTTAAAGGAGGGGGTTCCTCAACTACAATGTCGCCACAGAAAAGGCCTTAATATTAATTAATCTTTAACACTTCTGTTAGCAGCTGCACATGAAATAGGGCTCCCTCAGATGATCCAACACATCACTTGGCAGGGCCTACCCCTAAAACAAAAAAAACTTACTTTTTTTAACATATATAACAGGGTGTCTCCTTCCTGTCCCACCCTTCACCCCTGCAGCCTTAACCCCCTAATTCAGGGGTGTAGGTAATGAAAGTGTAGCCCGGGGGAGAAGGCAAAATGCTGCCCCAGAAGTGATGTCACAACAGGAAGTGACATCACAATTGTATTTTCATTTTCTTGTTTTATTGGCCATAACTTTTGATAGAATGAAGATATTACCCTCTAGTTTGTTTCATTGCATTCTGCATTAAATTACCTTTCCAGTGATATATAATATGATGGTATTATTCATACAAACCAAGGTTTTCACCATTTTGGCCACTAGTATCAAGCTCAGTTTGTAGCCCCCCCCCCAATGCTTATTGCCTGGTGGAAAGGCACCCCCCTGCACTTCTTTAGCTATGTCCTAGCCCTGATTATCTCTCACTCTACTCCCCCTCCCCACTGGCTGCCACAATTAATAAAAAGGAAGACAAACAGTAACGGGATCTTAAGGAGCAAGCCTAACCTATGTTCCAGCACCGGAGTAAGGGTAATGCAGCTCTGAGGTAAGGGAACAAACTTTCCTTACCTTGAGGAGGCCTCTGTGACTGCCCCCCCCCAACTGCACCCCGTACATGCCCCCCTGACACATCTATGTCAATGCTGGAAAGTTGGTTAGGCCGGCATAAGCTAAGCCAGCAAAGTTTGGCTGACACAAGTGACACCGTAAAATATGTTTGGGCCACTCTCTGAGTCAGAGAGGCCAGCACACAGACGTGAGCCATCCTCCCTGACTCCGAGAGTAGTCCAAACATGCTTTATTGGATTTATATCCCGCCTTTCTGCCCGAAGGCACCCAAGGTGGCATAATGTGGTGGCCCTTGTGCTGGTCAAACTTTGCTAGCTTAGCTTATGTCGGCCTAACTCCAGTTTAGGATTGCACTCTCAGTCTATTAGGTGGCCCAGCTCTCACATTGGCCACCACCACCAGTGGACCCATACCTCTGAAGACCTCCGCCCACCAAAAAAAGGTCAGCACTCTGCTCCCATCAGGGCTAAACACCAACCCAGGGAGAAAAAGAGAGGCAAGCCAAAAGCATGACCCTCCCTTTGTTGTCACCTCCTTTGGAGGGGTGACCCACAAGTGGTGACCTGCCTCCACATCGTACCCAGGACATAATATCTAAAAGGGGGTGGGACTCCCTCATTTGGTGGCTTAGTGGTCCTCTTGCCCTTCCACCACTGATGCCTCTGCCAGTGCAGCCCCTACTCAACTGGGCTATCTGCTGTTTGCTGCCTGCTGCTCTGCCCCAGTCCTGATGACAAGTAGCTGAGAGCTGGTGCTGTACTAGTGACAGAGTGGCATGCCTGGGAGAAATACCCACAGCCACAGAAATGATCCTGAAGGGGGTAGGAGGTCTCCCACACCGGGCAGCTCAGGTATTCATCATCATATATAAAAATAAATTCCATGCAATATAATATGCGGATATATCATGTAAACACATGATTCTGGTTCTGAATCTGTTCCTAGCAATGTATTGCATTGATACCCAAGTAGTATTTTGTACTAATTTAGATTCATGTCTTCTGTGTGTTTGGGAATGGAGCATATATATATAGAATATATATTCTCTCTCTCTTTTAATATTGAAAGTACTGGTATGTGGTACTAAACGACAAAATGGTTATAATTCTTTTTTCTTGGCAGAATGATGCTTGTGGGTGGTAAACTGAATGATTGGATCAGTTTTTCCCAACATCACCCATATTTCACTGCTGTTATTAATGTAGCAAACATCTACTTCTTTGCTTTTCTTGAAGTTTTTTTTCCTCTACTGAAGAGAAAAAGAGTTTTATAGTTGCTCAGAATAGCACCAAACAGTATTCCCCTTCCTGCTTCTGCTGTTCATTTTAGCTCAACAATTTTCATAACAATGACAGGATAAACACATCCAACTTGTATACAGCTTCTCATATATACTTGGCTGTATTTATGTAGAATGTGCATTGTCCAAGGGCTTTATTCATGCCTATCAGTCTTACATAAAAGCAGACATGATCAGAATCACCCAGCTCTGTTCTGCTGAGTTTGGTGGCGAGCACAATGAATTCATTGCACTCTGCTAAAATGGAGTGGATAATTAAATATAAAGTAGCTTCTGTACTTTCCTTTACAACCAACTTCTTGCTTGCACCGGAGACTGTCAGTACAGCCACTGCTGACACCAGCTTGCTGGTCCTGGGGTAACGACCTGCACTAGACCGCCCAGTGTATTGGGTCTCTGTATCCTGGCCCCAGCTTACCAGCGGTGGGTTACAGGCAGCGACAGCTTTTCTTGCCCTCTCCACCAGCCAGTAAGCATCCCGTAGATTCAACCTCATTTCATATTGCAGGCTAAATGGCATTCATGGCACCTGCTGAGGGCGGGAAGTGACATCACTGGCCAGAAATAAGCACTTTGCTCTTATGGAAGAACTCATTAGCTATAAATGACAGAAGGGAAAATGTGCAAATTTTGATCTTATTTTGGGCTTATGTGGGCTGCCCTTTCGGCAGTGCTGTTTCCACCGAGATGTCATTTTACAGCTCAGCAGCTGAGAGGTGCTCTGCAAAGTGATGGCAGGAGTGGTGCTGACAGGGCAGCCTGCATGATAATTAGGCTCTCCTTGTGGCTTGGCAGCATCTCCCTCTCTCACCT
Source organism: Lerista edwardsae (assembly GCA_029204185.1). Lineage (NCBI taxonomy): Eukaryota > Metazoa > Chordata > Lepidosauria > Squamata > Scincidae > Lerista > Lerista edwardsae. The sequence continues at coordinate 9,790,654 of JAJKFI010000046.1, forward strand.
CTCTTGGTCTGCCCCTTCCTGCATAGTATTCCTTGCCTTCTGAGGCCTTCTGTGTCTCCCTCTGAGAGCCTCAGCAGAAGTGAAGCTGCTGAAAGGGTGGCTCTGGGAGAGCCCAATTATCACATGGTTCATATAAAGATCTTCCATGGGCCATATCTGACCAGTGGGCCTTATATTTGAAACCCCTGCCCTAGAAACCCCTGCCCTATGTGATGACTTGGGGATCTCTGGGGTGTGTGTATATGCTCCCATTTGTAGATGTGGAGTGCCAGTTGTGGAGGTAGTGCAAGTCTTTCGGGAAATGTATGCCTCTGCTGAGATCAGTATTGAAGGGGGCTTCAGGAGAGGGCTTGGCTAGGTGGACCCTCTGAGGAGCTTGGACCCATGACCAACTTGGCCTTCTGCTGCTGCTGTCCCTGGAAATTGCCCTATGCTATGGTAGGCTCCCCACTCCAGCATCCCACAATCTCGTATGTGAGCAAAGGATGTTTGCTTTTTTAACTTCTCCTCTTACTCCCTCCCCTGATGCAGAGAAAACACAGGTAACCTATCCTAGGTTGCTGACCGTAGGTCATCCAAAATAAGTTGGCATAATATATATTCCAGTTCGATCATGTTTCTTTAGGAGTCTTGCTGCCCAGCCCTATCCCTCACAATTAGCTGCGGTGACAGAGGGCACTCTGCATCCAATGGTGTGCGCGTGTGCATGTGTGCGCGCATGTGTGCTCACGCAATCGGACAGCCAGCAAGAGGTACAGGTTGTGACTTGGTATCCGCCATGGATCTGTTCCCAGATACTGAACCCCGCAGATAATGAAATGCATGGGTTGCAACCCAACAGAGGCTCTGAATGAGATTAGAACCTTTACCATCAATGGTAAAGGCTTCAGGAGTCGCTGCTGCATGTGCCATTCTGCTGCCTATTTGACTCTGGCCTGTACAGACCTCAGAAAACCTCAGGAACAAGATCCGCAGTAGATCAAATCCACGGGTCCCGAACCCACGAACTAAGAGAACTTCTGTATATAAACATTTTTTACTTGCTCCCTAGTAAGCTGCCTAGTAGGTCTCCTCAGACTTACTCCTCATGCCTACCATTTTGCTGGCATACTGTAAGTCCAAGAAGAGAAAAGGAGCAGGAGTGGCTAGGAAAAGAGGAGATTCAGTAAGATCCTGGTGCCCTCTGGTGTTGCTGAGATTCTCCACCTGCTGCCCTCCCTGCCCCCAAACTCTCCCTGGCCTCCCCCTCCCCACCCATGACATGTCTCTGCTTACCAGCTTGCCGCCAGCTTACCAGCAATGGCAAAGGCTTCAAGAGCCACTGCTGCATGGGCCATGGTGCTGCCGATTTGTGATATCAGTCCTAAGTATTTAATGATAGCCTGACTTTCATGCCTCTGTCAAGGTCCTTGCGCTGCCAGAATGCTAGTTTCAGCAGCGCAGGGCCCTGGTAGGATTGGAATATTAATATGAGAAGCTAAATGATTGCAGAGTAAGGAGATGCAACCCTTTGTCAGTTTCCCAGAAGGAACAAGAAGAATTTCTAATCTGGTAAGGAATTATGTTTTTCATTTCTGAATATTCAAGCATTTTTTTAAAAAACCAAGTAACTTGACTGTAATTTATTTTTGTAACTCTGTCTAGAGAATAAGTGCTACTGTGCTTGTCATAGAATATTGGTGGAATATAGAATATTGGTGGGCTGAAGAACACAGTCCCAATCAATCAATGCTAAGCAAGGATGCCCCAAATTCAGTCTGGTTGGTTACCCCTTCTCTCTTGCTCCCCACTGCATGGTGACAAGCTATTTTCTAATAGCGTCAGCCAAGGGGGAAAAATAATCTCCTAACACCCCACCCCTTCTTGTCTCACCAGCTAAGCCAATGGTTCCCAATCTGGGGGTTGGGAGCTGATTTTCAGGGGGTTATGGAGATTCCATTTACTACCATCAGTGATGTCATGCAGGGGGTACGCGGGGGTACGCTAGTACCTGTTCCTAGGATTACGGCTGGCCCCGCCCATTCACTCGCCCACTCGTTGACTCCACCCCCTGCAACGTTTGAATTTCCTGCATGTTTGAGTTGCCTGCACATTCTCAGAGCCAGGCAGGCAGGCAGGCAGCGAGCGGAGCCTTGCCTTGCCTTGCCACTGAAAAATGAGCTGCTCTGGGGTTTTGGAACTGTTGGGTCACTTTAACATGATGCCAGGCCTCCTTAACATGTTCTGGGGGTGCTGTGGAATACTGTTGCAACTGTTGGGCCAGTTTAAAATTGTCTGAGGCCTCAAAAAGGGCTTTTTTCATGTCACTTCCTGCCACATCACTTCCGGCTTATGACATCACTTCCGGTGGGCGGGTCCCGACATGTGCCAATCAAAAGTGAGTACCTGTTCTTAAATCATTTAGAGGACACCACTGACTACCATAGATGTGTTTGCACCACATTAAGAAGTTTAGTTTTTGCAATATTTTCAGGGAACCTCCAAACGAAGAAATATGTTTTTGAAAGAATTTCAAGGTGTTTCCATATACCTGAAAATAACTCTTGCATTTTGTAACTATGGTAATCTACATACATGTTTTTTACAGGCACAGTGATGTCACTTCCTGCTTGATGACATCACTTCTGGTTTTTGGGAGGGGGAGTCCTGACAGGTTGTGGTACCTTAAAAGTACCAGGTGCTACGTAGTTTGGGAACCTTTGAGCTAGTCAATCAGTGCTGGGAGAGACTTTCCTCAGAAGCAGTTCACAACACACATATGCTGCTTGCTCAGGGACACAGGAGAGACACAGAACTTAGGGACACAGAACTCTCCTCCCTGTCCCCAGGCAGTAGTGGCAATACAGAATCAGCAGCCAATTGTCACACGGAAAACGGTTCCTGCTTTCGGTTACACAGACATTAGCCCCACTGATTTCAGGCATATTTATATTTTCATGTAAGCTTACTTAGGATTGTGCCCAAAGACAAGGCCAAAATGAGAGTCTCTAAGAGATAATAGAGTTTAACAGATGACAGTAGCAGAATAGAATATTGGCAGTGGATGATAGTCTGCTGCTGCTAGATAAACATCTTGGCGTTGCTTTCCATTTATCAAAAACAAATTCTACAGCAGAGCCAAGGGGCTCTTTTGTCATGCAAGAGGCATTGCGCTCCTATGGCAGGTTTCTGATACAGTGACTTTATTTCTTTTGCACTTAGTGACTGATGTAGATTTAATCATTTTATCTGATGGATGCCAGTGCACAAGACTGATAGATGTTCACTGTACCATTATTGAAAAGCGCTGCCTATCTAGGATAGGGAGCAAGGAGAATTATTTGAATCAGTCAGTTGAAGGTTGGATTACACATAAAAGCATTCCTTTTTTATCTTATACTTTTTTTTTAAAGGGAGCAGTGTAGAAATTCAGTAGTGCAAAGTATGATTTCCAAAAAGTCACAGATGGGCAATTCTACAGTTGGCCTTACAGCACTAATTACTGGCAACAAAGGCTTTTCTTCCTAAAGAATGGAAGTATACCACAGTATACCAACCCCAGTGCTAAAAGTTCTACTAAACTCACAACTCAGTTCTATGCTGCTTGCCTGCCCCATGGCACAGAGGCACCAAAACAGCTGCTGCTGTATCTCTCGGGGTCAGTAAACCAGCTGGCTGTTTCCTTGGGGTAAGGGAACATTGGTTCCCTTACCTTATGTAGTGCCCCCACAGCCCCACTGGCGCCTCTTCCCTCCCAGCCGCCACAACATGCCTTAGAGCACATTTGCAACCGTCGCTGCCAGGGCAGTGTACAGGCCTCGGCCCTGGCCTTGGTTTGGACCTCTGCGGGGCTTACCTAAGTGTGCATACGATTGTAACTGTAACCTGACTTGGACAAGTAGAAAAATAAGTGTCTGTTGTTGCTCTGAGAAGTGCTAGCTGGCAACCAACTCTTTTGAGAGCGTGGGATGAAGTGAGATCTCCTTCCCGAAGATTTGTGGGTTCATAACTGGTCCATCTGCTGATTAACAGCAAGGGTCAGTGTTGGAGCTTATGACAGCATTTACTACATTACTGCAACTCTCAGTGGTTTATAGATTGTATCTTTGAAGAATGCTGAAAAAGTTGATTTTTATAACCTAAAATCATCTCATCTTGTGGAATAACAACATCTCATCTTGTGGAATACTAACTACCATAGAATATCTTCCGATAAGTTATAGACACAGCCCAGTTCTGTGCATACTTACTTAGAAGTAATTTCTGTGTTCAGTTAGGCTTATTCCCAAGCAAGTGTGTATAGGATTGTAGCCTGAAATTGTATCTCTTCTCCCTCTCTTTTTCTGAGTTAAGCCTTTGAAATGGACTAGTTTACAATCTAACACAGGGTAGCTCTGAAATGGATGCGTTTGGTCAGCAGAAATAGTTTGTATAGAGGTTTTGTAAAAAAAGACAAAAACCCAGCTGAATTGCTTGATTCAAGATAACTTGGCAGACATGGGTGACTTCAGTTCCTGCATTCACATGCACCCTTTCAATCATTTCCTCTTATCTACATTTAGACCTTTTAGTTGTGTGTGTTCCTCCCCCCTGTAATCACTTATGCCACCAATAGCCTTGTTTCAAACGTGCTATTTTGTGAAAGGATTCATACAAACACTAGCTGTAGAAACCAGTGGTAACCACAATTTCATCAAAACGTTCTGATATATAGGGTTAGTTGAATATTAATCCCATCTATTAAGTGCATTGAATGTAAATGCTAGCTGTATTTTATCATTTTGTTTTGCATTGTGTTGGATTTGGGGGTGGGATGGGGGAAGAGATATGAGAAGCTAGCAAAGGGCAGCTTCCAGAATGGAAGATATAAATGGTTGATACACTGCACAGCTCAGTTGAGCCTTTAAATGAGAATTGTTAATTTTAAAGGTTCAATTGTGGCTATTTAAAATGAAGGGTTCCAGGGATAAATGTTTTGATATTGGAGTATCAGAGTCTGAGGAAGAGGATGTTTGTTAAAACCCTTTATTTGCTCTTGATGATAACTATTGTTCTGCACTAGAGCTCTTCCTGGGTAGTTCATTTTAATAGACCAGAGTACATTTTTATGATTTCTGAGTGATATCATTTTTGTTTTGCCCTTGCTCAGAGCCATCCATTTGGAATTACCTGTACCATTACTGTGAATTAACATAACAGAATTGGTCTGTCTATGCATTTACATTCCCATTCCTTGAACGGAGACCTTCAGTGGAAGACCAATTAACAGGCTTATAACCAAAACAAAGGAAACTAAAAGAGACCTTTCTGGGGGGGGGGGGGGGGGAAATGGGTGCCTGAGAGTAATGCAAAAATGTGAAATGGAAAATTTTTTTGTATGGTTAGCTAAACCTGTAGGTACACCAGTGGGTCTTATTTTTTGCATTTCATATAAATGACAAACTAACATACTATTATGTTGCCTTCATACTTTCAGGAAGGAAAAATAAGCCAGATAATGTCACCACTTAATTAGGGAGCAAAATTTTACTTTGAATGTATTTTTAATAGTGAACATAATCCTATATTTAGTACGTACATAAGCAAATGCTGCCAATTTTCAAATTACAAAAGAAAAAAAATAATCTTCAGATAATGTACTATATTAAAGGCTATTCTTTCAAAGAAATACTGTTTACTTCTATGAAACGTCATACAAACTCAGTCCTATACTGTGGTGATGCAGTGGGGCTGCATTACATACATGGCCTATGTTGAATCCAGTGCAACTCAGGAGATGGCTGGAGGTCTCCTTGGGGTAAGGGGATATAGTTTCCCTTACCCTGAATAAAGTCCCAGCCATCCCTGTGGGGCTTCTTGTATCCACACCAGGTATATTGTGGGCGCAAATCTTGAAAGCTGCCTGGCCTGGGAAATTTTGTAGTGTATGGGTGTGGCGCATGCTGCTGCCGCAGATTCCACCCTCTCCTGGGCCCAGTCCTCCCCTCGTTCCGCCCTCCCCCCTTAAAATGCCATCTCCCCACCTCCAAAATGCCCTCCAGCCACCCTCTCCCAGACCTTGGAGATTGTAAACTTGAATTATGTGCAGTTGAATAGGTAGCCAGTGTTCCATAGGGGAGACTTGTCTTGCATGGTGGTTTGGCTTGTAGTGGCTTCCTGGGGAGGTGTGTGCGTGCTATGTTTCGCAGTAGCCTGAGCTCCTGTGTAAAGCTGCCCCTCTTCCTTGCCTTCGGAGCTGTTTGGGCTCAGAGAGCTGGCTCAGAGGCTTTTTTCTCCAAGCCATGAATGGCATGAAGGCAGGAGGGAGAGAGTATTTCATGCAAGAGCTCAGGCTACTGCAAAACATAGGGTCCCGTCTCCCCAGAACACCACTGTTGGCCTAGGTTATTGTACTTCCTGCAGGAACAGAAGTTTCTAAATTGTCTTCAAGGGCAGTCCCATGCAAATGGCAATATAATAATCAAGCCTGGAGGTAACAAGTCAGGATTTAGCAAACATCATTCATGCACTCCAATTAAGGCCAGGGGCGTTTCTAGGGTGTGGCGGGGGGTGGCACGAGCCATGGGCGCCATCTTGCGGGGGGGCGCCATTCGCTTGGCGCCCGCCCCCCCAGAATGGCGCCCACGGCCCGCCCACTCCCGACCAGACCCTGCGCCGCATTCTCCTCGCTCCGGCTGG
>JAJKFI010000046.1:9797710-9845181 GCA_029204185.1 Lerista edwardsae
GCCTCAGCAGCTTCCCTCCTGGCTCGGAGGGCGGCTACTCCCCGCCCTCCGAGCCAGGAGGAAGCCACACCCCCGCAGTGTCATGACGTTGTGACGTCATGATGTCGCGGGGGGCGCCCTTTCAGCCCCTGCCATGGGCGCGGTTCTAATTAGAACCGCCCCTGATTAAGGCTGCATATATTGAATGAAATTGTATTGAGAGAATGTACCTAGATTGAGCATTGGCTGAGGGCCCATAATCATGAGAGGGCTCATCCTGAATAATCGTACCAGTGGCCATGATATTACTGAATGTACTGCATACGTGCATATGTGTAGCATTGTTGGCCTAGTGCAGAGCTTTGCCCGAGAGCCCCCAGCAGCTTTGCACAGAAACTGGTACCGTTAGCAACTCACGTATCCAGGAGAATCCTGCACCTAGCTTGTGAACCTGATAAACCAATGACTGACAGATGTCATCAGGAACGGGGGAATTGTGTATCCCTATTAAGCATGGATTATCACATAGTATTCCCTCTATATTGATTGGGTTCAAGGGTGCTCCACTAAAACCCAGTCCTGAAATCTGCAAAGCGTTTGTGTATTGATTCTTTGCTTTAAGTGTTAATACCAACTCCACAGCTGTTCATCTTTTCTTCCATGTTGGTTTGTGAGGACATTTACTATGGGTGTAGTTGTTTCTGATGACCAACACCCATGTAGTAGCAACATCAAAGAGCGCAATCCTATATTCCCGTTGCACCGGGAGTATAGGATTGCTCCAGCGAACAGTCTTGCGCCAGCCGAACACTGTCACAAACGTGTCGTCAAGCACATCTGCGTCGGCGGTATGGTGCTGGACCGGCGCAAACAGCAGCACCAACGCTCCGGCACCACCACGATCGCCAGCAGCACCGATTGAGTGGTGGCGGCATGTGGGCGGTGCTGGGCCTCGTGAGGGCGTTCCAGAGGCATGCCAGGGTCGTAACTGGGCAGTGCAGTGGGCGGAGATGGGGGTTGTGATGCAGGATGGCCGTACTGCCAAATCCTAAACCCCGTCCCTGACCAGGGTGGCCCTGATTTGGGCTGCTCCTGCACACCTGCACCTGCAAAACAGCAGGCTCAAATCTGAGCAGCCCCATTGGGATGACTGGGGCTTATGTGGGTGTAAAGGGAAAACCTCCCCTTGGCCTGCACTTTGCTGCTGCCGCCTTCTAATGGGCTTTAGGATACAGCCCTGTTATGTTGGCCTTTCTGTGTTGGCCTTACTTAGGATTGGGCTGCCCGGCTCATGGAAATGAATACTAGGAAAAGGTTGTGAGGAGATGTATTGCTTATAGAGTGGATTTTCCAGCAGTATAATAAGGACTCTACCACTCAGTCAGGTTCATTGTAGTGGTGGTTTTCAGCAGCAGTAGGAGGTATAAAGCAAACGTGACTAGGTTCACTAGTGTTCTCCCTTTCAAGGAACACATTTATATTGTGCTCCGTTTTCATGTTAAACGAAGGATAATTGACTTCCTATTAAAACTATTTTATTAAGCTACTTACCTTCCTGCTTCCAAACCCACTTTAATTTCTGTTCAGCTCCACAGTCTGTAAGTGATATTTCTGAATGGCACGTATTCCTCTGTCGCTGAGACAATCTGAAGTGAAGTCATTCTTTAATGTATTGCCATGGAAATCTGGCATAAACTGGTTGAAAACTAGTAATCTGATCCAATCCCCACCCCCACAAGCTAATTTGAAAAAATTCTTTTTGATTTCACAGAGTGCTAGATCATGCCCACAGGCAAAGCATGTTGCATAATTGTAAAATTCTGTAAATAATCAATTCCGTTTAGTGCAGCTTTCTTGTTCAGGTCCCTTCTGATGAAATGCTGTGCTAACTGGAAACTTGCTTTGTTTTTGTCTCTTTGCTCCATCCTTTCCCACCCCTGGCAAGTTGGATCTACAAAAGATGTCATCCAAGACCGGAAGGTTTACATCTTGACCCCAAGGATTCAGGGGAAAGCAAAGCACTTTAGCATATGCTAACATCACACTACTGTCATGAATTAATTCATGTATAGTTTGCTTAATCCTAAAGACTCGGACTGGGCAACAGTATTCTATAGGGAGCAATCACTCAAATTACATATGCTGCTTGTGATTTATGTATCTTTTCTGTATATTACAGCTGGAAAATCCTAGGTACCTTAAATTTTAATTCTAGGATGTACAGTATTATTGCAGCCTGGTAAACATATGTGAATGCTAACAATCCCAGGTGAATTTTATGAATGCCTGACAATAGGTACTGTATACGTTTCCTCATTATTCAATCAGGCACATCGGTCTCCAGGCATTCAATGAATTTATCTGATTGTTAGCATTCACATGCAAATGTTGACATTCACTAGATTTTGGACATTTACTGAAACGTAGTACAGGACTCTATTGGTTTGGTTTATTGTATTTTGAGGCAGGAGTTCCTGCTTTTCTCTACCTGCTGCAATGCAGTCTGCTTACTGGTTTATATGAATACTTGTTTTTGGGGTGCAGATTCAAAACGACAACCCCAAAACAAGTATTCATATAAACCAGTAAGCAGACTGCATTGCAGCAGGTACTACATTCACAGTGATAATATAAAACCATCAGTTTTGGTAGAACTAGTGTGATTACAAACAGAAGTGAACCAAATCTCTGTGCCACTTAGCTTTCTGAGTAGTCATACCCATAACAGACAAGCCCCATGGGTCACAGAATAATTGCTCAGAGCCCATGAGAGAAGGGTGTAGGTCCAGGTCAAAAAGGGGGCCCCGGGAGCCAAAGGAGAAGGCACAGAAATTTCCTCAGATGGTACATTTTCCAGGGCGCAATTCTAACCAATTCTAACCAGGGTAAGGGCAATGCAGCTCCGAGGTAAGGGAACAAGCATTCCCTTACCTTGAGGAGGCGTCCATGACTTCTACTCCACTGCAGAATGGAGCACATGGCCTGTTAGCTCAGCTGTGTCAGTGCTGGGAAGATGGTTAGGATTACACCCTCAGTCTCACCTGGACTCTGTCAGCGTAGGGTCCCTGAAGCCCTTGTTGCGTGGCCTCTGCCACTGCTGACACCATACTGTCTCTGACCCGGCCTCCTGCAAGGCATGCTGGGCTCTAGTGTGGGCTGTGCTGCAACAACTGCTGCCACAGCCATAGGCACCAGGCCGAGGAATGCATACATGACACTCCTTAACACGGTGTCAAATCTGGGAGGAAACAGGCCTATTACAGTAGCTCTTTGGCTTGTGGATCCGCTTACCATTAAGGAGTTTATAGGAGCTCAGGACTCGGCTGCAGAATTACAGCTACTACAGAAGTAAGTTTTGATACCTGGACATTTCCTGGGATCACAGCTGGCCTTGTGAAGAGCAAGAGATGGAGACTGGGCCCACCAGGAGTCCAGGTCTATTGGGCAGGTCTACTGAGCCTTTTCTGACTGTAGTAGCCCCACCCCTACCCCTGTTCCACCTGCCCCATGACCCCCCTCTGCCTTGTTTCACCACCTCTCCCCCGCTTTGAGAAGGGCCCCAAAAGGAATTTTGTATCCCCTCATAAAATTGAGTAATTACTGACTGACTGTCAACAGATCTGTTCTCTAGTTACTTTGTGATCCAGAAATATGATCCTCAGATAATCCCGCCATTTAAAGACATATTCCTTATTAAGGAACTTGTCAGCTGGTGCTTATCTCTTGTGTTTTTCTCTTAGCACAAAATTTCATAGCAGTGATAGCCCCAGAATTACTCATGGAATTACCCATGCCTCTTTGTGCATCTGCCCCTTCCTCCTGGGAGAAACTGGAGATGATGTCACACAATGTAGTGACATCACTTCCCCGGACACCAGGGCATGACGTTGTGATGTTAGTGCCTTGGGTGTTGGGGCACCATGTTATGGCCCTGCAATACCGTAGCTTCCGTGAATGTGCTGTGACCACACCAGAAGATCATTTAATGACGACTCTCAGCATTGTATGTCCCATCAAATTGGAAGCATTTCCTTCTGAGTACCAGTGGACAGAACCGGGCTGGAAAGACTACAGAATTGGTTTAGAGGGCCTTCTGTCGAAGAATGAGCTTTGGGATTTTAGATGTATTTATTTGAAATATTTACATGCATATTAATTTATCTTTATATATCCACAAAGGTGGTTCATAACACCAGATGATCTGTTCTCTCTCTCTCTCATCTTCCCATTCTGGGCAAAGTGTCATACACAGCAATGGCAAGACAAGGCAATGGCAAAACAGCCCCCTTGGGGCAAATCCCCACCCCAAGGGGGCTTATAATCTATTGATGTAAGAGAAACAACAGTGGAAGAGGAGGGAAATAGAAGACAGGGAAGAATCTTCAGTTATTTCAGTCACTTTTCAGCTTTGAATTTCAATTGGTGCTATAATTTGGGACCCTGAACACTGGTTTAGAGGGCCTTTTTTCAGGTTTTTTTTTCAGATTGATCAGTCTGAATATAGAAATTCATTTGATTTGTCTTTGTTCATAACTTGTTATATTATGCGTTCTAATTACTGAAGATGGTGTCGGAGCTCAGACACAATGTACTCTTTGTTAACCCTTCTTTTGGGTCTCATTTAATGCTTTAATGCTTCTTTTGGGACTCATTTAATGCAACTCAATGTTGCATTCATATATCGTATTACTCTTTAGCTAAAAGAAAAAATGTGTGATAAAACACACATTTCACTGTAGGACAGAAGAGCAGATAGGAGACAGTACATTTTATCTTAAGCAACAGTAATGGTACAATTCCTGAAAACAATTAGCAGATTAGGCTGCTTTTGTAACCATTCTTCTCTTTCAGGTTTCTCTTATAAACAAAAGCAAGCACGAGTCTTGTAGCTCCTTAAAGACTAAGAAATAAATTGTTATGAGCGTGTGCTGTCTTGATTATGGTGAATTAGTCTGTCACTATAGTTTTGTCTAAAGTGTTTTCTAGCAGGGATTAAGGATTTGGCAAAAGAACTTTAATATTCTTTGCTGGCTCTAGACTTTGGAATATAACAGCTACCAGGGTTACCTAGAAGGATAAGGAACAGTGTTGAATCATTTTGGTAGGTGGCATGGATAGAAATTGGGGGGGAGGGGAGGGGGGAGGGGAGGAGAGGAGAGGAGAGGAGAGAGAGAGAGAGAGAGAGAGAGAGAGAGAGCTCCAGCAATGGCCTTGTGTCCTGAGTTGAGTCCTGAGTTGGCTGAAGTTGAACATGACCTCTGGGAATCTAATGCAGGGTTGGAAGATTTGGTGCCAATTGGGGGAGCTACTAGGAGTTTCATATATGCCCTGGAACAGTTTCATATATTTGTAAATACAGGCATGCCATGGTATCCACTGATTTAGTATCCACTGTTTCAGTTGTCCACTGATACCATGGATACTGGGATGCCTATTGAAAAGATATGTCTCTTTTTTATCTTGTTGCAGCAAAACCACTGATGTTCCCCTATCTTTAAAAAGGTATCCCCAGTATCCATGGTTTCTGGTATCCATGGGGGGTCCGGAACGGGACCCCAGCAGATAACTGGGCATGCCTGTAAACTATTACAAAAGCATCGTAAGTATCCAGCAATCACTCATCCAAAAGTAAAGCCTATAGTGTTTCCCCAGTATTTCTCACCACTCAGAAATGGAGAGAAGGTAAGAATATTTTGATCATCTTTTGGGGCCTCCTGCACTGATGCTTTCCTCCGCATGGTCACTGTGAAGTGCTTTATGGCACTTTCCCGACAGCCATCTCCTTAGCTGCGCGCGCAAGACCGGTGCTGTGGCATGTAGGATCAGGCCCTAATATGGCTAACCCTCTGGAACTCGTAAAAAAAGAGAGCCTTATTTGAGAGCTTAATCTTTAATTATGGTAGTGGTGACTCACGAAGTATGATACTGGCTCTGATGCAATTCTTAGCATAATGAGACCAAATGTTTGTGCTGAGGGTAGAACAATTCAGTGACTATTTTTGACTACCTGCTCAGCAAGTTTACCCTCTCCCACATGTACCCTGTCATGGTACACTGTGGCTCTTGCTGCACTATGTCACTTCAGATTACAGGTGGAAGTGCACTAAGGACCGATTCTAGTGATTATTTAACTCAACTATTTCTTGCGGTTTCTCTGGTTCAGCCAATTCTTAAGCGCTCTCTCTCTCTCTCTCTCTCTCTCTCTCTCTCTGTGTGTGAGTGAGTGAGTGAGTGAGTGTGAGAGAGAGAGAGAGAGAGAGAGAGAGAGAGAGAGAGAGAGAGAGAGAGAGCTTATCTTAAGTTAGCCATACTCTTCATTCAGCAAAATGAAAAGAGACGTCTGTGGTATTTTCACCAACAACCATGAGTTTGCTATGTAATGAGATTTGTTGTTGAAAAGCCTCAGGATGGTATTAAAACTGGATTGTTTTTCCTAGGACAGCAACACTTTCCCTCTTTGTGCCAAACTAGATTACACTAATCTACATGTATGTGTTTTCAGTTAAATAGCAGCAGCAGAGGGTAATTTGGGACCAAAGCAGGCAGAAAAGAGGTAATGAACCTTTACTCACGCCAATGTGGTGCCACTACCAACTGCTCCCTCAGAGCTGCTGTTAGCTCCAGGAGGGAAGTTGCCATTGGTGGTGCCTGAAGCATCAAACAACATCTCCCTGCATGTCATGATCACAGTGTTGCTCCTGCCACCCAACTTCTGTTGAACTGAAAAAGACTAAGCTACATGTTTACCTACGTGTTTAATGTGAGATGTAGTTTGGCCCTTTCCCACATATGGCATATTGTAGGGATAACTTGTTCACTTTAATTGTTAGACTAAAAGTACGATAAAGACTATGTTATGCAGCACCTTAAAAACCAGGAAACTCATTTAACCAGCATCTCTGCAGCAGGTGAAGATGCTAATTAAACAAGCCCAATCCAGAGAAGTACTTGGCCAAATTCAGCCCTGGACCCCATAAGTTTGGACTGGCCTAGGGAGGCCGGCGTGGGGGATTGGTCAGAGTGTTGGAGGGTAAAATGGAGCATGTTGGGGGGGGAGGGAGAGGGTGGGCTGGTGGACAGGACTTGTCTTGGCAACAGGCCAAATCCTAACGCCCATCCCTGGCACAGTTGGCCTCATGTGGGGCACTCAGATTTGTGTCAGTGATTTCGCTGGTGCAGGTCCGACATGGGGTAAGGGGGAAAAATCCCCTTACTCCGAGTTGTGCAACAGCCACCTTCTATTCTGCCCTTGATATGGCTCAGACCAATTGGCCTGACTGCTCTGGCACAGGTTAGGATTGGGCTAAGAACTGCTCAACCAAAAATTAGTTACACAATCCCCCACCCCAGAGTTCCTTCCTAGCATTACCTACCTTACAGGGGTCCTCTGCACCTCCGCCCTGTCTTATTATAGTGCTCTAAGAATGGGAATCTTCCTCCATTTCTTCTGTGTCTTGCTGTTGTGTGTTTGTATGGTTCCATTTCTAGAGTGCCCAGAGAATGAAATAGATTTCTCCATCCGAGAGAGTCCTGTAAGATAAATAAGGGCGCACTCCTAACCAACTTTGCAGTACTGGGGTAAGGGCAATGCAGCTATGAGGTAAGGGAACAAACATTCCCATGTCTTGAGGAGGGCTCCATGACTACTACTCCACTGCAGAATGCAGAACGTGCCCCATTGGCATAGCTATATCAGTGCTGGAAAGTTGGTTAGGATTGCACCCTAAGTGTGAGAAGAGGCTTGGAGTGGGTGAGGGGAGTGAAAGCTTCATAATACAGCACACTCAGGTAGTGGGTAACCCCCATTCCCTGTGCATGCTGGATTACGCTGCTTTTACTGTACAACCTACTTTAGGGATCTTTACTTGTTCTGGCAACAAGCCGGAAAGAAGATCAAAGACCATTGCAAATTCTCAAAATACCCGTAACCAGGACAGCTGCTGGGACAGGTGTTCCTTTCACTGAGCCAGTTTGCCAAATGTTTAAATATTTATAAAGATTTTTATCAAAATGTGTGTTGTATTGAAATACAATAAAAAAAGGAACACCCATCATAGTAACTCTCAGTTTATGAGCTTACACATTTCATGTGCGTGTGAAGCAAAACCAGGACTACACCTGTCAGCCATGCCCCTCAGCTGCTGCAAGGTTGACACTAATGTGGAAGGAGCTCTTTGCATATAGAACCCTGGGTAATCAGGTCCAGATGTGTCCAGTTGTATGTGCACAGCCTACCTCTCTTATCAGTGCAAACTTTGAGGTAGCCAGGCAATGTGGCTGGCAGTTGCATCAGAAATGGTGTCTGGTAAGCACAGCCCTACTTTCCCTTAACATGTTTACGGGAATGATTTCCACAGAGGATTATGGAGATTTTTGAATGGCAGATGGGGAGGGCGGAAGCTTTTAAGTTTGTATCAACAATTGACCATTTTTTTTTCACAACTCAAGTACAATGCTTCTTCTTTAGGGCTGATTCATTGTAACACTCTTTGTCCTGGTGAGATTGACCAGCCAATGGTAACCACACATTCTCGAAAGTGCAGGCTCAATCTGCACCAGTTTCTTGTCTTATCTTTAACACTGTCTCCTATAGTGCTGTTTAACAAAGCGCTTAACTTTCCAGTAGTGTGTCCCCCATGTTATGGGGCACGCTACTCGTGGGCACACTCCATCGTGGGCTATAGGCCATGATGGGTGGTGCAACCTCCTTATCTTAGAAGTAGGCTACTTAGGATGCCAGGTGCAGAGGAGTGGCAACAGGAAGCAGGCATCTTGTTGTCTCGTGTGCTCCCTGAGGCAACGGGTGGGCCACTGAGATATACAGGAAGCTGGACTAGATGGGCCTTTGGCCTGATCCAGCAGGGTTCTTCTTCTGTTCTTAAGATCCAGATTGGGTTGCAAGTTCTTATAGCTCCCTCCCCACGGAAGGGATAGCAAATTTTGTTTTATTTACCTCAGAAATTTACCTCAGAATGCCAGATGTAGGACAGTGGCAACGAGATGCGGGTATCTTGTTGTTGTGTGCTCCCTGAGGCATCTGGTGGGCCACTGTGAGATACAGGAAGCTGGACTAGATGGGCCTTTGGCCTGATTCAGCAGGGCTCTTCTTATGTTCTCATATTACTGTATTAGAATTGTGCCTACTTTGGTCCTGATCTCTAGTCTGAGCAATGGATGAGTGATGTCTGTTTTTGCTTCTTAGTTATAGTACTTTGTATCTAGAGGACAGTGGTGCTCCTATGGGAGAGGGGAGAAGACGCTAAGTTTTGCAGGCGCTTGAGCTCCTGTGTAATGTGGCCCCTCCCCTTCAAAGCCAGTTGCGGCTCAGAGAGCTAGCCCCCAAGCCAGCTCTCTAAACAGCAAAGGGAAGGGGCTGCATTACACAAAACTTCGTGTCCCCCCCCCCATAGGAACGCAACTGGTAGAGAAAGTTAGAAATTAATTTTATTGACTTTTCACGGGTTGTATTTTATTGCTTGGAGACCAGAGCAAAGTGTTCTGAAGGAGCAGGCTTACCACCCGGCTTGTCTTTTCCATGCCCAGCTCTGCAAAGGGGATCTTCTGGCAGCTAATTGGACTTAGTCACGCATGTGAAGTTACTCATGTGTACTACAGCGTGTCAATATAATATCCTACCATGCTTATGAACTCCCTGTAATTATGTGCGAATGACAGCGCAAGCTATAATGTCCTGCCCTATGCTTTTATGGCTGTCATTTCAGTGGGGAAAAAAGTAGTAATTACAACACCACCATTGCTATGCATATATTATGCATATAAGTGTATATAGTTAGTGGCTTGCCGAGTTCAGCATTTTTGACCTGTAAGTGCTTAATTTTACAGCATTATCATGTGCAATAGCTTTTAGAATGCGAAAGTGCTGAGCAGCTTGTTCAGAGGGCTGGATTCCTTAAAAAAGGGGCTTTTGATTTTCAATTCACTATGGTCTTACCTTACTGTGCCAGCAAATACAACTGAACTCATGGACCACTTGTGCTGTAGTCTCAGGGTGCAGTCCTAATATAACCAACTGTCCAGCACTGACAGCTGTGCCAATGCTGACAGTTGTGCTGCATCCTGCAGTTGACGGGCAGTCACGGAGGCCTCCTCAAGGTAAGAGAATGTTTGTTCCTGAACCTTGGAGCTGCATTGCTGTGGTGTTCCTACGAGGGAGGGGGGAGCACTACATTTTGGAGGTCTCTTTGGAATAAGGGGTTATATTTCTCCTTATCCCAAGCAAATCCTCAGCGATCCCTGTGGGGCTTCTTGGATCATGCCAGCTATTTAGCTGGTGCAAATCCAGGAAGCCCAGTGTAATGCTGGGTGGGCCAAGAAGGCCATTAGGATATGGGGGAGGCCTAATCTGCTGATCCTGCCCCTCCTGGGCCTGCCCTGCCCCATCCAGATAACCCCTTCCCTGTGCCTCTCTCCATGCCAAGAAAGAAGTTAGGATTGCTATGGGATGAGCCATTATAACATTATGATTATAGCCTTTTTACCTAGGCTGTCCTGAACAAAATCATAACCGCATAAGAGAGTACAGGCTGTAAGTAAACTGATCTAAAACACTCCTTGGGCTGAAGTTGTGGCCAGTGTGGATTTTACAAAGAGATGCATAAGGGTTAAATGTAAAATACATCCAGTAGTACCATAAATGGAGAAATTTTGAGGACCATGAGCAAAATGGTTTTTTCAAGATATACTTGAAAAGAGGAGCTAAGTACTGTTTTAAGAAGGAAGTGAGTTAATGCTGGCCAAAGGGTACTACAAAGCTATTAACAAACATGTTGAGACTAAAGTAGATAATTTTCGTCCCACTAGTGAACTGGGTAGAAATAACTTTACAGTACATTTAAAATTGTTCAAGCATTGAAATATGCTGCAGCTCACATTGTAGCAAGAAATGAAGAAGATTCTAAGTTATGTTTTATGCCTCTTAATTAAATTGAACATCATGGGTAGAAATGTCTCTTCAAGGACTGAGATCAATTAAAAAATAGAAAGTGACATTTCCCTGGGCACATAAGGCCAATCTTATGCAGACTTACTATTCAATGCAGACAATCTTATGCAGACTTATTATTCAATCTTATGCAGACTTACCTGGAATTAAGCATCATTGAACACAGTGAAACCTGTGTCTGAGTAAAACTAGGATTGTATTATGTGCTGTGAGTCATTTTTGAAGATGATTCCATGCTTATGTTAATTTGAAAATGCTAGTCATTGCAATTGCAAATATATGTGTTATTGCTGTTTGCAGAAAAATAGATTCAATGCGGGTATAAATGCTGCTAAAATATTTTTGGAACTGAAATATTTTGGATGAATTCCTCAAGGTCTTGTGGCAGTTTGGCACTGCATGATACAAAAAGAAGTTTGCTACATGTACATCAGTGGCGTCACTAGGGTTTGCATCACCCAGTGAGGGAGGTCAGCTCATCACTCTTACAATGGACCTCCTTCTGACAAGACCATGCAGAATAAATTACAATATCATATGAACAACATACATGCAGTGGCATCACTAGGGCTTTTTTATTTATTTAAATATATAACAATAAGACGTGGTGGCACAGCGAGTTAATCCGCTGTTGCTGGGCTTTCGACCACAAGGTTGGGAGTTTGAGACTGCGCGATGGAGTGAGCTCCCGTTGCTTGTCCCAGCTCCTGCCAACCTAGCAGTTCGAAAGCACCTAAAATGCAAATAGATAAATAGGAACCACTTCGGTGGGAAGGTCACGGCGTTCCGTGGAGTCATGCCAGCCACATGACCACGGAAGCTTGTCCTCGGACAAAAACGCCGGCTCTATCAGGCTTTGAAACGGAGATGAGCACCGCCCTCTACAGTCGGTCACGACTAGACCATTTGGTCATGGGAAAACCTTACCTATAACAATAAAATAAAACCTTACCTATAACAATAAAGGTATTTGCCCAACAAATTGGTAACCGATAAAAAACAAGTAGCCAACTTGATGATGCTCACACAACTAAATACGAATTCTACTATTCACTCTGATACACGGATATGGAGCTGAATCATATTAACACCTTATTGGTTCCCTGATGTGTCATAACAACATCTCATTGGTTCTCAGAACAATTAGGGCGCAATCCAAACTTGGAGTAAGGCCAGCACAGTTAGGCCAGCAAAGTTGCTGGCACAAGGGCCACCGTAAAGTACGTTTGGACCACTCTTGGAGTCAGGGGGTATGCGCGTACCCATTCCTAGGATTAGGGCTGGCCCCGCCCATTCGCCCGCCCACTCGTCGACTCCGTCGGTGCTCCGCTTTGCCCCCTGCAACATTTGAATTGCCTGCACGTTTGAGTTGCCTGCACATTCTCAGAGCCAGGCAGGCAGTGGAGCAAGGGAGATCGACGGCAGCAGCAGCATGAGCAGGTAGGCTGCCTGGGGCTCCCTCCCGAGGAGACACAGCGGTTCCTGAGGGGGGGGGATCGGTAGCCCATGTGGCGGCCCCAGAGAAGGCTTGGGACTCCTGGGCCTTCTCCCGGGCCGCCGCGCGGCCTACCGAGGCGGCGCGGTGGTTCCTGGGGGCAGTTCCTGGGTTCCGGCTATGACCTCACTTCCAGTGGGCGGGCCCTGACACAAGTGCCAATCAAAAGTGAGTACCTGTTGCCCAACCTGTTGTTGGGCAGAAGATTTAGCCGAGAGGGTTAATGCCTCCGTTTGCCCGAAAATAACACCTGAAGATCTCAAGGTCGTGAGCTCCAGACTGCAGGAAGTCTCTGAGAGCGGCAGACCTTGCAGCTGCGGCTGATTAGAAGCTGAGCTTCAGCTGCCTCGTGGGAGGAGGAGTGTGCTGAAGGTCAGCTGCGTCTCTGGTGTGAGCAGGGAAGCATCAGCCAGCAGAAGACAGACGGGTGGCTAAAGAAAGAAGGCTAAATCCAGAAAGGAAGATCTGAATGTGTGTAGTTCTTGAAAGACAGAACATTTCTGTAAATTGTAAAAACCTTCGGGTTTATGAAAAGTCTGCCTATGTAAACCGCCTTGAGTTGTAATCACTAGAGAAATCTAGTGATCTTAAGAAAGGCGGTATATAAATACATTTATTATTATTATTATTATTATTATTATTATTATTAAATCATTTAAATGCCATTACTGCGCATATCTGTGTGCTGGCCTCTCTGACTCCAAGAGTGGTCCAAACATACTTTATGGTGGCCCTTGTGCCTGCAAACTTTGCTGGCCGAACTGTGCTGGCTTTACTCCAGGTTTGGATTGCGCCTTCAGTTTCATTGGTTAGTTTTGAGTTAAGGAAATCCACTTTTGGTTACAGAAGGCAATTGTGTTTTATTTTTCTGGTTTCTTGCCTGTAACCTTTGATATTGTGGATATAGTGGATATAGTCCACATTGTATGTTATATAACATTATGGTATTATTTGAAAGGAGGACGTGGTGGCGCTGCGGGTTAAACCGCTGTTGCTGAACTTGTTGACTGGAAGGTTGGCAGTTCAAGACCACATGATGGAATGTCGCTTGTCCCAGCTTCTGCCAATCTAGTAGTTTGAAAGCACATAAAAATGTGAGTAGATAAATAGGTACCACTTTGGTGGGAAAGTAACTGCGTTCCGTGCACCTTGGCGTATTATATAGTCATGCTGGCCACATGACCACGGAAGCTTGTCCTCGGACAAACGTTGGCTCTTTGACTTAGAAACGGAGATGAGCACCGCCCCCTACAGTCGGTCATGACTAGACCATTTGGTCATGGGGAAACATTTACCTTTTTATTATTTGAAAATACCAAAATGTTACCATTTTGGGCAGTGGTGGTGTCACCCCCCTGTGCACATCACCCAGTGTGGCCAGATCTGGCTGCTTGGATTTGTACCAGTGATTTCATTGGTGCAGATCTGAGCAGCCCCATAGGCTGCCGGGGGACTACCCCAGGGTAAGGGGACCTACCCTTGCCCAGTGGTGAGCTCCAGCTGCTGCATTACCTGTGTAGGATTCAGTGCAGGCCAACCTTTAGGATTGGGCTGTAAACCTCAAAATACAAATTTCAATAAATACCACTAAAGTCCAGCAATAAATGTCATTTTAATATACATAATAGCACATTACAGATAGCGCTTATTGTATTCTCAGACTTATACTTCAGCTTTAACTCAAACATGTAGCATATCTCTAACCTCAGAACAATATCTTCAGCTTCTTTTGTAGCAGCTCCCTTTAACGCTGTTTCAAAATTGCAGAAAGCGTTAAAGATCAGATTTTTCATAATAGAAAGTTCCTTTCTTGTTGCCATAAACAGCACCCCACATTTCTTTTTGTCTCTCCAATGTCCATTAATACAGAAGGCAGAATCTGATATCATCATGCTGCAATTTTGTGCATTCTGTTCCATTTCATTTACTGCAGTTTTCCAGGATAGGGAAATTCTCAGTGCTATGGTGTCACATTAGAAGTTTTGTGTAGCTGTTCCTTCTGGAGAGAAGTGAACTTGGAGATGGAGTGTTTTGGGTAGCAGCCTGCACACATATACCCCCATGCATAGTTCTGGCCTGATGCTCTGGAATAATAACTTGTTAAAATAAGTGACATTCAGAGGAACTTGCATTTTAAAGCCCTTGGGTTTGCCGTAGTACTGGATTTGTTCTTGCAAAAATGACAACAGAAGTAGCTCTCCTGCTCCCTGTAATGCTGATTCACAGTTCTGTCACTCAGCCATCCATGCCGCTATCAGCATAATGGAGGTTTTCTCAGTATTACCGATTTAAACTCGTACTCTCATAGCTTTTTCTGACAGCAAAGAGAGAATGCTTCATCTTCCTACAAAATAATTTCAGGGCGCAATCCTAACCTGTGCTGGAGCAGGCATGCTGGCTGGCCTGTGCTGGATACGGCGCAGGTTAGGAGGCGGCTGGAGCCTAGGCGCCAGCTGCTCCTTTGGGGCTGCTTGAATCTGTACCCGTTTAGCAGGCGCAAGTCTGAGCAAGCCACAGCAGCCCAAATTGGGACTGCACAGCCTGAGAATGGGGGTTTGGATATAGAATAAAGGCCAGATCTGGGCTCCTCATTCCACCCCAACCCACCCAGACTGCCCCACCCACCAGAACAGCCTCCTGCACCCTGTTCCACACTCCCTCCCATGTTTCCCCCGCCCAGAAATGGCCCCACACTGGCCGAACTTGGCTGGCACGGGACGACTTATCTGGCGGTCATGGAGGCATTAAAGGGCTGAAGCAACTGTCTGCATTGGCCCTGTGCCCTTTGCACTGATGCAGATGTGCTTTACAGCACATTTGCTACAATGCTCGGCCGATGCATGTGGTTTGTGTTGGCCAAAGAGCGCGTTGGGATTTAATTGTGCTGCCCGTATAAGATGTTATGCGACATTATGCACCTCAACGCTAAAGTAATCAAACAGTCATCAGTATCTGAAATAACCTGCAAAACTGGAAAAGGCACTATGTAACGATATGGCCACACCATTAGCTCGATTAGATGCATCTTGAGATAAGCATCCCCGGCCCAATCTTTACATACATAGCTCTTATCAGCCACCATTAAATGAGTTTTCCAGGGGGAAAAAAGGCTATATCAACGTTTAGACACTACTGGGTAGAAATAACTATATTTGCTACTATTTCCTATATTTGCTCTTTTTGCTGCCAACTGAGGGCTGGATCCTGTACCCACGAAAACTAATTCCAAGCTATCAGCTGTCTTCATTGTTAATTGTCAGGGAGATGCTTACTAGCTGCAAAGACAGAAGAAAGAAACCAGAGATGAGTGTGACATGTACCTCATCTAATCTTTTTAAGGAATTCTGCTGTCTCATTGTTTCCCCCCTTTTTTGCTTTTTCCCCACACAAATGGGATTTCAAAGATGCTTTCAGTGGGATTAAGAATAATTATTGGACAGATTTTACACTTACTAGCATGTAAAGACTACTACAGCATCTGTTTCTCTGGTCTGTTTTCAAACTTCGAGAATCTTAATGGGTCTGTTAACTTGGTTTGCCATCAGGCCAGTTGTATACTAGCTTGACCAAAGGCTATTTTTTGTATCAAGCTACTTATTTTTTAGCTCTGCTTCTATGTTTGGCAATGAGAAATTTACCATAAAGCTAATAAAAAACCAGTTGTTTTTTTAAAGGGACGTGGTAGCGCAACAGGTTAAACCGCTGCTGC
Organism: Lerista edwardsae; assembly: GCA_029204185.1. Classification (NCBI taxonomy): domain Eukaryota; kingdom Metazoa; phylum Chordata; class Lepidosauria; order Squamata; family Scincidae; genus Lerista; species Lerista edwardsae. The sequence goes on from JAJKFI010000046.1 coordinate 9,813,857, forward strand.
TGGGCTTTCCGACCGGAAGGTTGGGAGTTCAAGACTGCATGACGAAGTGAGCTCCCATTGCTTGTCCCAGTTCTTGCCAACCTAGCAGTTCAAAAGCACCTAAATGCAAGTAGATAAATAGGGACCACTTCGGTGGGAAGATAATGGCATTCCGTGCGCTACAGCGTAGAGTCATGCCGGCCACATGACCATGGAAGCTTGTCCTCAGACAAAACGCCGGCTCTACAGGCTTTGAAACGGAGATGACCACCGCCCCCTACAGTCGGTCACGACTAGACTATTTGGTTGTGGGGAAACCTTTCCATGTAAAAAATGCAAGTGAGCAATGGGGAGGTGTCAACCTTGCTGCCACCAATGAAGGTTGATATTCTGCCTAGCAAACAGCATGCAGGAGGATTGCTATTTTCTAGTCTTTATTTAATGATATTTAGTAGTGTTTTATAAAAATTAGGCTTAGGGCCTAATCCACAGGGCATGTGCTGCATCCTTCAGTGGGGAGGCAGTCACTGAGGCCTTCTCAAGGTAAGGTCCTTGCTCCCTTCCCTTTGCTCCCCTTGGGGGCTGCGTTGCCGCTGCATCAGCCCTGGAAATTTAGAAAGAATTTGGCTCTCAGTTATCCTTTTTATTGTTTTTCTCTGTAAAATCATTTCATCAGATAGTTTAGATAGATACCCTCTACCCCACCCCCAAACAAAATTGGTTTGGTGTTTATTCTGACCATCACCCATTAAATGCATTAATTCCATACTCTATGTCAAAATATACTTCACTTACAGCACTAATATGTACTCAAAAGCAAAGCCCATTTTGTTCAATAGGACTTACTCCCAGATAAGTAGGTTTAGGTTTGCCACCTTAATTTTACTTGTAATATTGATAAAATATTTTATTGATAAATAAAATTAATTGATATCTCAATACCGCTATTGATTATTATCTCATAGCACTTGATGGCTGCCTACATAAAATAAAATTAGGCTTATATTGTATAGTAATGACTAATCTATGAGTCATAGATTACGGATAGAAGAAGAATAAGAGGTAATAGATGGGACAAGCCTCTATAATTTTGTCTGTAGATAGAAAAAATTCTTGATTTCTACTTGTAAAACACATTTTGCCCAAACACAATTTGTCCATGTGATCTGAACAGAAATTTCACTAGCCATTTATAGTGATGGCTATGAATGAATCTATCCCATTATCTATAGCAGTGGTTCTCAAACTGTGGGTTGCAAGCCGATTTCAGGTGGGTTGTGAAGCACCTGGAGCAGCTGTATTGAAAGTATCGGAAGATGGAGAGCTGGAAAGGGGGAGGGCTGTGTGGTTGCTTTGCTTGTATCAAGGTTGTAAATAGGCTTTTCTTTCTGATTCACATTGCTATTGCAAAATGGCTGAGAAATAACCCAACTTATTGCTGCATTCTCAGGAAAGCAGCAGGCTCTGGCATCACAATGGTGGTCCTTCCAATCATAACGTCCCTTCCGGTGGGTCCCAGATAGATTGCCATTCTAATAACTGGGTCTTGGTACTAAAAAGTTTGAGAACCACTGATCTATAGGGAAGTTAGATGAGTTTAGGCTATAAGGCAGCAATCCTCTACACAGCTTTTTGGGAGGGACTTGTGGAAAATGTAGTTAGACTTCTGTCCAAGCACACAGAAATAGAACCAGGCAGTACGTTTTGTAAAGCAAACTTCCTTGCATTGAAAGAGCCACACTTACATTTGATAACAAAATATATCCAATAAAGAAAGTAAAATTAACAGTACGCTGAAGCTGATGTAAAATTTGTGCATTTGATGAAAACTATTGCTAACATAAGTTTAGTTTTCAGTAGCATAAAATCTAAATCCTCAGAAATAGTTTCATGCGAAGTGCAATGGAGAAGTCTCTTAACAGACACCTCACTATTCAAATAACCCCTATACAAAGAACAAAGTTAATGCCTTCCAAGATGACTCTTTTTTAAGTACAAAAATTCTAATAATTGTATATTCTTAATTATAATGTATAATTATAATTTTTGTTCAACAGGTATAATATGAGTGGAAGGGCATTTGTTACAACTCACAGGAGTAGTGATATAGGTATGTTTTTAACATATGCCTTTAAAGATTCTGTTTGTGTTTTGGGACACAGTTTGCCTGTCCTCACTATAATATTAAGCCAATATATTATGTATTAGTTACCCAGAGATTATATATTGTTTGTCGTTTGTGGAGTTTATCTCCCCCATCCTTCCATGATTTCTTTTAAACTAAAGCTTAACTGATTGCGCTTCATATTCTTACATTTTTGATAGAAAGTTGCTTCTCTTATTGGCAGTGATTATTCTGTCTTAGTGGACAGAGACAGAGATTTGGACAGGACCTGGTTTATCAATTTCCCCGAGGTTTATGTAGTTAAAATAAAACAGTGACAAACAGTGCGATCCTATGCATATTTACAGGCGTGCCCCAGTATCCACTGATTTGGTATCCACAGTTTCAATTATCCACTGATACCATGGTTACTGGGACGCCTATTAAAAAGATAGGGGAACATTAAACACATCTCTTTTTTTACCTTGTTGCAGCAAAACCATTTATGTTCCCCCAGTATCCATGGTTTCAGGTATCCATGGTGGAGTCCAGAATGGAACCCCAGCGGATACTGGGGCATGCCTGTATTTACTTAGCAGTAGGCCCCATTGATTCAGTGGAGCTTACTCCAGGTAAGTGCGCATAGGATTGCACCCAAGATTGTTACTAATCGGTTCAAATCCATTTTGTTTGTTTACTGCATATACAGTATGTATTACTTCTCTCCGAATATACTCCAGCCATTTTATATCCATGATGGTGGATCAGGTCAGGGAAGGGGGATAGGATACAGCAGGTGCCAGTACTGTCTCTCTCCCAGGCCCAGTCCTGCTCTCTCCCAGGCCCAGTCTACCCAGCCAACCCATGTTGCCATCCTCCTTGCCCCATTCCTCCCTCTGCCCTTCCCCCATCCCTGTGCTACCTAATGGGAACTTACCTGCTCTGATGTGTGCTGCTCCCTGCAGTGGTGCTGGTGGGATGGCACAGGCCTTCCCACCAGCAGGTCTGGAACCTGCCCTGTAGCAAATGTGCTTTATGGCACATTTGCGATAGCCTGTACCAGAAGAGTGCATGCCGAAGGAGGATAGGATTGCAGTATAAGAAAAATCAAACATTTTCCATTGGGCTTAGCTGTTGTGTACAGGAATGTTCCATTATCCACTGAACCACTATCCACAGTTTACTGGGACTCCTATTAAGAAGATATGGGAACATTAAACAAACCTCTTTTTTTTTTTTACTTTGTTGTAGCAAAACCACTGATGTTCCCCTAGCTTTAAAAAGGCATCCCCAGTATCCACAGTTTCAGGTATACTGGGGTTCAGAATGGGCATGCAGGGGCATGCCTGTATTTTAGTTGCTGTCCTTTTAAGTTTTTGTCATAATTGTAATGAATAAGAAAAGGAAAATTCTTATGTTCCAGTTAGGTTTGAAATTGCAAAAAGTCTGGAAACTATGGAATGCTAAGCTTTAATTCAACCATTTGAACTGTTTCATTCGTAAAACAGACAACCTGGTTGTTCGTGTGAAAAATGGTCTTAAGAGTCCAAAGTATAAACCTGTTGACTACAAGCAGCTATACGCCATTACTGAAGCTAAGAAATTGGAATCTGCAAACATCCTGTTCAAGGTGAGTTTTTAAGGTTCATGGCACATGTAGACTGTAAGTTTAGAGTAGATGTTAAGGGAAAGATGTTGTAGGGTGGATGACATGCATATAAGAAGATTCTGTTACATGAGGAAAGGTGTGGAAAATAATATGTTGTGGATAGTGATTGATAGAGATTAGCATTACTGGCTACAGTTAATTTCATTCCCCAATAATTCCAGTCTATAATGGGGTATCAAAATCATAATTACCTGCCGGTAATTTGTATATGCTTCCAGAGACTTACAAATTAAAACCCTCTGTCATTTATTCATTGAAAACCTTTTCAGCCTGCCATTTTAGGCAGCTTACAAAATCATAAAACATAAAGCTGCGTAATCCTAAAAAAAAATAAAGTTTATAATAAAACAAATCCAATTAATTAGCAAATTCAACAGAAAAGGTAGGAGCAAAAGGAGCAGCAGGTTAAAAGCCATTTGTTTTAACCTCTTCCTTCAATCAGCAATGCTTTGATCAAGAAAAGATGAGCTTTATATGGTTTCCAAAGGCTAAGAGGGGCATTTCAGGAGGTTATTTCATTAATCGGGAAGGTTGACCAATGTAATGCCAGGCTGGCTGGGAGGTTTTTGTTTTTTTTGATCTGGCCTAAGTTGCAGAGGCTGGTCCCACCCTCTCAGGCCCAGCTCACCTTCCCCCACCCAAAAAATGCCCCTGTTCTGTCCATCCTCCACCCTCTCCAACCCCTAGGCCAGTGTGAATTTACCCTTCACCAGTCTGAATCTAGCATTGGGAAGCTGGTGTGCATCCTCGCACCAGCCTACCTGACTGCCAAGGTAGCACAAATGTGCTTTATGGCATGTTGGAAAAAACCTGGAAGACGGTGCAAGTCCTTTGAGCCAGCCTAAGTGCCAGTTAGGATTGCACTCTGAGGGCGCAATCCTAAACTGAGTTAGGCCGGCATAAGCTAAGACAGCAAAGTTTGGCCAGCACAAGGGTCAGGGTAAAGTATGTTTGGACCACTGTCGGAGTCAGAAAGGCCAGCACACAGACGTAAGCCACCCTCCCTGATTTTGAGAGTAGTCCAGACACGCTTTATGGTGGCCCTTGTGCTGGCCAAACTTTGCTGGCTTAGTTTATGCCAGCCTAACTTCAGTTTAGGATTGCACTCTGAGACATGTAAGCCACCTCAAGCATTTGCCAGAAAAAAGGGAATCGAGTTCCTGAAAGAAAGGACAGAAAGGTGAGAATATTTCAGTGCCAGCCACATCTGGTATCTGCAGATTGCCTTGTGCTAAACATAAAGGTGCATTATATAGACCACTGGAATCGATCTCTTCTAACGTTAAACACATTGGATTGGGGACTAGAAGTAGACCTCTATTGCCATGGCAGAAGTAATGCTCTCCTTTCCTGGGAGCAATAGCTACTCTCCATAGGAGACCAGGAAAGTTGCAAAACTGTTTTAAAAAAAACAGGAATAGGCAAAACTCATTGACTGGCCTGGTGGTAAGCTGCTGCATGATTAAACCCAGGGAGTCTGAATTAGGAAAGGCATTGGTAGACCTGATATATTGCTTACATTTTATAACCTGTGTTCAGGAGTACCAATAGCAGTATGACCGCAAAGTGCATACTGTAATCATAAAGTCGGCTCTCAGTCGTTGCTGCTGTGAATAGTAGACCTACCTGCGGACAAAATGTGTTTGAGGTTTTAGAGAAGTGCTTTGAACAAAAACACTGAATTCAGTATACTCTGTAATATTTGTACGTAAGCAAGTATTTGATTCTGTGCTTCCAAACTATTGTAGTACTGTAACAGCTGAAGTGAATGTGACTTATGTGTAAACAAATAACAATTTCTTCTTTCTCGTTTCATGTAAAAACACGATCTTACGTACTCTTGCTTCAGTGTAAGGACACACGTGAATGATTTGGTTGAAGGTGCCTAGGGCAGGTCTAAGGGTATTCTCACACCACTAAGTCCTAAGTTTGTTCCCAGCACTGTGACAGGAGCAGGCTTGGTCAGAACACAGTACGCCAGAGCAGTTAAATGGTCTGTGGGTGGTTACAGGTAGGGGGTAAGCAAAAGGGGGGCACCAGATTATAGCTAGTCCTGGACACATTAAGTTCCATGGCCAGTACTTGACTGGCCGTGGAACTTCATCTGTTCTTGCAAAATTACCCTACATTTTTTTTTAGGAGCATGGCAAGGATTTTTAAAATGGCACGTAGACCAGGGTGGTGGCTCTCAGTACAGCTAAACAGAGGGTGTAATTTCAGCTGCCACAGCAGAAAAAGCTGTTTGAGTGACAAGAAGCAATAGAGTAAAAAATAATTGATACATGTATGAGGGCAGCCTTGCTTCATGATACTGACCCCATCAGCACTGTTTGTTTTTTTGTAAGCGTGTTGAAGTCAACACTCCTGGAAATTTAATTTGCTTGCTTTGTTTTACTGGTTCTGTGCTTACAGCGACAAAAGGACAAATTATTTTTGTTCCACACACGCAAGAATAGAGAAGGAACTGGTTTGCTGAATTGCTATTCTTTCATAATTTTTTTTCCCCTTCCAGAGTGAAAGCGCACTTGAAGCAACATTTGTTTCCAAATATGTGCTGCTTTGGAAAGCCTTATTAAGAATTTCTTATTGGCATATTCCCAGCCTTCCCAATTTCTTTTTCTCTTTCATATTTCTTTTCTGTTTGCCAGTGGGGTGAGATAACAAGCTAATGGCGGGGAATGCAGTGCGAATTAGACAATAGTTGTCGCCTTCCATCCATAGAGCTTGGTAACTGCCAATCATGTGGTTGTTTTTGTGATTGTACCCATACAGTCCTCCATGCACAGATATTCCAGATGATCTTTTCAGCAGGGGACTGGCTCCAAATGATTTCTGCCTACTGGGCAATAATGAACGCAGTGGATGTAAAAGGTGGGGGGATATTCAAAAGCTTGCTGTTCGAATTATCACTAAGGGAGACAGCCAGTGTTCCCTCTAAGGTGTGCAGCCACACAGCCATGCAACTCCCAGCCAAATGACAAATCGTGATGCGAAGGAATCTACGCACCAGCATGGACCCCGGGAATGCTGGAGACAGCCCTGCAAAAATATGATTGAGAGCTCTAAAAAAGCGCATCTGAACATATGTACATGAGGAACACAGAAAATAGTTGCACTTGTTTGAACTTCAGGTTGTCATTTTTGTAATTTCCCAGTCTTTCCCAGTGGCTGTTGCTGGGGCCTCATTTGCATTTTTTGTAAGATTGTGAGCCCTTTGGTGACAGGGAACTATTTATTCATTTTGCTATGTAACCTGCTTTCTGAACTAATTTTTATTGGAAAGTGGTTTATACACATTAAGAGGGCAATCCCAACCTGGAGTTAGGCCGGCGCAGTTAGGCCAGCAAAGTTTAGCCAGCACAAAGGCCACCATAAAGCACATTTGGACCACTCTTAGAGTCAGGGAGGATGGTGCACATCTGTGTCCCTTGTGCCAGCCAAACTTTGCTGGCCTAACTGTGCCAGCCTAACTCCAGGTTAGGACTGCACCCTAATAATAATAATTCCTTTATGTTTGATGGGTCCATATGGTACACTCATTCGAACAGTGGCTGTCAAACATTTTAGAGGCCCTAGATGAAGCTGCTGCCTGATGTACAAATGCCAGGGGGTGTGGCTATAATGGTGAAAGGGCAGCAATGCACCCCCTCCCCCATGTATCAAACCTTTGATTCACCTAGCCTAATTTGCCCTGTCAGTTTTGCAAATTTGGTAAGAACCCGCAGGTGATTCATGGAACCACAGTTTTAGAACCTCTGCATTAGAAATTTGGAAGACTCAAATCTCTGCTCAGCAGTCACTTTCTCAGCCAGTCTGTAAAAAGTATTAGTACAAGAATAAAGAAACACTACATTGAGAAGAATTTCTCAATGAGAGATGGGATAAAATGTGCAATAAATAAAATCATTTAGCTTTAGACTATATCATTATCTTGCCCGGATGGGATATGCCTTTACATAAGCCCCTTGCAACAGATCTTCCAACTTGTTAAATGCTCATGCCAGTTCATGCTGTTCTCTTGCAAGCAAGGTATAGTCAAGGAGGAGGGAAGGAATGGAGCTCTGAAACTTTTCCTACAGCAACAGTAATAAAGTCATCAGCAAAAGAACTCAGGTGCTGCCTTTGGAAGTTTTTTCAAAGGACTTGAGCTGAGAAGGAGAATCAGGCTCAGCAGAAAGGAGTTTTGCCCAAGGGCTTATGTTAATAACTGAGCCCTTATCTTCCCAAGGGCTACTTGAGAGACAGCTTGTAGCTCATGTTACATTTAGGTTACAATCCTATGCAAATTTCCTTGGAACTAAGGGTCCAATCCTAGCCAACTTTCCAGCTCCGTGCAGCCACAATGCAGGCCTGAGATAAGGGGACAAGCATTCCCTTAGCTTGAGAAGGCCTCTGTGACTGCCCCTCCCCCATTGCAGAATGCAGCACCTGCCCCATTGGCACAGTTGCATCAATGCTGGAAGGTTGGATAGGATTGGGCCCTAAGTCCTATTGAACACACTGAGTTTACTTCTGAGTATACATGCATAGGCTAGCATACCTTTGATATTTATTTGGGATATCTTTATTCCAGTTGTCAATGTTTAGATATTGTTTAAACTAGTGCTTTCCAAAGTGGTGGGTCATGACCCACCATCCTGGGAATCACTGGACAATACCCCTTTAAGGGGTGGGGAGAGGGGGGAGGCAGCAATGCTGGCCTCCAGGGGGTGTGGGAAGCCCTGGGGACACCCCTGAAGGATTCCCCAAGCCTAGCAGTGTGTTAAAAATGTGATCGCGACCTACTTCTAGGTTGTGAGTGCGAAACCCCAAAATAGTAAATTTTCATAATATAACTCTAACCCTAACCCCATGTTTGGGGCATATAATTCTGCTAGTTAAATAATAGTATTGTCACATAAATGTCACGTTATACTGTACATTTGGTGAACATTTACTAAATTAGGTATAACCATGGTTTGTTTTTGAACCACAGTGCTAGGGGCTCACAGTTTAACTTGGTAAGCATTTAATTTGTCCCCTAAAAAAATGATTTTTGTTTTGTAGCCTTGGTCATGTAGCTAAGGGTGGCATGTTAAGCCAAATTATTTCTTGCACTTCAGAATTTGTCACTATACCACGCTCTGCAGGCCTTCACTGATCCCTCTCTATCTGCTATACAGGCAGAGTCATTGAAGTCTACATGAAAAGATCAGTAGTGTCAGCACCAAGAATCCTTGTGCCAAAATGTTACCTATTTTGAGCAGGGACAAAAAGATCCCAGCAGAGGAATGTCTTTTACTTCTGTCTTATAGCAAAGGTGCCAGATCAGCACTAAAATAAGTTCCTTTGTAGATAAAAACATTGGGCAGCTTTGCATGAGCATCTAACAAGCATCTGTTTTAAACTTTGCATGGTGTTCCCCAGCACACAGGAAGATCCACGTGCTAAGTGCAGTACTGCATCTTAGCACAATAACATGCTTCCATGTAATGTAGTAAAGATAATCTGATGGGAGATATGGAAGTCTGGTGTTATAGAAACATGTGGTGACATATTTTGCCTCTTTCAGCACGTACTATGCAGACATTAAAATTAGTGCCCAAACACACATGGTGAGCCATGCTTGGTTTTCAGGCTATATAGATTTTATAGTTTTCATGGTTGTGTACCACATACTCAAAACAATAACACAGGATCTTGTGAAGGGAGATGTTGCGTGACCAAAGAATCTACAATGAAGAAAGGCTGAAACGACTATTTCCTGTATTACATAGTTTCTCCTATTAATGCAGGTATAATTTATCAAAAGGGTTGGCAGATATTATTTATCAATGGGCTAGCACAGCTGAATTCAGCTCCATTCATTCAAGCTTTTAAAGCTAAATGTGAGTCTTATGTCTTATAGTACTTCATTTTTCACAAGTCTTTTTGAGTCAAGGAAGCAGTAAAGACTATTCACTGTAAAGCTGTTCAGTGATGAAGATAGGTTCCCTATAGAACCTTATAATAGGAGTTCTGGAGGGGTGCTTTGTAAATCCTAATGGAGATACATGGTAGACAAACGAGCAGTGACAAGTGGTTAGAAAAGGACTTTTCTATAGATGAAACCAATAATTTTTCCATTCACACAGACAAGGTGTGTGCGCGCGTGTGTGTGTGTGTGTGTGCGCGCGCGCTGAAAGAAGAAACAACACCCCCCCCAAAAAAAAAAATCAACCGTGGATTATGGATATACACTGATTATCTTTTTATGAGCTTACAGTTTACATGCTATGCATTGTTGTGTAAAATATCATGGTGGAACTGATTAATAAATATTTCTGCCCCCTAGTTTTCCCATCCCCTTGTATTCTCCCCACCACTACCATTAGTTATTTTTGTCTCTATATTTTTTATCATTATGTAAGATTGTGAGCTAAATTGTTAAACTGAAAAACAACATATAATTTCCCTACATGTTAGTAGAACATTTTGGGATGTCTTTAAATTCAAGGCACAATCCTAACCTGGAGTTGGGCTGGCACAGTTAGGTTAGCAAAGCTTGGCCGGCCCAAGGGCCACAGTTTGGACCAAGTCTGTGTGCTGGCCTCTCTGACTCCAAGAGTGGTCCAAACATACAGTACTTTACGGTGTCCCTTCTGCCAGCCAAACTTTGCTGGCCTAATTGTTCCAGACTAACTCCAGGTTAGGATTGCGCCCTCAGTGTTATAAATTTTGGACAATAAAATGAACCACATTTGCACATAAAGTGTAAAGTGAGGCACATTAAGGCAAAAAACCCTTCAACTGCATATACGGTACATGGATGGGGTCTGTTGGTGACCCACCAAGGAATAGATCTTGGGATTGTGATATTATTGCGCAATAAAAATGTTGATCCATTACTTGGTTGCTGTTATGAAACAAATTCCATGCTAGCAATAATTAAGAAAGAGTTGAAGATAAAACTGCCACTATTATAGTTTCCTTATAATTACCTTATATTTTCCTTGTAATTACCATAAAGCCCCTTAATCCTACGAATTTGTAGCCAAATCCTGTGGCCAAATTTGGAACACAGTTCTGGCCCCCATCTTAAAAAGGATATTATAGAACTGGAAAAGGTACAGAATAAGAGGACAGCCCAGATCAGGGGGTGCCTCTACCCTACCCTGGAGGCACCTTCCTTATAAGGAAAGACCACCTTTTATTTTGTTTGAAAGCATTTCTATCCTGCCTTTTTATTTTATTTTATTTTTTTGGACTATCAAGGATTATAAGGCTTATGAGACAAATCGTTTGGGCCATTTTAAGTTTAGCAAAAACTTAAGTAAGGGGGGGGGCTGAGGCTTCTAAAATTACTCATAGTGGGGGGAGAGTGGAAAGAAAGATGTTTTCCCCCTTCTCTTACAACACTACAACCAGGAGTCATTCAATGGAATTGACTGACAGAAGATGTAGGAAGAACTGAAGGAATGACTTCATCACATGACACGTTATTAATCTGTGGAATTCACTATCCCAAGATATGCTGATGGCCACAGCATAGATGGCTGTTTAAAGTTTAAAAGGCAAATTTATGGAGAACAAGTCTATCAATAGCTATTAATCACGATGGCTGCGTGCTCTCAACAGGTTTACAAGCAGTTTGCCCTTATATCTGCCCAATGAAGGATAAATGATGAGGCAACAAGCTCCTGCAACAAAATTGCATCTACTGGGCCCAGCTCAATTGCATCCCAATCCAGTCACCATGACTATGGGACCAGCAATGGAAGTTGGCCCTTTTGCTTCAGTGATAGGGAAATGATTCCTGTTGTGCTGAGTTTACACCTGTATTTTGGGTTAGGTTACTGACCTTTTTGAGTTTTGTGTAGCTACTTGAATGGCAGCTAATGGTTGGCTGGGGAAAACTGGAGACAGCAGTTGGTATAGCATGAGGTAGAGCTGAGCAGTATATAAATGTTCTTTGTTAATAGAACAAATTTCCTTTCAATTTGGCAGTGGTTGTGACTGTTCATGAGCTATGAGCATGACCTCCAAGGGCAATGAAGCCCATTAAACATCGGGTGCTTTGAGGAATGTATTTTACAGGCGTATAGAAGACATAGTTATAATCATTTTTTAAAAACTACTTCTACCTAGATTAAAAAGGCAGAACAAGCTTCAAAAATTAATAAAGAACAATTGCTGTTGAAACAGCATGGCCAAGTGTGGTGGCAAGAGCACAAAAGGCTGCAGGAAAGCAGGTAAGAACTGGAAAGTAATTCAGAATTGAGTGTGTAGGGCCAAAGAGTAGCAGGCTTAATGACAAATAGTCATGAAAAGATATGACAGAAATGTGGACACTATCAGACAACATAGCATATAAGGCTAAATGAATGTTAATTTATAAAACCGTATTAGATCAGCGATGGGATTAACAAACGACCTGGGGAACGCTGGGCGGGATGTACTCGTAATTGGAAGCCCGTGATTGGCAGCCCGCACAATTGGCAGCCCGTCTGTTCCGCCCCGCTGCCGTCCCCGCGGGGCTGGGCCCGCTGCCACTGGTTGGCACGCCCCACCGCTGCATGCCCGGGCACCCAGGGCCCCCCCAGGCAAGCAGGCACCCCCTCCGAGGCCTGGGTGGCCCGCACAGCGGCCGGGCGGAACTGACGGGCAGCCAATCGCGCGGGAGTTCCGCATACGTCCCGCAGCGTTCCCCCAGGTCGTTTGTTACCCATCGCTGTATTAGATGGAAGAATCTGTTCAGTGTCTGAATTATGGAAGGGTCTTTTTGTGAGGAGGTAGCAATACCTGAAGCCTCTTCCTCTTGAAGCCTCTTCCTCTTCCAGTGGAAAATTTGAATTGCATACTAGTTCTGGACAAGGTGTGAGTTAAGAAACAGTATGTGGGCTGTTTCACTCAAACAGCAGATTGATGACTGCTGTAGATGCCTGGAAAGAGTCCTGGAATGCTGTGTCCACAGAGCTGCCAGGAACTAGAAGTCTGGGAAGTCCTCCTGAAGTGGAAACTACATAGCCCTGAACTGCCAGTGTTTAAAAATGGACTCAAGCGCAGGATGGCACTGACAGATGCAGAATCAGTTTGGACAGACAAGGTAGTCATAAGGCCTCTAAAGAGAGGCCTCTCATTCCAATGGCAGTAGTAGTAGTAACTGTAGATGGATTCCACATCTGAAGGGAAAACCAGAAAACAGAACTGATTTGACATGACCACTCAGTGGGAAGAGAAGAAGAAATACCTACCCAGTGATCACAGGATCATCCCCATCCCCAAAAAGGTTGATTGGGGAGAGGGATCCTGACATTTTCACCCTAGAGCCATATCTCTACACCTTTATGAAGTACTGTGAGGGACAAGGATATGAACACTTTCAGAATTGGTCTGGGCATTGTAGATTAGAGGAACTGATGGGCATCCCAATCCTGAACTGCCCAACTTCCTGTGCAAACAGTAGCAGGCAAGTGGCAACCGCTACATCCCACGGCAGCCAGGCAGCTGTAGGAGGCTGCGCAGGGAACATTTGTCCCCTTCCTCCATGGTAAGGGCGCAGGGCGGGCAATGAGTCTACTTGGCTCCACGCCAGCTATTTTGCTGGCGCAAAGGGCGAGGGCCTCCATGTTAGATTAATGGCCTGCAGGTGTGCCATGGGAATTGTTTTTTTTTGGGGGGGGGACTTATTAATAGGGCCATTTTGGGATATGAACTCCCCAGCAGAGTGGTGTGCTTTGTCAATTGTCAAAAAGCTGATGGCGTGCCTTGACAATTTTAGCACCTTATCAGTGTGCCGTGAGATGGAAAAGGTTGAAAATCACTGCTCTAGAGAGAACAGTGCATGTGGAGGCTGGTCTAGGTTGAGTCCATAAAGATAGCTACTGAGTGCAACAGAGATGTATAGCTAAATATAGAGTCAACACCAAAAGTCACTTAAGAATAAGGAGAAAAGCTTTCAAATACTTGGAAATGTGGTTAGCCTGTTGTAAGTACAACTTCAGGAATATGAGAAAGAAGTACTTTTGAAGTAGTTACAATTTGCAAAGAAAATGTCGATACGGAAAAAATATTAAAAATATAAATGTTTAACTGGGCACAACTAAGTGTTTTATCTCAGAAATACTTCTGAGGATTCTTGTAAATGCATTGATGAAGATTTCTGCTCACTGTGCAGCCACAGCTGAAAAGGGAAAAGATGTTAGGATACCAATGGAAACCATTGGTGAAGAAACACAAGCTATGCTGTGATCCATGAAACAGAGAAAATTTAAGTGACTGGGTAAATTGTTTTGACTTCTTTTCCTTGTTCTTTGGGTGAGAAATAAATGGATTTATTTTGTCTGAACTAAGTTTTTCATTTTAGGCAAAAATCAGAATTAGAGATACAAGCCTTTTTTGATGAAGGGAGTGAGTGTTCTTTGGACTTGTGGGACCAGCGTAAGTACTTCCATTTTACTTTTTGATCTAAGAAAGTCAAGTCTGCAGAAATATTGGTATGCTAACACATTCAAAATAAAATTACACACTGATATAGAGTGCAATCCTAACCAGGAGTTATGCCAGCACATTAGGCCAGCAAAGCTTGGCCGGCACAAGTGCCACCGTAAAGCGTGTTTGGACCACTCTTGGAATCACATGTCTATGTGCTGACCTCTTGGACTCCAAGAGTGGTCCAAAACTATTTTACGGTGGTCCTTGTGCCGGCCAAACGTTGCTGGCCTAACTGTGCCGGGCTAACTCCAGGTTAGGATTGTGCCCATAGTGACATAATATTTTGAAATATTTTGTATTGGGACTGCAACATTAAACCAATAATTGAGTAACGTTATTTGAACTATTTTTAAAATGTTGCACCATTTAACCCCATGTTCAATTTGAGAGTCATCACAGCTCTTGTGTTGCTCAGTGACTTGGTGTTTTGTGGTTGGAAGAAGGCCAAGCCTGGCTGTGAAGAAGTGCTAGCCTTCTATAGAAAGAGACCATTGGTCTTTTGGAAAGTAAGAGGTTCATGTGAAATTTTGCTTGTTGCTCACCTGTGTTGGCTTGGGTGGGGAAGGCTGGGAGGTGCTTGAAGGTTGCAGAATGAATCCCAAGTCTATTTTTTGGGGTCTCACAGCCAAATCATGTTCTGCTGATGTAAATACCCTTGTGGCACCGTAAATGGTGTACAATTGCAGAGCATGTCAGAACCGCCAGCACAAATGGCCAGCAGCTCCATATGCCCATTACCAATAGACCCACCCCATGCTAAAGCACGTTAGCTGGCAGTGGGGTGGGTTCTGGTTGGTTTGGGGAGAGTTTGTGGTGGGGGGAGGGCAGAAATGGGAGGGGGAGGATCATGGCAGCAGTCATGCATGCTGGATCCTATCCCTCTTTTCTGGCCCAGACCCACTTACTTTCTCTTCTTGGAATTATACCAGCAATATAGCTGGCATGGATCCGAGGAGACCCACTGGTTATCAGGCAGCCTACAGGGAGGTAAGTAAATGTTATTTTTAATTACCTTCACTGATCGTTTGATCGCTCACCCCCCCCCCCACATCATGCTGTGCTCTCCGTTGATGTGGCTACATGCAATGGACTGGAGGGGGATAGGATTGGGCAGACCTCAGAGAGCCAAGAAAAGCA
The DNA here is from genome assembly GCA_029204185.1 of Lerista edwardsae. Classification (NCBI taxonomy): domain Eukaryota; kingdom Metazoa; phylum Chordata; class Lepidosauria; order Squamata; family Scincidae; genus Lerista; species Lerista edwardsae. The sequence goes on from JAJKFI010000046.1 coordinate 9,829,198, forward strand.
CCAGTTCGTATTGACCCATCTGTCTCTTCTTTGGGGACTTGGAAAATCTTTAGAATTATTGGTTTCTGCAAATTTGCTGGATCCAACAATCAATTGTAAGAGAAACGAAAGACTGGCAAGGATGATGACAATATTCTGTCGGCTTGGCCTATGAGATTATTTGGGTGGCCTGAGAGAGGGGATGTGAGAGAAAGCAAGGAAGTGAGAGAATTCCAGAATCAGAATGTATACCTCAAGGAGACAGTGGCCTCTGCTGTTTCTACCTATGTCCTGCCAAGATGGTTGTTTTGAGAGACAGATGCTTCATGAATATTCACGGTGTGTGAGATGGGAGGAAGTTGGGCCCTTCTTTAATCAAATTTGTAGGAAATTACTTGCCTGATCCTACTACCAAATCTGCCTGCCACATACAATGTATATCTGTGGAATTCAGACAGAGAGGGGCCAGGAAGGGTCTGTTTGAACATCACATCCTTCCTTCTAGTCTCTGAAGCTCCAGCTTAATGAGTTTTGTCACTTCACAAGTAAGTCCTTTTAATAGCCAAAAAGAATGAACTGCATAAGAAGACTTTACTATGACATTTCCTCCTCCCCTTTCCATCTCATCCCCTCCTTCTCCCCGTAGTCCATCATTCACTCAGATGATCACAGAGGTTGCTATAGTGAGATTCTTTTATTGTCCAGCAAGGAATTTAATTTTTGACAGAGAATAAAGCATTTCTGTTCTGGGAAAATATGACTGAAAACAATGTAATTTTTCATTAGAAAGTTACCATTTATTAATATTCAAATGTATGCAAATGATATCAATCAACAAAATTCTGATGATTAACAGACTATTTCTTTAATCAAGTGATACTCCTAATTTGTATTTAACATCTTACAGAATATAAATTATCAAAAGAGTTGGATGCGTTTCAAGAAAATACAGTTCAACCGATCTGGCAGCTAAGAGAGGATTTAAAGTACAGACTGTCAGAAATGCAGACCAACTGTGAACAGCCCGGCCCAGAGTATCAGTGTAACCTAGATGAAGTGATAGAAGAGGTTAGTGATTCAGTTATTCTATCTAATGTTTCCATTTTGCGTTGTAATGATGGTTTTCCTTGATTGGTAGAATAAGCTCTATTTCTCCTCTTCCCGCTCCTTCTTTTAATCCATATAATAAATGAGTTCTCCAGCTTGCCGCTGTCAAGTGAATTTCTCATTTTGGCAAGAATGCCTGCCTTTTTCAGCTGTTAAAATCTTACTGAGCCTTGTGTGAGGTCTTGGAGAGCTCTTGCTGTACTCCAGGCTTTGGAGAAGGAAATGGGATCTCCTTGATCTTGAATTGACTCTCCCGTCCCCCTTTGGAGCTGGGGATGAAAGCAGGGGATTGTAGTCACAAAAGATCTTGATGCTCAGCATGTCACAGTCCAAGGCCTCTTTCCTCTTTCCTGGAGCCCTCCTCAAGGTAAGGGAATGTTTGTTCCCTTACCTTGGAGCTGCATTGCCCTTTCCCTGGTCCTAGAAAGTTGGTTAGGATTGCGCCCCGAGTCCGACAAGATTTTGAGAGCGCCAACCAAAACAATACTTTTTAAAGATATTAAAATACTGTTTCATAAAATCAGGTAGAGTTTGTGAAGAAGCAGCAGAAAATAATTTTGGAAAAGCTTCAGCGGGAGAGAGTGGCTTTGGAAAGAGAACTTGAAGATTGCACAAGTAATGTAAGAATATAAAGCTGACTTCCTTGATTTCAATTGCATTAACAAGAGCATGAGCTTTTCATTGGAATACCAGTGGCTTCTGTTTTGTTGTAGGCACTAGTATGTTCTTTGGAAGAGAGGAGTGCACTCTTTCATGGGATTCCACCACAGTTATTAACCTTGGAATGCCCCTATCCTGATTTGAAGGAATCGGTTTTTGTGGAATTTCATAAACTTGCAAATGAATATTGGTTGAAGTTCCAAGAAGTTGATAAAGACTTGAAAGCAATATCGAGGTAACAGAAACTGACAACATATTTCTTTGAGTGGTAGGCAAAATGTGTTGGGATTGGAGTCTTCTGATATTGCAGTTGCATTTGCCAGAGAAATTGACTTCTCCTTTGTTGAGTACAATGCATAACTGACTCTCTGCCCAGCTCTGTGGGATTAAATAGTCAGTAACTGTTTGCTCAGCTGAGAGACTTGTCTCTTTCTAAAATGGCTTGTCGGAAACAATAAGCAGAATGTTTGAGGAGTTAAACCACCAGAAGTGCAGTTTGTGACAAATGGCTTCCATGTTTTATGTGGATACAATGTCTTTTTTCCTTTTTGTAATTAAGCTACTTCATATTGGAATGAATTTTTTTTTTTGTTAAACAGTTATTCATACAACCATTAAGCTCTCTTCACGAAGAATTAATCTCAATTAATTCTTATGGATTCGCATTTATATGACAATAGATAACTGTGTTGGGAAGCCTGATCTGGTGGAGTCCCTTTTGCTGCTGTGGCGGTTTGAGGGATTTGCTCCGTTGTTGCTCCAGTGACATTTTATATAATACTGGGGATACCAATACCAATACTGGGGATACAGCAAAGCCATCCAGCTCTGCCTTCATGTCTTTCAACTGCCCCAGCCCCCTCTCTTCCTATTATGGATGTCAGCCTCTGGTGCAATTTTATGTCGGTGTGGTGGAAGCAGGGCTGTTTCAGTGACCTTTTGTATTCGGCATTTGCTAATCCCCATTATGGTGAATGATCCCTGATTTAAATTGGCCAATTACAGATTTCCTGAGTAAGCATGCATACCATTTGGTTGCTATAACAATTAAAACATATTGGTTTGCGACTTGATAGATATTTATATTACTTGGGAGCAATTTAATCCCAGAGCTCTGATGATGCATTCCACATGTCATTTGCACTGCAGAATTTATTTCGGCTTCTCGTGTTGGGGACAATTATCAAATTAAATATTTCTCTTTGGCAATCTCTTCATGGCCGACGTTGATAAACAAGAGCATTTGCTTGAAGATTAAATGCCCAGAACTTTCCAGAAGCAAAGACTGAGAGTTATTGGGAAGTGCAGTGTTTGTCCATGAGATGGAAAGTACACATCCATATATGTTGGTTGCCAGTCTACATATCAGGGGACGTGCAGTCAGGGAAGGCAGAACCTAACCTGTCATACAGGGAAAATAGCCTCAGTCTTCCCTGTGAGTCAATTCAATTTCAATTCAATTCAAATACCTTTATTGGCATAAACATAAATAAAACCAATACAGCAATATAACAGAGATTAATTAAGAGAACCTTCCTCCAGGTTCTCTCTATCAACATTAAACTTCTTGATGGCACATAAATGGGCCGCTAATAGCTGTAGGTGAAAAAGCAAGTGTGACAAGGATTCAACAATTCCCATGGGGCAAGGGCAAATTCTGTTCTCGTAAGGAATCCTCCTATATCTACCCGTCAGAACTGCCAACGGGAAAGCACTACATTGAGCCAATGAAACTGCCCTCCTTTCATTAGGATTTGACAGCAAAGAAAGATAGTCTGGAAGTTTTCCGACTTCTATAGGAAGATGCCAAAGCAATGGGGAACAGGACCTATTTGCGGCACTAAACAGTTCTTGAGCCTGAATATCAGTTAGCCTTTGTTTAAAAAGACGGAAGGCTTCAGTCTGAGACTCTGCCCCCAACAAATCTGGGTCTAGTCCTATCTGCTTGACTCATGGCCAGGGCATCGCCATATGGCCCAGGCTGCCGCTAAAATATCTTTGCCAGCAGTCATCAGATTTTTTACAACAAAGGTGGCTCCCTGTGAGTCTGCATGTGCTCCACCCAGTGTCAGAGGGGTTGCGCAATCCCAGGAGAGGCTGAGCTCTCACTGCTGCTAGTCTACTGTAGAGCGTTGACAGCAAGAGCTCAGCTTCCCCTGTGCGACCCGTGTGACCCCTCAGAAACTGGGTGGAACATGTGTGCAACGTGATTCCCTTTGATTGCAAACTCACTCCACTCCAGTTTCTGAGTGGTTGTGTGATCATAGGGGAGAGCTGAGATCACAGCTCTCGTCTCTCCCTGTATACTACTGCAATTGCACATGTGCCGCATAAGAATCAGTGGTGTCATCTAAATGATTTAAGAACAGGAACTCACTTTTGATTGGCACGTGTTAGGACCCGCCCACTGGAAGTGACGTCATAAGCCGGAGGCTGGCGGTGCGCAGGTCTACCTGCGGCTGGTTCCTATGGGTAGACCTGGGCTCCGGAGGCTGGTGGAGCCCAGGTCTACCCACGGCTGGTTCCTAGCCAGCAACGACATCAGCGACGAGTGGGCGGAGCCAGCCAGTTCTGTACAGCACCTGGCGCCTACAGAACAAAAAGCGAAGAATTCCCCCCTCCCCAATTGCAGCTTCAATAGCGATGGGGACAGCCTCCCAAAGAAACCTCACACCCAGAGCGCCAGTGAAACGCTCTGGACTGGAGAGACAGCAGCGAAAGCCTTTCCTTGGTCTTCACGACTAGGCGAGGTGGAGTTATTCAAAACTGCCAGGGAAGTTGAAAATTGGCACGGGGGCAGCAGCCTCGAAGCCGAGGCTGGCTGAGCAGAATGAGGCAGGAACCTGTGGAAGGGGCTGAGGGGCGCCACCACTCCGGACGCTTCCCCACACCAAAGCCTGCTTATGCCGGGCAGGTCAGGAGGGCAGCTTCAAAAAGTCCCAGCTCCCCTCCGTCCCCTCCAGGGCCCCCCTCAATTCGCCACCACACCCCCAGGACACCCCTTCTCCGCAGTGGGCTGCAGACTCACCAGAGTGGCTGCTGACTCCACATGTGTGGCTGGAGGGAGCGAGGAAGGGGACTGTGCAGGACGGGATTTCCTCACTGCAGCCCTTCCCCCTTTGCCCCCCTAGGAATCCGGAGTTGCTCCCTTTAACCCTCTGAGTGCCGGCCAACCAAGAAGAAAAGCTCTTTGCAGAGGAATCGGGAGGGGGGAGGAGGGAGAGTGAAGTGGGCGGAGTCAGCCCTAATTTTAACTAGTGGAACTGAGTTCCCCTGCGTTCCCCCTGCATGACATCACTGAGAATCATGCGGAAGCTTGGTGATCTGGAAGTTTGGCAATGATGTGTTGAATCATCATGTCACCACCATACTTCTGGGCCACCAAGCTCTGCATGCAGTGCCTCCCAGCCTTGGACCATACCACACGTAACTGCTGTGTATTCAGTTTTCACAATAAAATGCAATGGCTTGGATCTAATGATGCTGTCCTGCTAGCGCTCTAGTTCATTTTCATACATTCCAGCTTCATATAGCCATCCTCTTCAGACTTGTACAGAGCTTTTCCCAAGCTCTCTCATTTTCCATAAATAGAGTCTCAGCTGCATCATACAGGAATTTTGCATGAGCATGTAGGAAGTGGAGAGGCATCTGAAAGCATTGTGCCACTTCCTCTATGCTCCTATCATTGCACAGAGGATTGGGCTGTAATCAGCCTAGAGAAATATAGTTTTTATTATAGAAATGATGTAATTCCAAAAGAATTGGGTTGGGTCTTGTCACTGTTGCAAGATCATCGTAGTTACCAGAAGGATCACTAATGAGGAAAAAAAAGGAAGAAGTATCTTTTGGGAATGTGTAGAGCACTATTTCAAGCGCAGGTAAACAATCGGGTCTACATATATTCAAGAGCTGAAGAGAAAGGAAGAAATACTGTATTGTAGACACAAAGTAACAGCGTTGTCTCATGTTTTCTATATGCCTTCAGTCTGTGCTGTACTTCTGCTGAAAAGCATATCTCATGCCTGTGCATACATAATGCAAAAGCTAAACAGTCATTTACAAAAATTCTAGGAACTTTGTAAAAATGATTAAAAAACAAAACATTTGCATTTGCAAAACAAAATGACAAATATTTCTGAATATTTAATAGTTGCAAAATCTGCTTCCAGTGTGAAGATTCTAACATGCCCTGTAGAGCTCTTATAGACATTCTAAATGAGAACAATAGGCATTCTGTGCTGTATTCAGAAAAGAAAAATCTGTATCAAATACAGGGGAGAAGATTTTTCGAATACATTCATTTTTTACATTCATTTTTGAAGTGGAAAAAAAAAGTGCACTGCCAAGTTTGGGACTGCCAACATATATTATTTAAAAAAAATCTGTAATGCTCAAATACTAAACTCGCTTCATTTATTTAGAAGGTTAGCATTCTGCAAACCTCATTATACATAAATGAAAGGAGAGTGCACAGGGGTGCTCTGTATGTGAGGAAGAGGTAGGAAGGGGAGACTTGAGTGTCCACTCGCATCACTTCCATTGCTTCTTTTAACTTGCAAAGTAGCCTCTCCCTGGAAACAGGAGGACCTCCTCTCTGGGGAGAATGATGAATGCAAACAGTGGATGTGACCCAGGCCTGGATTTGTTTATTTATTTTTCTAAATTTAACATGTTACTTGTAACTCATATACCAGACTAGAGACATTTTGGTGCCCCAGGCCAGGAAATCCAAATGGTAACCCTATGGTGGTAGAAGACATAGTAAACAGAATAATAAGTTTGTTGCCTGAAGCAGGCTGCCTCGCACTGCCTACTTCCAGGGTGGTGGTGGGGAAATTCTATATGAATAAACTTATTGCATTTGCAACTAAGGGCCCAATCCTGTGCCAACAGGACATACGCTGCTGTCTGTGGTGGTGGTGGCAGTCATGGAGGCCTCCTCAAGGTAACGCTTGTTCCTTTACCTTGGGGCTGAATTGTTGCTGCATCCTTGCTAGAAAGCTGGTCAGGATTGGGCCCTAAATGTAAGTAGGAGTGCATAACTATAATAGTTGCTTGCTGGTTGAAAAAGTAGCGAAGTGACACCAGTTGGAGAATGCATAAAAGTTTACAAATTAGTCCCTGGCCTTCTGGTTTAGGAACACCCACAAAAAGAGCACTGGGCAAGCGGCTCTCCTCAGCCCATGCCAAATTGCCATCAGCAGCCCCTTTTCAGTGCTTCTGTTAAGCAGAAAAGATCTCTTGGACCAGGGCTCCTGGGGCAGTAATGCTGATGTGCAAATGGAAACTGCTGCTGCCGCCCTAGAACATTAATGGCGAACCTATGACACAAGTGTCAAAGGCGACAAGCCACAACATCTGGGGTGGCACAGCAGTGTTCACCAACACCTGACAAAAAATTGAGTTTATTTTACTCATTTTTCATTTTTGTAATTATTTGATGTTTCTTTATAGCATACATAGCACCACACATGATTGGACTGTATTTTTTGTTTAAATAGATGAATATAAAGAGCTGTTTCTCTTTTGTTTGGGAGGGATATTGACACTCCAGCAGAGTCAAGTTAAGCATTTTCCAAAGTTTTGTCACGCTGTGTGGCAAAGTTTGGCATCACCATCCTAGAAGGTTCTAGCTTGGTCATCCCACCAAAGGTATAAGATGAGGTGTACAATCATGAAGTGTAGCAGAGCATAATGTACTATCATGAATTTTGCAACATTCCTTCAGTTACATTGCTGAAGACAAGCGTTCCTTAACAGCTAATTTTTTTAACAATGACTTTTCAGAAAAGTAATTAGCCACAGTGTTCAAGCTGATAATTGGACTACTTGTGCATTCGAAACTATTCATGGTCCTCCTAAAGGAAACTGAGCACAAGGAATTTCACTGTACCAGCTCAGTGACTAGATGTTTCTGGTACAGCAATCAACAATGACACAGTTGATGTATGGGGACGCTGACATCTCAGTTGGAGTTATTGTTGTCGTTTGTCTGGCTGCAAATTCAGTGAAACAGTGCATCACATTTACATTGTCCTGCCTATTATAGAGGGTAGCAGGGGATTACGGTTTGGGGAGGGTGACTTCCTTTTGGAGGTTTTTCTGTTCTTTAGAGGGTGTAAAGCCAGGGATTAGCTTGGGGTAAATCTGATTCAGGGGAAATATAAAGCAGCTGCCTGAGGGTGTTTGTCTCTAGGCCTGATGCCAAGTTTCAGTTGTGAAACCAAATAATGATGGTAGCAGAAGTTTTTTCTTAGTGGAAAAACGATAGCTATGTTGTAAATAGGTGCCAAGTTTAATATTTGAAACATATTGCTGCTGTGTCTGAGATTTGGTTAACTCCTAATATGTGCATATATTGTATTCTTTACGGTGGCATTTTTCCCATTTAGATTTTTAATGGAGAAAAGCATGATTTAGGATAGCCTGCCTAATGGTATACAAAAGCTCCATGTGTGTGAACAAGGCATGAATTTTCTAAAGATCACTCTAAAGAGATAATAATGTTCTCCCAATCACTGCAACAGTCAGCAGAAGAGGTACCTTTGGCCAGGATACTTGCACAGGATACAAGTTACATTTGCTTCAACATTTATTTCTTTCATTTGTATCCCACTCTTCCTTCAAGAAGCTCAAGTTGAACAATCCTGTACAGCAGAAGTTGACAACCTTTTTCTTTAAAGGGGCCGGATGTTCAAAGCATTATGTGACATCATTATGATATCAGTGACATCATAGTGACATCATTATGATACTGCCAAACTACCATGTTGCTGAACACCTGGAAAGGGCCTGCACAGCGCTTGGCTTGGGAGACTTTACTTTACACCTAGCTTGCCACACACCAGATGGGAAATGGCAGAACCACCCGCCTGGGCACCCAGAGTCCCTGTGTTGTGCAGTGGCACTGGGAATTTGCAAGCCTAGGTGTGTGGCTCTGCCATTCCCTGTATGGCATGGGGTAAACTGGGCAGGAGGCAAAACTCTCCCAAGCCTCAGAATGGCCTGCAGAAGCCGCCAAAAGCTGCTTCTGGTTTTATTGATGCTCGGGGATGCCTCAGTCTTTCTTTACCCCTTTAAAAAAGGGGAGAAGGAGGAGGCAGTCTACCGCAGCGCCCATCCCCTCTGAGTATTGGAGCATCTGGGCACTGTCTGCAGCAGTGCGAAGCCATTTGGCTCTGTGCTGCTGCAAGCGGTACATGGATCCTCCAGTACTCGGAGGAATCTTGCGCTACAGCAAGCTTGCAGCAGTGCAAGACTCCTCCAACAATCAGAACCAAGCACTGCTTGTAGCTGTTGAAGTAGCTCCCCAGAGCGGCTTTGCATAGCTAGAAGCAGTGCCAGGCCCCTCTGATTCTCAGAGAGGTGGGTTCCATTTGTAGCTGCACTGAGCAAGTTCCAAGAGTGGCTTTGCACAACTAGGAGCTGTGCCTGGCCCATCCTTGGAGGGAGAGGCACCACTTGGAGGTGCATGAAACCGCTTCCAGCAGCCTCACTGTGCGCGTTGGCGTCGGGTCATAGCACCGCCTCCTGCTTGATCATGCCCAAGGGAGTTTCCTCCCCTTGGTCCCCCTAGGTACACCATTGACTACAGATGGAATTGATTGCAGCTAGAATTCCTAAGCATTCAGTTATTCCTAATCTTTAGTGCCCTTGGCAATAGATTCCACAAGACAAGTAGGTCTTGTTTCCATGTAAAATATATTTAGGACTGATGTATTAGTTATTGAATTGTATGAGATGCCTCAAAAACAAATGAGGAGGATAATGATCACTAGTCTCCTCCTTGGAAGACTACAAAGGCATTTTTGTAATTAATTGTTCCTTCTGCCCCCCCCCCCCCAACCTGCACGGTTTCCTGTGTGACTTATTCTGTTGCATTCCTGCTGCACAGATACTGTAGTTGAGCTCGCAGTTGCTACTGTTTAACCTTAGGATGACTTCAGGCTTTCACAGTAATTAGCAAGGAGACAACTGCCAATTTATTCCACACTTCACAGTGTGTTCACACAAACTGTACTCTGTTTAAAGCCAAAATTCCACGTAAATGCTGGGAGGTGAATCAGTGTTGTGGGCAAATGAGAAGGAGCAAAGTTTGAATAGAAAAATGGAAATCCTGAGCTTAGACTGGAGGTTGACACTTTTGAATATTTGACCTAGAAGTAAATCCTGTACAGTAGATTTCTATACGACTTAGAGTCAACATCTCAGAGGACCCGAAAGCCCATCTTTGCAGATAGATTACTGCATTTGCCTTTGACACAATTCATTGTAGACATGTTTTAGCTTTATATCTTGAATATTGAGAAAATAATTAGCAATTTGCACACTCAAGTGTTATTTAAAAGATTTGTGGAAATACAAGACTCCTAAAACCAATGACGACACAAAGACTTGGCAGTGGCTTGAGATGCAGGCTTTTAAAAATTTACTTGGAGCTATAATTTTGTATGGATCGAGATTTCATTTCACTGTTGACACTAAATCTGATCCCAATTAATTATGTCACTTGATATACTAAAATATAATTAAAGAAACAATCATGCCAACTCAATGCACTTTATGTGTGGGAAGATATATTGCTTTCTGGAATTTTGATTTGAAAGCCAAACCTTCTCACTTTACGATAGAGAGCCATTAGGTCTGCCCTTTAGCTTAATGTGTTCAGAATTAAGGCACAAGTATATGAAAGTTGCCTTAGCAGAATTTTTCTTTTTTTCAGCTTTTATGTAAGTCTTAATTTTTTTCAAACCTGTGTACCTGTTACATTTATATATTTGTGCAATTTTGAATTAATTCGTATTTTCTAAAAAAAGAAACGTCTCTCATTCTTACCAGGGTATCAACATGTGACATTTAAAATTAATAAAGCATGCCACATAACATTTTGAATGTGATTATCTATCCCATCATTGGGATAGTTATGCAAATATAAAGTAGTGGTTTTCTTATATTGCTAAGGGGAAAAATGACATCTGCTCTGGTTCACCTAAGGACATGCCCATTTCAGGGCTGCTGTGTATGGTTGTACAGGTTGCGCACTGCACATGAGTGCCACATCTAAAGCGGTGCCATTCACATTGCAGACAGGAGGAGGATGCTAGAAGAACATCACTCCCACTAAGAAGAATAGCAAAGAAAGAGGCACCTTTTCTAAATTCCACAAAGGTTCCATATGGGCTAGTGGTGGCCCTGCTCCTTTTCTTGCTAGTGTCTCTCTTGTGTTTTCGAATGGATTGTGAACTCCTTTGAAGCTGGGACCCATCTTCATTTATTTTGCTATGTAAAGCACTTTGTGAACATTTTTTTTTTTGAAAAGTGGTATATAAATACTCTTAATATTGATAACTAGAACATCCCAACTAGCATAAGATGATTATGACATGAAATTAAACACATTACTCAGTGTGGTTCTGCCATCAAAAATGGGAGCCAGGTGTTTTGCTTGCTTCCCCCCCCCCCCGTAATGTTGAAGTGTGCACATGCACACAATGTGTGTGTATGTTGGGGAAGCACATTCTTTGCATGCAGAAGGTCCCACTTTCAATTCCTGGCATCTCCAGGTGGGGCAGAGTATAATTCTTGTCTTTTTCTGAATAAGTAAGTGCCGAGTTTCTTAGGCTATATACATTTTTTGAGAACCACTCTGTATCCTGCTATTCTAGCCCATTTGTCTGTGTCTTACATATTGTTAAAGTCAGAGCCCTTTCTCTGTTTGTGTGTGGACTTCTGGCTTCAGTTCTGAAAAGTTTCTTGGACTCCACTGGTTTTACGCTGTCTTCTGGATGGATTATATTTAGTTGTCTTGAGTTTGGCCCTAGCCCATGGCTCCATGGCACTTTCCATTTGGACAGTAATTCTTCGTTCTTTGTGTCTAGTGAATACTCTGAAGAAAATGCACTTGAAGTAAAAGAAGGTAGATTGTTTCTTCCACACAGCCATTCAAACCTCACTGTGATTTTTATTCCTAAGGAGCTGTTCCAGTCTGCTTCAGTGGTGTCACCTTTGTGTTCTGAATCACTGATTCTTTTTGTGACCTCCCTCCTTTCCCATTCTCCAGAGATTCGTTTTATAGTTCTCAAAAATTCAGACAGAACCTCACCAAGGTTGCATTATTTTTGCAAAGCAGAAAACAATAAGCCACAGTTGTGTCCTTCTACATCAGCGGCAAATACAGCAGACAACTGTGCAGAGAGCCAAGATCTACAGATGACAACAACAGTGAGTTGCCAAACCTTCACAAAGGAAAAGCTGTGCATCTTCCCAACAATGATTCACACATAGTTGCAAGACAGAGAAGGACTGTGAATGCTGGAATGAGGAGGGAGGATGACACTTTTCTCTTTAATATAATCTGCTGCAGAAGAATTGGTTCCAATCAGAGTTAGGCATTCTGCTAACTCTTAAATAAATACCGAGACTATATTAAACTATAAGGACATACCTCTCAATATAAAGTTTTGTAAATGCCATCATCTTGTGTCCAAGTGCCTTCTAATATTTTAAATAACATTGGGAAGATCAGTTGGTTCTTAATCCCTTTTTGCTGGATCCATAATAAGGAACAGCCTTTCCCTCCCCTTTTTACCTTTTTCTTCCTGGATGAAAACCAGAATTCCAACATCCTGGCTTGAAATGAAAAGCATAGTAGAAAGCTCTATGAGATAGAAATGGTCCTAGGGATAATTGATTTCCATGTATATTACATCACCCTCTCATGATGTACTGTATAGCACACTAAATATTATGGCTGATGATATACGTTCTGTCTACACTTGAAGTGATTGTTATACGTGTTCCTTTTCTGAGTTCAGCGCCTGACAAATGAGAAATGCACATTAACCCACAAGACTTTGAATAGTAATTGCATCACACATTGCCGGAGTTATTTCGGATCGCCTGTCTGAAAGTGGCCAGCATCATTTTTACTTTTGTTGTTAACTCCCAATAAGGCTTTTTGGATGTTAGATGCTCTGTAACATGTCTGGAAAGCACAAATATGCATTATGTCCCTGTCTTCCTGAAAGCCTTCAGTCCTCTCAAAAAAACAAAACTGTGTTACAAAGACACTAATGAAGAGAGTAGAAGGGTAAGTGGAGGAATGTTACCTGCTGAAACGCTGGATACTTCTTCACCATCAGCCAATGTCAACACAATTTGCTTTTGCTGCCATTGTTGTCAGTAAGCTGCAACGTTCAGTGTGGGTTAAGAAATATAGAGGCCTGGTTTCTTTGTTTTTCTAACTGTTTCATCCCAGAAATATAACAAAAGCCCAAGCTTTTGTTCATAACAACCGATTGGTACAAATTGTACACTGCTTTGGCAACCCTCCTCCTCTCTTAATTGCTGTCGTACGTCATGTTTGCTCAGTTTTTTAAATTTTTAATCCAAATGCTGTTTTCACATCTTTATGCTTCTAGTGTGTTTCATGCGACTTCAGGCTGCAGTCCTATGTATAGTTGCCTGGAAGAAGTCCCGTTGAACACAATGGAACTAATGAGAGCCCTCTCTTAGGGTCAGGTTGCACACTTTGCACGCTGGGCTGGATATGAAGTCATGCATTTGTCTTTGCTTCAGCGTTTCAGCCCACAAACATTTTTCTTCCTTCCCATAAAAGCTCTTCAGTTCCTGGCCATAGCAGCCCTCACTGTTGTCAGGATTCCTGATATCCATAAGCAGAAGTTGGAAATGAAGTATTAGTTACTAGAAGAAGGATGCAACACTAGGGAGAGCAATTCTGAGGATGGTGGTGGTGGTGGGGTGACCATCTTTGTACAATATATTCCAAACATAGAAATCCTCCCAGAGAAATTCTGAGGCTATCACCTATGTTATATATTATGCAAACTGGAATGTTGTGGTCTCTTGTTACAAAATAAAGTAGATGGAGACCAATATCTCCATGGTAACTGGAAACATAAATTGCACCCTGATCCAAAACACATTTACATGGTAAGAAGTCATTACTTTCACTGGGACTTGCGTCCAAATAAATACACCTAGGATTGGTGTACTGTGACAAAAGGTTCTAGAAAATAATTTTAGATAATAGTGGATTGGGAATGTTCTGGTAAAAAGTTGTTGCCCTATTCTTATCTGCCTCAAATTTTGTAGAGTTTGTGCATGAATGGGGAACAGACTTATGCTGACCCCACCTCTGTACTGGGGGGCAAGTATGCATGATCAGATCCATTAAAGGCATATACTTTCTATAATTTAAGGGGGGGATGAATTAGATCAGTAGCATTCCGGGGTGAGGAACACACTAAGTTTTGCAGGCACCTCAATGTGCTATGTATGTGGCCCTTCCCACCTTGCCTTCAGAGCCATTCTGGGCAGTGAGACTAAAGTGGAGGAGATGCCTCTGTGTTGCTCTTGCTGCCCAGAATGGTTCTGAAAGCGAGGGGAGAGGGGCTCTTACACAGTGTGTTGACGTGCCTGCAAAAATAAGTGCATCGCGTCCCCACTGAGAATGTTAATGAATTAGGCTACTTTCTCTAAAATGAGGGCATGCTTGAAAACAAAAATGAACCTAATATTCTTCATATGATATTTTCGTTTTATTCCTCCTTTATTTTATGTAACAACTTTATTTCAAAATATGACTCTTGGAAAGGGCGTAGCATTTAGAAGAATTCCTGGAATGGCAGAGGAAAGCGGATGCTTTTCTGCATCCAGAATCCTTCACAGATACAACATTCTTTTGTTTTGTTTGGCTGCAGGCGGTTTCCTTTGTTATATCAGTGTTTGTTCTCTGAGCCAGTATGTGTTAGGCCAGTGTGGCTATAGACATTTTTTTAAAACTCCTTTTACAATTGAATAGTAAGCAGTGTTAGAACTTTACTTGTTTTTCTATGACACTTTTTAAAAGGAAAGGTGGAAACATAGATCACATGGTGCACAGGATCCCATGTTTTGATATTCCTCAAACTAATAGATCTAACAAAGGGTGAAGGCCCACTTGTGCTCCTACAAAGTTCTTAATTCATAGTATGATCCTAGTTTCACCATTTGCCTTTCAGGCTGCAATCCTATAATACTTGCATGGGAGTAAGCCCCATTGAACACAGTGGAACTTACTTCTGAGTGGACATGCCTAGGATTGGGCTGTCAGTGTTATGGATCAAGCAAATCAGTCTTGCCCCACCTCTCATGTTTCAGGTAGTTTGTTTGCTTCTTTGAAAAAAAGGATTTTCTGCAGTGTCTTGGGAAAGGAGTAGCGGTTGGATAATGGCACAGGCATTAACGAATAGGAATTTCCCCCATAGCTAGCTTTTCAAATTGAACCAAGTGCAAAGTATGCAGAATGGATTTTCATAGCTTGTCCAAGGCAGCAAAATGTATATTTGCACAGAATGCTGGGAGGGAGTTTTTAAACTGATCACATGTTACACAAGTTTCATATACAAAAATCCATGTGCCAGTGTAGAATCCCTTGATAACAAACTGTTGCGTACTGTGTTTCGACACCGTAATGCTTTGGCTCATACAAGGACATTCATGATTTCCAAAGGCAGCATACTTTTGTTTCCATTGTAACCTGTTTTATATTTCAACTAACATTGTACTGGGTGTCTTCCTCTTCACTTTTACAGCAATTTTCAATGGAATGAGGAAGATCTTTGGGTTTACCAGGTGGTTATTGGTCAGTACCCAAGTAATCTCCAAGGCAGAAGAACTCTCTATTTAGATATGGTACAGAAACTTCTACCTCACAAGTCTAGGCCAAATATCGTAAGTCATATCTGTTTTCATTTATTTTAGTATTCTGATGAGCATTGGAATTAATGTCTTTTCAAAGGACATAGTATTGGATGAGTTTTCTTTATGTACAGAAGGCTGGCTGGTAGCAGAAAATGGTACTTAAGCTTTTCTCCAAGCAATGCTTGGCCAGAGATTGAACAGAAGGGGATTATAAATAGTAATGAGTCAACTCACTCTCTGAATGGGAGACATAAAGTCAAGTGGGCATTTGGGCTGAGGTGTGAAACAGGATGGTGATTCATCCTGGCCTCTTGGCATTTAATATGATGAGCTGGAGATTTTGGAAAAGGCAAAAAGAAAGATGGAACTGGTGGAGAGATTGCAAGAATTGCTGGCAGTTGAAGTCATGCTTAGTTGAAGTCATGATGTTTCTTGTAGTAGCATGCTACCCAATGCCATCCAAATGCTCACACTTGTGTGTATGGAAAGAGAGAGAGAGAGAGAGAGAGAGAGAGAGAGAGAGAGAGAGAGAGA
>JAJKFI010000046.1:9845191-9868234 GCA_029204185.1 Lerista edwardsae
GAGAGAGAGAGAGAGAGAGAGAGAGAGAGAGAGAGAGAGAGAGAGAGTGTTTATCCTTTTCAGGGTGCCATCTCCTGTGTGTCATTAGCACAGGAAGCCCACACCATAGAACAAGGTTTCTCACTGGAGCTCAGCTTCCAACTGCTTACAAGGGAGGCAGAACAGATCTTACAAGATCAAGACCGCAGACAGCTCCATAGCATCCCAGATACAACATACAAGGCTGACTTGGATGGCTCTGCAGTAGAGGGGTGAAGCAGACTGAAGGCTTAAGTACCTGCTGGTGGATGCTCTGCCTCTTCCCCTGGGAAGCCTGTTTTTGGTTGATGCTGATACTGCAGCTGTTGACTCCAGTGACACAGAGGGGAATGTGATTCATTTCAGTTCTCTGCAGGAGAGGTTTTGGTGCTTGAAGATAAGGGTAGAGTTGTGTCCATCTGGGCATTGATGAAGTGCTTACTTCAACTCCAGGGTACTGCTTGCATAGGAAGGACGGAAGTAGAGGCTTCCACCATCAACACCATTGAGCTCTCTCCACTGTATCCACCTTCTGCTTGATTAATTTGTCATTCACCAAGTACAGAGGTCCTGTTTCAGTTTTACTTGTAATTTTTTAAAAACATTTTTTTCTGATGGTACATTCTGAACATTTTTTCTGATGTATTCTGACATAGTAAGATCTGAGATTACTACATCATGGAGATCTATTGGAAGCTAAATTTTACCAGGAAATAACAAAAACTCAGATGTGAACACCTTTGGGTCATTTATTGCAGAAATGTTCAACCATGAAAGGGTCAAACGCAAAATTTGATGGTCATTTTGATTACATTTGAGATGAAAGTAGGAATTCAGATCTACTCTAAGATGCATTGGGATTTGGGCTTCTTGCTGCAGATACTTTACTTACCTATATTTCAAAGAGTGTTTTCCTATTTGTAATCCTATTTGGATGCTGCGCTGATGGCACACCAGCGCCAGCACAACAAAGGCCAAAGGCCAAGCCTGTCCTGGCAAAGCAACACTGATGTGGCCCCTCCCAGTAATACCTCCAACATCCATAGAAACAACAACCCAGCCCTGAGATCCTGATATTATGTGTCATCGCCATGACATTGATGCATCTTCCATGTGGTGCCCATTTGTCATCACTGTGATATCAGTGAGAGAGAGGTATTCCCTGCTGACTCAGTGGCAAGCACACAGTTTTGAGACAGTTCTTGTCATTTTAGCTTATAGTAGTTTCATTTTGGGGGGCCGTGGTGGTGCTGTGGGTTAAACCATTGCTGCCGGGCTTTCTGACAGGAAGGTTGGGAGTTCAAGACCACGCAATGGAGTGAGCTCTCATTGCTTGTTCCAGCTCCTGCCAACCTAGCAGTTTGAAAGCACATAAAAAAAATGCAAGTAGATATAGGGACCACTTCGGTGGGAAGGTAACTGTGTTCCGTGCGCTACGGCATATATTCATGCTGGCCACATGAACACAGAAGCTTGTCCTCGGATAAACGCTGGCTCTATAGGCTTAGAAACAGGGATGAGCACCGCCCCCTACAGTCGGTCACAACTAGACCATTCAGTCATGGGGAAACTTTTACCTTTAGTTTCATTTAATGTTTGCCTGAACTATCAAGATTTATTTGAGGCTCTTTGTGGTTAAAATAACGTGATTTTTTTTTGTTTAGGTCGCTCATGAAAAGGCTTGGGATCACTATCATTTTACTAGATGTCAGTGGAGAACTTTGATGTTCAACTGGGTCCAAGCTAGAAAAGCATTTTTATTGAAGGCAGTAATGACTATTGCGGAAGCTTGTGCTGCTCATGAGACAGAAATAATGGTGGCTAATAATAGAAGAAGACAACAGAAAATATGTGCAGAGCTCAAAGAAAAGGTAAGCTCTGTTGCAGAATCACACTATAAATTGATATTGCTAATTGCATCCTGGCTTGTTCAATATTTGCTTAAGGAAAAAAATGTGTGTTGCATATGCTGTAATATGGGCTTTCTCCTCCAACACCTGAAAATGAAGATACATTGCCATATACTGATAGCTGCTACTCAAGTAATTCTTCCAGATAGCGTTTTCTGATTACGTGACTCTGAGTGCAAAAGAAAATCTAATTTGTTTTGCTCTAAAATTTGTACACCATTTGTTTTTAATTTGCTTTTTGAGATGTTATATTAATGAATGTGTTCTATTTCAGCTGCGTGCACGCCTATGTTCATAAATGTGTTTCCTTTTGCTTGCATGTCTTTGTTAACCATATCCTGTGCTTGCGTATTATGGTACGACTAGAGGAGCTCATATGTTAGAGCTGCAATCCTGTGCATGCTTTCTGGAGAGTAAACTCCATTGTACGCAGTGGGATTTACTTCTGAATAAAGTCCCTTCTGCATAGGATTGTGATGAGTGGATTGTGCGTGGGGGCGGGGAAGCCCAGGGCATGGCACGCCTGGGGCGGGAGGAGAGCGGCGACATGGTGGCAATTTTTAGCCCTCCCACCTGCCCCTGCCATCGTACAGCTCCGAAATGGAGCCTGGTGTGGCGTGGTGGCGTGGGGGAGCAGTGCATAGGGGTGGGAAAACAGCAAAGGGGGCGGACCTCCTCCTCCTCTGTCCCTGGGCGGCCTGTTGTCTGGGTCCCCAATTGCAAGACACTGCTCCTATCTGTAAACGAAGGCTATTACATCAGTACACAAAGTAACACAAAGGCAAAGTGAGAAACAATCAAGATGTTCTTATCTTGCGGTTATCCCAGATCATCTTTGTTATCCTGTTGATATGAAAAAAGATTTGTTTTAATACCACTAATTCTGTGCTAACCTCTGATGAGATTAAAAAAAAAAAAGCTATAACGTACAGTACAATGCATCCCTTCTTTCTGAAAGTATTGGTGCTTCCATTGTGCAGGACAATTGGAAACTAAAGATAGATTGTTTAAAGTGATGGCAGGTGAAACCCAAGAAAGATGAATAATTCATGAGGAATGTTATTTTAACACAAATGAGAAGATGGGTTGTATCACTACATCCCTATCATCCGCTGTGAAGATGTCAGCTATTAAAGATGGAAAGAATAGAAAGGCAGCATTTTAATTGATTTTAATTTTAAAAGAACGGTTGTATACATTCTTAATTAAAGAGAACTATTCAGCAGAAATCAACAAGAGGTTTTTAATGAAACTGAATTCCTCCAAGGACACATTGTGTAACATCTTGAGGGGCTGAAGTTAAGTAAATCAACAGGACCATATGGTATTCCTCTGGATTGTACCAGTGGGGGACTGGAATATAGCTATATAACAACTATGCCTTACAGTGTGGGGTATGGTAATTTTCCAGAAGGTGACACATTTGAAAAGCAGGAAAGCAAATGAAAAAAGTATGGTTGAGATTCTCATGTTATCAGAAGCCCTTCTCTGAGCTTTACACTTTGTGAGATTCCTGCAAAGACTACTGTTCTAATGTTGTCAGGGAGCTAGAATGCAACATCCTTGCCAAATGTGCCTCTTGATCTAGCTGCTGTGATGCCCCTTCAGCTTGTACGTCTTGGTCTTTTAAAATAGCCCTTTCTGTTAATGTATATTAAAATGTGTATGTTGTTTTTAATGTCTGGAATTGCAATTGTGAGAGTTTTGGAATTAGGTTCCTTATAAGAGAAGCAGTTGATGATTTCCTTCTCCAGCCCACACATTTTTTTCCCCCAGAAAAACTTTGCAGCTGCTACCTTTCTCCTTTGGCAGAGCTGTAAGAACTGGAATTATAGGGAGTCTCCCCAACTCCAGCATGGGTAAACAGCAGACAGCTTTCCCCTGCTCTGTCTCCCTCTGCTGTGGATTTGAAGATTTGTAAGAGGCAGCCAATCTTATCTATCCTATCATCAAACCCAACAGCAAGTTAGATCTGAAGAATTGCTCAGAGGTGCAGGAGGTAGCCTTGGAAGACCCTGTGAAATGAAAACGCTTGTGGGGAGTTGTCCACGGCTTCGGGGGTTGTCTACTCAGACTGTGCTAGCTAAATAGCTGGCTCAGGTTCACGTGGACCCATGCCAAGGGTTCAGATCCAGGAAGAGGAAGAGGATTTGGCAGCTGCAGCTAAACCTGGCCCCTCTCTGTACCCGATCACCTGCCTCCATTGTCACTTCATTCCACCCTCTCCCCGTTGTCCCTCGCCATCACTGCCTCATTTCACCCTCTGCCACCATCCCTCTCTCCTCCCCCACCATCTTACCTGGATCAGTGGATGGCTCCTGATCTGCCGGCACTGGTGGGAAGGCTCCAGCCTTTCAGCCAGCACCTCCAGCAACACACGAGCAGCGCAATTCTATAACCCCCTTGTGCCAGCGCTAACCTCTTGCGCCGGCCGAACACTGTCGCAAATGTGCCATAAAGCACTCAGGCACACTGCAACCATTGGCAGCGCCAGCCATGCACTAGTCAAGCGTCGGCATCGCTCGGTTGGCGCAGGGCTGCCACAAGGGCGTTCCAGAGGCGTTCCGGGGGCGTAAACGGGTGGCGAAGTGGGCATAGATGGCGCAGGACAGCCATTGTGCCGTATCCTAAAGCCCATCCCGATTCGAGCTGCTTCTGTGCACGTTCCTCTGCACCTGCAAAACAGCAGGCGCAGATCCGAGTAGGCCAATGGAGTGACTGGGGCTTATGCCAGCAAGGAAGGCAAGCATGTGGCCAGAAAGAAGGACTAAACCACGAAAGTTCCATCTGTATGTTGTTGTAGTTCTTGAAAGACAGAACTTCTTTGTAATTTGTAAAAAACCCTTGCGGGTTTAGAGATAAAGCCTGCCTGTGTAAACCGGCTTGAATTAAAGCCAGAGGAGCAATCTAATGGCCAAAGAAAGGCGGTATATAAATACTTGCATGATGATGATGATGATGATGATGATGATGTGGATGCAAAGGGAAAACCTCCCCTTGTCCTGGACATCGCTGCTGCTGCCTCCGTATGGGTTTTAAGACATAGCCCTCCTATGTTGGCTTTACTAGGCTGGCTTAGTATAGGATTGTGCTCTGAATGTGTGCTGCTGGACCACCTTTTATGACTGGTTCTGACTGTTTTATGGTAGTCAGCACCAGCAGGTGCTAGAACGTCGGTTTACTCAGATAGGACTGGGCTGTCAATTACCCAGTGTTTTCCATCTAAAATGGTAAAATGTCACCTTTTTGTCAGTTTAAAAAGAACAATTAAGTTAAAATCTTGTTGAATTTTGTTGAAAACTGGATTCTTGTTGAAATCTTGTTGAAAACTGGATTCTTCAGAAATAAAGTTCAGATTTTTGGCTAGGCAGGGCAACATTGTGGCTATTGGAAATTTCTTATTGGTGATGGGGGAAAGCAGAGTAGAGTAAGCAGTGGATATCACCTTACGGGGAACCTCCCTCACCCAGGCTGACTGCTATTAACAAAAGATACATGAGGCAGAGGCTTGGTAAAGATGCAAAAAGAAAGGTTTACTCACAGTTCCATTCAGTGCATATCTGCAGTGTCTGATTAGGATCAGAGGCAGTAGTGTCATCCTGCAACCAGCTGCCGGAACGCTAGGCGGGACTTACCGCTTGATTGACAGGCTGTCCGTGACGTGTTGCCACCTGCCCGCCGGCCATGCGGGCTCCCTCCAGTTGGTGCGCACATCCGCTGCTTGCCCAGGCACCCGGCACACACCCCAGGCAAGCGGGCACCCCCTCCAAAGCCAGGGGTGCCCGTGCGGCGGGCGGGCAGGCGGCGACATGTCATGGACGGGCAGCCAATCAGGCGGTAAGTCCCGCCTAGTGTTCTGGCAGCTGGTTGCAGGATGACAAAAATCTGAACTTTATTTCTGAAGAATCCAGTTTTCAACAAGATTTCAGAGGTACATCTAACACTTAGAAGGCAAGG
The DNA here is from genome assembly GCA_029204185.1 of Lerista edwardsae. NCBI lineage: Eukaryota > Metazoa > Chordata > Lepidosauria > Squamata > Scincidae > Lerista > Lerista edwardsae. Next base: position 9,851,077 of record JAJKFI010000046.1, read on the forward strand.
CCCTAGAGCTGCATCACCATCCATGGAGGTGTGCTTAAGGTGGTGGGGGCATCAGAGCCCTTGGTCTGCACATCTTATCAGCTTGGTGGTCAGAGGACAAAAAGGGATGTGCTCAGAGGAGAAGGGAAGTAAGTAAGGTCAAGGCCACACCCCCGCAGGAATCACAGAGAGGACAGGTAAGAAGGGTCTGGGTCACAGGACATCACATTTTCCCCTTTTGGACATTAGACTGCCCCCTCTATTCAGCAGATGGAGTTGTGCCAGCTCCAACAGTAGCTGCTAACTTAACTCTATGAAGCTAAAGCTAGCACCTATTCTCAGCCAGGGCCAAGTGTCCAGAACCAGACTTCAGTGCCAAGTCACAGTGCCCTTTCAAACCAAGGACATGACTGTGGAATCAGGAAGATCAGTGCTGTGAAGTCCTGTTCACTTGTTACATTCCATGTGTTGTAAGGAGGGCAGCTATGACATGCACCAATGTGAGAGTTCCTTCTGCTGTTTGCCTTGTTAATTATGCTGTATCTCACTGAAGTAACATTTGACTATCTTTAGATCATGTGGGGACTGAAATAATGGCAATATGTGGGTAAGCAGTCGCGGGGTATTTGCAAACAGGGAAATTTTAACCTGAGGCTTGGCTTAAAGAATGATGATTTTCATTGGTTTAGCTAGCAAGTAGGTATGTTGTTCTTAAGTGTATTTTTAAAGTTCTGAACACATTTACTGCCAAGGGAACCATGTACATTTCTGAACAGGAAAAATCCTGTGCACATTCCCAAGGCAAGCTTCTATATTATTAGCAGCTTGTTGTTATCTCTCCTTTTATTGTTCCTTGCTATAGTTTTTTTTTAAACCTAAGATAAAATAGAAGCAAAGCAAATGAACTTCTTCCATTATAATAGCAATCTCTCATTACCAATTTCCTTTTTCCTCTCTCCTGTTGATTCTGTTCCTTAGTTCCTTGTTTCTCTCCTGGGGTCTCTTATTATTTGTTATTGTTATACACTTCTAATTAAATTGGGAGGCCTTCAAGAAATAAGCCCAGATTTCTTATGTATGTGTTGGGCTATGTGGTAATGCATACAGAATGAATATCTGTAGCAAATGTAATCATGTAAATAATTCTCAGCACGAAATCAAATATTATTATTGCATTTTAAGAAATGTAAAACGCATGATATTTAAATGTTTGTTTTGTAAAATTTTACACATTATGGGCTGAGCCCTTCACAACTAGATCAAGCAAGTGTGTAGAACTGAAATAATAGAGACAATTACTTACTGTCTGTTGATTTCAATGTCATAATAGGAAATGGAAATAAGTAACTAGCCTATGAGGAACAGCATATAACTATTTGTCTCATTCTTCTGTAGCATATTTTTAAAGGTAAAGGTTTCCCCATGACCAAATGGTTTAGTCGTGACCGACTGTAGGGGGCGGTGCTCATCTCCGTTTCTAAACCGAAGAGCCAGCATTTGTCCGAGGACAAGTTTCCATGGTCATGTGGCCAGCATGACTATATGCCAAGGCGCATGGAACACTGTTACCCTTCCACAGAAGTGGTACCTATTTATCTACTCACATGTTTACACGCTTTCGAACTGCTAGGTTGGCAGGAGCTGGGACAAGCAACGGAAGCTCACTCGGTTGCATGGTCTCGAACTGTCAACTTCCAGTCAGCAGCTCAGCAGTTTAATCCTCAGCACCACCACATCCCTGGCAGATTTTTACATACGATCAATTAGGTCCAGACTCTTAAAAAGTAAATTACCTCCTTAATACCTTTATTAAGTAGCAAGGCATACTTATTGTGAACATTGCAAGAAGCACCCACAGGTGCCCCCCCCCCGTATCCGCAGATCCTGTATCTGCAGATCAGGGATCCCGCACTTCTATTAACATTGTTTACGAGCTTACTGGGGTGAGGTTTTCTTGTTTTAATATAGCACTATAAGTATTTATAGTGGACGTAGTGGCGTAGTGGGTTAAGCCGCTGCTGTTGGGCTTTCCGACCGGAAGGTTGGGAGTTCAAGACTGCGTGACGGAGTGAGCTCCCGTTGCTTGTCCAGCTCCTGCCAACCTAGCAGTTCTAAAGCACATAAACATGCAAGTAGATAAATAGGGACCACTTCGGTGGGAAGGTAACGGCTTTCCGTGCGCTACGGCATAGAGTCATGCTGGCCACATGACCATGTCCTCAGACAAGATGCCGGCTCTATGGGCTTTGAAATGGAGATGAGCACCGCCCCCTACAGTCGGGCACGACTAGACCATTCGGGCTTGGGGAAACCTTTAAAAGCATTTAAGCTTATAGCACTATAGAGCAGGCGGCTGGCAGCCTGAATGCTTGATGAAACTAGCTCTAGTGCTAAACAGGAAGCAGTTGCCACACAGACACGAGTTTTGAAAAATTGTTTTTTCACTTACATATTTTCCCTTGCTGCATGGTGTTTGTTCATCAGCACACCACAAAAAAACAGTTTGTGGCTAATAGTCTTCTCAGCAAGTACATTGTTAGCCTGGAGAGCTCCCCACATCGAACCACAAATAAAAGGAAAATTGCAGATAGGAAGAGAAAAAGTGAGGAAGAGAAGTAATCAATGGAGGGGAGAAAATGATTGTGAGTTTCTTAGGCCACAAACCATTTGGCATGCCACAGGCTCATGACTGCATAAGTACTCACTCCGCCATCTTAAAATGTATTGTGAACACAGGAGTTCAAGTTTTTCTGCCATGCAGACGTGGCCCAGGACCGTAATCTGATACCTCAGCAGCATCATATGAGTAGTTTATCTACTGCTATTCATATTTTTTGAGATGGCTATACATCTGGTACTTGCTTACAGTACAAAATATTGGAAAGAAAGTGAACTAATGTGCCTTCCTTTCAAAAACGGTTTTACTAAAAATGAGAGGAATTTAAAACCCTGCCTGTCCTTTTATTAAAAGGTCTTAGCAAGCCTAACATCTGAGCCTAAATGCATCTAGTTGTTCCCCAGTTACAGACTATAAATTATCGGCTGAACGTTAAAGCATATTGACCAGAGCCCCTGCAACATGTTTGCTAGAGGCCGATATAATCTCATTTGGCTGTTTGAAAGATATTAAATGGATGATGATTGATTGTGACCCAATTCTCCCAACGTATGTTAAAACACAAAATAAGCTAAGGCTTACTGATGAGATAGAATGATGTGATGATGACGGCCAGGGTTTGCCCTCTTTCAGCAAGGATGTGGAACACATGTTGGCTTTGAATGCATTACTGTAAGCAAGAGGAGCTGTTAAAAGATACTGGTGGGGGATTTTGCCAAGGACATGATGCTGAGATGTCAAAGGCATAAATTTATCTTTGGAACCGTTTCCTCCTTCGTAAGGAAAAGTTGATGTAAAGACTTGAACCCTGGACAACTGAAGAGAACTTAGCATGGCTGTTTGGCTGCCATACATGCCCTGCATTCCAAAGGGGAAATCTGTTGTAGCAGACACATCGTACGGGCTAACCAGTTTATTTTGGCATATGCTTTTGTGGTTTGTAATCAACTTCCAGATGCAGGAAGTGAAAATCCTGTGTCTTCTGTTGTAGTCTCTTGAGCGAAATATCTTAGGACCAAGCTATATGAGTGTGCAAATGCATGCTGCAGAGGTATTATTTCCTACAGGAAGAATCTTCTTAAATATAGTTGGGGGCAATCCTTGCTTGGAGAATGCATAGTTCATTCTTTCCCCATGCGCTGCTTTTATTCTAAAAATTGCTTGTTTTGAAGCATCTATTTGCTCCCAAGCGAAATTGCTGCTTCAGTGGCAAATGCAAACCCTGCTAAATTTCCTGTATAAAACCAGTGCTCAGGAAAAGAATGAGCTTCTCTCTCCTCAGGTTCTGATTGGGATTCCTTTCCCTGTCAACAACTATATTTAACAAGCAGGAAGTAGCTCTAGTGTCCATGGCACATGCTTGCCTCCTCATGCAACTTGGCCCTTAGAGACAAAGAAATAAGGCTGGCAGTAGAATAACAGCCCAGTCAGATGGGCCATTTATGACAGCAGATCTATCGAACTGCTGTTGTAAATTGCCCTACAATGACACAAATTTTATATAAGCTCTGGGAGTTTTGTTATCGGAAGGGCAGGACACAAATGTTTTAAATAAATAAGTATATCAATATCACTACTTCCTCAAGAGTCATATCTGTCCCTGATTAAGATGATCATCATTTTATCCAAACCTAGGTTTCCAACCCTCCATCAAGACATTGTCATCTTATGACCAAGAAGAATGGAGGAAGTGAGTTTGCTTAACCTTCTACTCTGCAGATTTGCTTGGGAAAGTCCCAATGCATAGAGCCCTGTCATGGGGAAAACCATCACCCACATAATTGTCATTCTGAAGAAACTGATGGTGGTGATGGTGGTACCTCATAAATGTGTATTAGCCGAAGCTGAAGACATAGGAATATGCATCGCACACAATCGTCCTGTGAAAGCTCTATATAAAATAGGGCAGAGCTGAAATATCAGACTTGGGGCACAATCCTAACCAACTTTCCAGCACTGTATCAGTGGGGCATATGCTTCATCCTGAGGTTAGGGGGCGATCACGGAGGCCTCGTCAAGTTAAAGGAATGTTCCCTTATCTCAGAGCTGCATTGCCCTTACCCCGGTGCTGGAACGTTGATTAGGATTGCGCCCTTTGCTTCATTTGTAGACCAAGAAGCTGTTGATATTTCAGGGGGTTTGTCAATGTTTGCCCATCAAGCTGAGGGCAAAGGGAGAGTGTCCTCTTGCTGCCTAGGCAACAAGGAGATGCTTTCTTCTGCTGTGCTGTGCTGCAGCCTATGCAATACAGTCTAGGCAGCGAGGGAGAGTCACTTCATTGTCTAGGCAACTTAGAGCATCTGCAGCACAGTGTGGGAACAGGGGGGAAGATTTGCCCAATTGCCAGTTGTTGGGTGACACGCGACCTCTTCTTGCATTCACAGAGAGCTTCACATTTAGGAAGACTTATTTCTAGGCTAAATTCTAACCCCTAGATTTTCACAGTGGGAAAAACAGTGCAGATGTGAATATCAACATTATCGTGTTTGATTATGCCTAAGTGGGATTTGAGTGGTATCAGTGCTTTGGAATTTTTACCCCAATTGCTGACAGTTTGAAACCTTTGGTCACTTGACTTGTTATGCGGGAGTAAAAGTAGCATGCTACTGGAAACATTTGCATGCTACTGGAAACTTCCCACATATAGGAAGCACGTGAAGCAGATTGTATTGTCCTTGGGACAATAAATTCAGATTTTTATTTTTATTTTTGCAATGAATAAGGTGAGTCAAGTGGAAGAGGCTGACTGACAACAGTTAAGTGAAATCGCCAAGAAGTCCAGTCTATGGCCTGTGCTCTCAAGGACCATGAATATATGTGGTTGCCCATTATAAAAGTACTTAGCCTTCCTTACCTGTTGTGCCTATGGCCTGTATCATGATGTTTTAATAGAAAGACTTAGCTGACCATCACCTTTAGTGTTGATGGTTTTATACAATGTAGCCATGGGACCCATGTTCATGGGGCTCATCAGAATTGTAGCTTGAAGAGTATTCATTCTAAATAATTTTGTTCATTGGCATGTTGTTGTTCAGTCGCTAAGTCGTGTCCGACTCTTCGCGACCCCATGGACCACAGCACGCCAGGCCTCCCTGTCCTCCACTAGCTTCCGGAGTTCGCCCAATTTCATGTTCATCGCTTCGGTGACACTGTCTAACCATCTCATCCTCTGCCGCCCCCTTCTCCTTTTGCCTTCAATCTTTCCCAGCATGAGGATCTTTTCTAAAGAGTCCTCTCTTCTCATGAGGTGGCCAAAGTATTGGAGCTTCAGCTTCAGGATTTGTCCTTCCAGGGAGCAATCAGGCTTGACTTCCTGTAGGATGGACCGATTGGACCTCCTTGCAGTCCAGGGGACTCTCAAGAGTCTTCTCCAGCACCATAATTCGAAAGCATCTATTCTTCGGCGCTCTACCTTTCTTATGGACCAGCTCTCACAGCCATACATAGCTACTGGGAAAACCATTGCTTTGACTATGCGAACCTTTGTTGGCAGGGTGATGTCTCGGCTTTTTATTAAGTTGTCTAAGTTCGCCATAGCTTTCCTCCCAAGAAGTAAACGTCTTTTAATTTCATGGCTGCAGTCACCATCTGCGCTGATCTTGGAGCCCAGGAAAATAAAGTCTGTCACTGCTTCCATTTCTTCCCCATCTATTTGCCAGGAAGTGATGGGAGTGGTGGCCATGATCTTAGTTTTTTTAATGTTGAGCTTCAAGCCAATTTTGGCACTTTCCTCTTTCACCCTCATCAGCAGGTTCTTTAAGTCTTCCTCACTTTCTGCCATTAGAGTGGTGTCGTCTGCATATCTGAGACGTCTGCATATGCATATCATTGGCATAGCAATGTTTTTATTTCATTGTATACATGGTTGCTAGAGTAGGTTTTTGTTTATCAGTAAAATGGAATGAAAAATCTTGCGCCCCATGTACAATTTGTTGCCCTGATTAGTCATGGTCAGTGCGCTTTATGTCCATGCCGTGTACACTAGTCAAATAATTAACTGAGTATGAAGAAGGATACCCTCCATATAGCAAAGCAATCTGTGTTCACTTGGCAAATCCTCCTTTCACCATGTATAAACTCTGAAATATATTTGAAAGTAACATTTTTTTTTAATTACAACTGGCATTCAAAACTTATTGCTCCTGGCAATTGCCGCCTTGCTAAAATGTGATCTCATTTGTGAAACAGGCTGTGGGGGAGCCTGTCTCCCTGCAGCTTTAATATTAGCTTAACAATCGGAATAGTTTAATATTGAAACAGCACATTTAATGTTCACACAGTAAAGTCCATTTCCTGACATGGGGCCACAAAGAGTGAAAAACTGCAGTCCAGACCATTTTATTTTTCTTAGGGCCCAACCCCGAATGCCTGTTTGGCCTGCACATGCCAGTTGTTCCTGCTGAAGAGTGTTGCAAATGTGCCACAAGGTATGTCTGTGCCACTCCAGGAGGGAGAAGGGCTGGCGTGGGCAGGTAAGGTGAGGCTGCGCTGGCCAAGTTCAGCCAGAGTGGGGCGCTAGGGCGGTCAGGGGAAGGCGTGAGGGAGGCGGCTTGGGGCAGAGGGGGGGTGGAGAGAGGGCGGGCCCATGGGCAGGCTGGCCTGGGGGTGGAGATGGATCGGCCCTGGCCATGTTGGCCTTGCACGGGCCTCTCAGATTTGCTCCAGCAATTTCACTCGCACAGATCCAAGAAGCCCTATTGAGGCTGCTGGGGCTTATCCCAGGGTAAGGGGAAAATATTCCCCTACTTCTCTTTGGACTCCAGCTGCCTCCTGTATTGTGCTGGGTACAGCACAGGTCTACCGGCCGGGCTGTTCCAGCACAGTATAGGATTGGGCTGTTGTATATGGATATTCTACGTAGGCTTATGTTTAGCCTAAGTAAGGGATTGCCAGCTCTCAGAAATTCATGCATAATTTTATTTCAATCCAGTTTTATATTTAATGTAACATTGCACCTTGATTAAGTTTGAGTCCTATACACGTGTGCTTGTTTCTGTATCAGATAAAAAATCTGAGTTTTCCTTAGAAAAATGTGGAAGCATGTATTTTCCCCAAGTGTCACTCAGTTGGATGGATTTTCCTTACCAGAAATTATTTAAGTTTGGATTCTGAGTGAGGGCACATGTTCTATTGGTAAAAGCCCAAGTTTAGATAGATAGTGCAGTTGGCCAACTTTTAACATGGGATGTTTCACGAAGAACCTGTTGTCTGCAGTGTTTCTGACCACATCATGAGTCAAGCATTAAGACATCACCAATGCCCTAATTTCTATATGGTTGCTGTGAGGGTGTGGTAACAACTCGCCATGTGGCCATTTTTCCATTGCTTCCGCATCACCCTGAAAGACCTCATGGATGATCTGGAAGCTGCCCTTTAGACCAACGATAGCTGCAGACATGGTGGGAGGAGGGTAGATGGTTCCAGGAGGCAGGGCTGGTGAGATTAATGAGTGGGGGGGATGGCTAAAGATTTTTTTTCGCTCAAGGACTTGACTCATCTCTTGAAATGGCATGACACCTGAGGGTGCAATCCTAACCTGGCGTTAGGCTGGCACAGTTAGGCCAACAAAGTTTGGCCAGCACAAGGGACACTATAACATATGTTTAGACCACTCTCTGAGCCAGAGAGACCAGTACACAGACATATGCCATCCTCCTTCTCAGAGAGTTGTCCAAATGTGCTTTACGGTGTCCCTTGTGCCAGCCAAACTTTGCTAGCCTAATTGTGCCGGCCTAACTCCAGGTTAGGATTGTACTCCGAGTCAAAATGACTTGAAATTTCCATGAATTGACTTGCAACATGGGCACGTTATGACTTGCGAGTCAAGTGGAATCATGCTGACTCATGATGTGACTTGAAGTTAGTGGCTTCGTCACGTCCCTGGATAGAGCTCTCTAATTAGGTTCTGGTTGGGTTAGGGAACAAGCTTGCTTAACATCCAGAGATGGTGCTGCTCCTCTTCATTTTGTCCTTGAGCAAGAGCAGGGATGTCTATTTTAATCCATTCCTGAGGCTGCTCTAGGACTGGAGAGTTCCTCAAAAAGTGTAAGTCACTGGAACTTCCTGAGGAACTCTCCATACATAAAAGCATTCTGAGAGCATTCTGTACGGCAAAAAAGAAAAAAGAAAAAAAAAAGAGTGGCAGCACCTAGAAGGTAGGTAAGCTTGCCCTCAGCACTTCATGACCACTAGCTGCCTTACAGAGCACCTTGGCATTGATGAGGGAGCTCTATAAGACTTGAATGGAACTCTGGGACCTTGGAAATTATTGGTTATTTCCAAAGTCCATTGAAATGAGGTTAGTTAAATCACGGGATTTTTTAATTCAGTTTAGAATGAAACTTGTTACTTCAGCAGTTAGTAGTGCTGTAGCAGAAACAAAACCATATAACCCCAATAACCCCAAAGCTCCTTAGAATTGAATATGCAGTAATACTTATTTTGTGTATACATAGCTTGCCTGATTGCCTGAACTGCAACATGTGAATAATTCAATGACTAGCTTCATCTTAAAAATAAATGTTATTACAAAAATTTCATCTATTTTATGTTCTTTTAAAAAAAAAACACATGTATGCTATTGCTCTGCAAACTCAAAGTAGTTTAGAACAGTATACAATTTAAAAACCGTGCCCCTGCTTTGAAAACATGGCACCATCTTGGATGGGGTTGCACTCAGAATCACCATTTGAGGGCGCAGTCCAAGGGTGGCCGTTGGGCTGAAGATACGCGCTTGCGTCAGCCCAACGTCACTAGCTCCGATGCGGGGATGCCAACTGGCACCCGCGCATCAGCGCTAGTGCCATTGGGCCGAGGCGCTGCAGCACCACTCTTGCGCCAGCTGAACTCGGCCCTTGCCCTGGGGAGGCTCCCCAGCACTTCAAAGTTACACTGAATTCAGTGCAGGCTTGTCAGCCTCACTAGTCCAGCACAGTTTAGGATTGCACTCTGAGGGCGCAATCCTAAACTGGAGTTAGGCTGGCATAAGCTAAGCCAGCAAAGTTTGGCTGGCACAAGGGACTCAGTAAAGTATGTTTGGCCCACTCTTGGAGTCAGAGAGGCCAGCACACAAGACGTGCACCAACCTCCCTGACTCCAAGAGCAGTCCAAATGTGCTTTATGGTGTCCCTTGTGCTGGTCAAACTTTGCCGGCCTAACTGTGCCATCCTAACTCCAGTTTAGGATTGCGCTCTAAGCGTGTCCTTGGTTCCAGTATCCAGCAGATACTGCTTTACAGCTATGTAAAGCATAGTATTCCCCCCTGTTCCCACACTGTGCTCTCCAGCCCTGTGCAAAGCTATGTGCTGCCCGAGAGCAGTTAGAGGCCAGAATGACCTTGTATGGATTGTAGAAGGCCCTCTGACCCATAAGCTCGTGGGAAGGCAGAATGGGGTGGATGAAACAGGGTGGTGATGGGGCAGATTGGGACAAGAGGATGGGTTTGGCAGCTGCTGAATCCAACCCCCCTTCCCAGACCAGATCTCCTAACCTGGCTCATGTAGATAGCTGGCGCAGGTCCAAGTAGACCCATCTGGCTTTCAGAGACTGACTCCTGGGCAAGGGAACAAATGTTACCAGAGGATACATCCCTGACTGCCCCTCCCCTTTGCAGGATGCATTATAGGCGCTCTGGTGGCACAGCTGCATTGGCGGGGTGAAGGGATATAATAGGCAGAGGTGTAGCTAAGGGGGTAGAGGGAATGCAATTGCACCAGGTAATAAGCTTTAGGGGGGCAACAAGCTGACAAGTTTGACATTAGTGGACAAAATTGAAAATGTTGGTGATTCCAAATAATACCGTCATGTTATGTATCATTGAAAAAGTAATTTAATGCAGAATGCAATGAAACAAACCAGAGTGTAGTGTCTTTACTCTATATGGTCCAAAACCCAGAACATGAAAATACCACTGTCATGTAAAAATTGTGGTTTGTAAAAATTGTGGTTTTTAGAAATAATACTGTCCTGTTCAGGACCAATCCCAGGAGCGATGGGGCCCAATGCAAGGCATGCCTGTGGGGCCGCCCACCCTCCCCACAGGGCCCCCGTTCACCAAGAAAGTTGCTGGTGGTGCTGCACGGCACTTGGAAATAGTTGTTGGTGACCTGATGACATCCCTGCCAACTGCTTCCAGGAGGCGCAGTTTGGCGGCGGAGGCAGTTTGGAGGGAGGGCCCACGGTAAAGCTGCTCTGCTTTTGCCCCACTGACTTACAGTTCATAGAGATCCTAGCTGCAGCAGAAGGAAGGCAATATGCTCACTGCACAGGTTTGGGGCCCCCAATGTGACGAAATTGGCTTAAGGCTGGCCCTGGTCATGTTATGTATCATTTGATGCGGAATTTCATGCAGCATGCAATGAAACAAATCAGTGTAATATCTTCATTCTATCAAATGTTATGGCTAAAAAAACCTAGAAAAGAAAAATACAACTGTGATGTCACTTTCTGTTGTAACAGCATTTTGGGGGTATCATTTTGCCCTCTGCATTGGGCTGCACTTTCATTAGCTATGCCACTGGGGATAAGATTGGGCTGTGTCACACACTCTGTGTGGGGCTGCTTGTAAAAGCTGCTTGGAAATTGCAATTTGGTACTGAATGCAGCCACCGAATTACTAATTTGCATCAGGGTAACTTACAACAAAGGGACGTGGTGGCACTGCGGGTTAAACCGCTGCTTTCTGACCAGAAGGTTAGCAGTTCAAGACCACACGACGGAGTGAGCTCCCATCGCTTGTCCCAGCTCCTGCCAACCTAGCAGTTCAAAAGCACCTAAAAATGTGAGTAGATAAATAATGGGAAGGTAACGCCATTTTGTGCGCCTCGGCGTATAGTCATGCTGGCCACATGACCATGGAAGCTTGTCCTAGGACCTAGGACAAACACTGGCTCTTTGGCTTAGAAATGGAGATGAGAACCTCCCCCTACAGTCGGTCACAACTAGACCATTCTCGTGGGGAAACCTTTACCTTTTAATTTACAACAGGATCTTCCCTCTTACAAAGCAGAATAGCTGCCTCAGGCAGGAAAACAGACCTACTATCCAGCACATAGGTGTCCAAGAGTAGTGTTTCTCGAACAGAAAAGTCTGCCTTCAAAATGATGCCTCAGCAGCTTTTAACTGCTGAAGTAACACAGAGCGTCTCGGAGGTTAAAATTGGCCAACAATACAGAAGAATAGGGCATTCATCAGAGGGTTTTTTTTTTTCTGTGCATGGTTTTTGAGTTAGCTCTTCATTATGTTTCTTACTCATTACGTTTTTTCATTATGCTACTCACGTTGATTTGAACTGGAGTTTTATTGTTTTTAATGTTATGATTTCTTATTGATTCATTGTGTTGTAAGCCACCTTGAGCTTTCCTACCACGTCAGGAAAGGAAGGCTCAATTTTTAAACAATAAAAAAGTGTCTTTGTTTTATTTTTCACAGTTTCTCCTGGATATCCTTTTCACAGGTGGTGGGGAGGGCCAGACTAGATAATGGCTGCTTTAGGAGAAGTTCTGGCTAGCCCCTCATAGTAGTACACATTTTGTTTTTGAAGCAAGTTAATTCTGGAGCATATTTGCTTTTCAATAAATGATTTGTTTCTTACTGTCATTAGCCACCTTATGCAATTTCTGGTTTTGCCTCCTTTATAAACTTACATCTGTTGCTATAGGAATATTTGGACTTCGCAAAAATTTCTGCCCTGCTAGGCAGTGACATTCCTGAGGGGGAACAAGGGGGACAAGTGCCCAGGGCACCAAGCTGGGGGTGGAAAAATAGCTGCCAGCCCCTTCGTTTGGTGCCCAGGGGTTGCCCCCTGCCAGGTTGCGCTTATTTTGCCCTCAGAGTGGCAGGGAAAGGCTTTTCCCTTCTGCTTGGAGGGTCAGCCCTTTTCCCCTGCCCGCCCCTTCTCCTCCACATTAAAAGGGGGCGGGGCTGCTGTCCTTCTCAGCTGCAGCCACCATCAGAGGGTTTTCCCTCCACCCGCCTCCTCCTCCACCACTTCAAAAACAGTGGAGAGGGTGGCAGTCCCAGGAGAGGCTTGGGGAAGCTCCAATGAGGGCTGCAATTGCAGCCACCATCGGAGGTTTTTCCCGCCCTGCCCTGCCTTTTAAATGGGCAGACGCAGGCAGCCCAATCCTAAGTAAGGCCGACATAGTAGGGCCGACATAACAGGGCTGTATCCTAAATCCCATTAGGAGGCAGCAGCAGCAATGCGCAGGACAAGGGGAGGTTTTCCCCTTGCACCCGCGTAAGCCCCGGTTGCCCCTATGGGCCTGCTTGGATCTGCGCCTGCTGTTTTGCAGGCTCAGAGGAACGTGGACAGGAGCATCCCGAATCGGGGCCGCCCTGGCTGCGGACGGGCTTTAGGAAAAGTCACTATGGCCGTCCTGTGTCACTGCCTCTGTCACCGCCCACTGCGCTGCCCAGGTACACCCCCAGCACTGCCGACGCTCGACTGGCGCAAGGCGGGCGCTGCTGACAGTTGCAGCAGCGCCCGAGCACCAGCACTGCTGCTTGCGCTGGTCCAGCACCAGCGTGGATGTTCTAGACGGCAGGTTTGTGATAGTGTTCGGCCGGCGCAAGAGCGCAGCGCTGGCGCAACGGGGGTATAGTATTGAGCTCTCAGAGGGCATTCCAGCAGCAGGAGCTGCTTTGGAAACTTTCTTAAAGGGGTGCCCCACAGGTAGTAATTGTGGTGATGTCATCACTTTATCGCAGTTACTATGGGGAGGCAGTATTGTAGGTCCTGGGTCCCGGGAGGGGAAAGCCAGGACCGCCCTGCTGCTGGGAACTAAAAGTATGACGAGTTCAAATTCTGAAACTGTATTGAAATCGGAACTCAACGTTCCAAGAAAATGCCCAGATTTCTATTTACTATATAACCTCTGTGAACATATCCTACAAGGATAATTATAATTTATAGAAATGTGAAGCTACAATCCTAGTACTACTATTGTAGATGGTATCATTATTATTACTCTTATTATACCTACCACTGCCACGCTTGCTCTTCTGGTTTGACAGTATCTTTTCTTGTTCAATTACAGAAAGATAGGTTTTGAAAGGCTTCTGCAGGCAAAGCCAGCCCCGCTTTAAAATGTAAGATGCATTTTTCACTATCATCATCAGCTCTGGCTCTTGTGATTGCAATCGCTTACCAAAGAATTGTGACTTTAATCTCCACTGCCAAGTGAGTCTTCAGAAGAATCATTAGGCTGTTTATGAGAAAAGCCAATGCCAATAAGAGAGTTTTAAAAATGCATTTAACTTTTGGGAAAGGAAAAAAAAAATCTTGGCAGCCAGCGTGATTTTTGTCATGAACTAGGAAAAGAGAGGCTGCAATCCTATGTATACTTTCCTGAGTGTAAGTAGTCTCGTTTTACCCAATGGGACTGACGTCTGAGTAAGCATGCATAGGACTGTGCTCAAAGTGAATGGATTTATGACTCACAGGACTTAGAATGGGGAGAAGACTTATTAGGCAATCTATTCAGTCTCTCTTGCAGTTCAGGTTCTCTCTGTGTATCTGATCTTAAAATTAAAAATGGATCTTTCCACAAACATTTTTCTGCTGTTGAGCCATTATTCATGCCTTGTAAGCCAATAGTAACCCAAGCACAAATGGGACTCATGCCCCTGTTGACTGGGCAATCCTATGGGCTCATCGCACCGGCGCTGCAGTTCAGCCCTGGCTCCAGGTGTCATAAAGCTTGTTTACGGCACCCAGTGAGGAGGGAGCGCTGGTGCTATGCTGGCGCTGTGCCAGTTGGCAGCGCTGTGCCTCTGCGCCGCAATGACAACTGACTGGCACCTGCGCAGCAACATTCACTGGTAAATAGTTTTGGGGCAGGGGAGGGAGGGAGTAGGCAGAATGGGGCAGGAGGAGGGGAGCAGCAGCCATGGGAGAGAGGTGGGACTGATGGCAGCACTCGCTGTCGCATCCTGAACCCACTGTTGGGCTCCTGTGCCCGACACAGGGCTGCTCCAGTCTCCACCAGCAAAAGCCCATTGCAGGGGCTGGGGCTTTACTTGGGGGTCCCCAAAGAGACCCTGGCGATAGCAGCAGCTCCCATGGGAAGCAGTGGCAGCCATTTGGGCACCGCTGCTGCTACGGGAGTGTAAGAGCTCAGGACTGGGCTCACAGAGTCACCTTTTTAAAGTGGCGATTCTCTCATCTTTAGCAGCAGGAGAGGAAAGGTTCCTATTTACCCCAGCCGAAATTTTTTTCCCCCAGCAGCTATTTCTGATGTCTCTTATGTGTCTATTGTTTAGATCATAAACCCCTTGGGTACAGAGAACTATTTCTTTCATTTATTTTGCTGCGTAAACTACTTTGTGAATCATTTTGTTGAAAAACAGTATGCACATATTTTCAATAATAATTGAGTAATATGCAGAATGGTAGAGAAAACTGCTTGCTTTCCTCTCTTATTCCCAAGGCTCACTTATTCCCAAGACCCCCAAATGCTTCCAGAAGAATGAGATTCTAAAGGACTTCTAATTTCTTTGAATAAATATTGCACATCTGAAACACTGTAGATTCCATCTTCAAATGATAAAATATGACAGTGGCCTAAAAAGTTAAATATACGTTTTGTTTATAGAAACTGTGACATTTATTCTTAACAGTAACCTAGAGCAGTTTATAACTTTTCCAATTTTTCAGATGGGAAACGGGGGGCGAAAACATAGTAATTTCTCCCACTCAGGCTACAATACTATACACATCTGGGAGTAAGCTCCATTAAACGGGGCTTCCTTCTGAGTGTTTATGCATAGGATTGTGCCGTCAATAACCTACAGTACAATCCTATACAGGTCTACTCAAAACTAGGTCCCATTGTGTTGCAGTACTATACAAGCTGTCCTGGCTGTAAATTATGCCCTGTTATGTTCAATAAGGACTTGCGTCTAAGTAGACATGCATAGGACTGCACTGTTACAGACTGGTTTCTGAGCCAGACTTGGCACATTGAACTGAGCATCTGGCCTCACACCCTCACAATTATTCTCTGACATTAATGTGGAGAGGTGTGATTTGCATAGTCCATTGATCTGTGGTCATTGCTTCAGTGAACCCTCAGTCCAAGGCTCCAGTCCTCAAAGTGAAGGGTTGTTATGCCCTTGTAATTTATTAGTGCAATATCTGTATACATTTTAAAATGATATTCCTTTCAGGAGACCTAGAAGCTTAGAGTATAATAGAAAGAATAGAATAAATTCCCTAAAACAGCTAAGCAGTGATTTATACAGTTACCAATAAAAACTTAATGGAACAAGAAAACCTTTGCCCTCTCTCTAAACGTCTATAGGGCTTAATCACTACCAGAAGATCATTTATACCAGCTGCTCTGACATACAATAGGAATATAGACAGATTATTTCTCAACTCAGCAAATGAAAGATTTAGAGCACAATCCTGACCTGGAGTTAGGCCAGCAAAGTTTGACTGGCACAAGGGCCACCTTGAAGCATGTTTGGACCACTCTCGGAGTCAGGGAGGATGGTGCACATCTGTGTGTTGGCCTCTCTGACTCTGTAGGCACAATCCTAAACTGGAGTTAGGCTGGCATAAGCTAAGACATCAAAGTTTGGTCAGCAAAAGGGACACCGTAAAGTATGTTTGGACCACTCTCGGTCAGAGGCACCAATGCACAAACATGAGCCATTCTCCCTGACAGCAAGAGTAGTCCAAACATATTTTACAGTGGCCCTTGTGCTGGCCAAACTTTGCTGGCTTAGTTTATGCCAGCCTAACTCCAGTTTAGGATTGCGCTCTGAGAGTGATCCAAACATACTTTACGATGTCCCTTGTGCCAGCCAAACTTTGCTGGCCTAACTGTGTCGGCCTAACTCCAGGTTAGGATTGGGCCTTCAATGGCTTGGCCAGACTTGTGTGTGCATAATACCCTGGGTCTGCCTTCCTGGGCAATTGGAAATGTGTGTGCATGTGTATCATAGCATATTTATGGCCAATGTTCTGCTAAAATGGCTATGCCACTCTGTTATGCATCAGCCACCCTATTACCTATGCACTGCCCTGTTGAATGAGGTCAGTCCATGCTTTTTGGGCTCTGCCGTTCTGCCCCCCGCACTGGATACAGCGCATACCTTTTTGTGCAGCTGCACCAGTGGGAGGAGAGGGGGGGATTGGATTGGATTGGGCTGCTACCATGCCTCTTCTTCTACCATGCCTCTCCTTTGTGTGAATGCATTGTGCTGGGTATGGTTTTTCCCCCCTTTAATTGCTTTATTTTGATACCATTTTCCTATTATCGATAATTGCCCCGCCCACTATAACGTTTATTTTGTTGTATCTTTCACCCTTATCTTTCACCCTTCCCTGCAAAACCATGGAGCTGTGCCGTACAGGATCCCAGCAGACTAACAGTTTTTCCCGATCTGAGACTGTCACACACGTTACACGTGTGTGGCAACACACCCAATTCTCTTTCTGCTTGTTCTCAGTTAGCAAGAAGCGAATCACACAGCCAATCGAATCCACACTTTCGGCGGCAGGCTGGAGTGTTGTTGTTTTGAATGTTTGTAGCAGAGTTGGGGGCTTGTGGACCT
>JAJKFI010000046.1:9868244-9933096 GCA_029204185.1 Lerista edwardsae
GACGGAATGCCAGTTTCAGCCAGTGTGTGTGGTGTGAAACTGCAACATGGAGGGAGTTGACAGACAGGCATTGGGAGGCACTTCTTGTCAATTCCTTGTTCCCTCCAACTTGCCACTCAGTGGCTGTTTCAGGCAGTCTCATGGCTAGGCAGGCCCTGCGCCAGCAGTACTGTGGGAACCCTCATGTATGAGGACTGTGCATTTATGCACATTGGATGGGACTGTGGCCAAAGTTTGCTAACCTTTTCAAGGCTGCCAACGGTTGATAAAGCTGCTTAAAAATCAATTTCAGTTTAGAAACTGGGAAAGCAAACATTACTTCTGTTGCGAGAGAGAAAAAAATCGAGGTATTATGGTTGCCCCTGAAAATAGGATTGTGTCATTAAATTCTCATACATGTGTTATCATAAGCTTGTATCTCCTTGTAGTGAAAGATCTGGCTCCTGGTTCTTTCATTTTTACCCTTCCACACTTTAGTGCAGGAGATTGGCTTTAAATAGGTGATTACAGTATCCTCATTGAACAGGCACCAAACTGCTTCTCTTGTGCTGACATTTTCATTGGAATCCTATATGCTTTCGGAAACAGCTATATTTTTTCCTACTGATTTCTTCTACCAACATCTTGGTTAATGTATTCTTGTGAAGCTCAAAAATACTAAATACTGGCTGGCAGCTATTCTGCATGAGGCATTCTGACACCACCTCTGTGCTTTCTTAGTGAGACACACTCACTCACACACGCACACATTACGTAGCACTCTCTGCTGAAGCCTGCACTTTGCCACTCTGGATTATGTCCCTGAATTCTAGCATTAAAGCAGTTAGCATGGAAGCATTATTGAGACCGCATAGCAGCAGTTAGTCACCAACTTATCCATATGCTGATAAGCTGATTTGTAGCTTGATTCTAAGCATGTGTACTTGAAATTGAAGCCCACTGAGTCCTGCGGAGTGTATTTAGGCTTACAGCCAGGCTGCAATCTTATGCACACCCTTGGGAGTAGCCCCCCCCCTTGTTGGATGCAGTGGGGCTTACTTCTGAGTAAACATGGACAGCGAATGGGCAGAATGCTCCATTGGATTGTCTGGCTTGTGAATGAGATTTGGCAAACACATACTGGATGAAATTTTACTGAAGCCTTTGATCTTTTGAAAAGTTAGCATAAAGCTTATGCATCGAAGCTGGCATTATATGTATGTTTTATCACAGGACTATACTTATTGCAAGACTTGATGTTACAGATTGTATATTTGTGTATGCCAGAGAAGCGGATACTGTCTGTAGTTGTAATTTCCCCTTACAGAATTGTAATGAAAATCAGTCTGCTGTAGCTTGCCTCGGTTTTAATGGTCCTTGCTTCTGGGGGATTTTACTTGTGATTGGCAGTTGTTACAGTCAGTAATTTATTTTGCTATGAATATTAGTATGCAGTGTATAATCAAATGGGGCAAATAATACTTTCCAATTTTAGAAATGGAAATGATTTAACATGGATTCATTTTTATAGCACATCATTATAGCTCACAATTATTTATGTTAATCTGCTATTTCTCATCACTGCTAAATTCATTTAAGTAATTGATATATTCCATAAATACATAGACTAGCCTCTGGTACAGAAGTTATTTTGCACAACCATTAAACATGGATTAAATGCTTCTTTTTTAAATACTTCCCATAAGCAGAAGTCCACATGCATCCTAGTTTCATCGATATTTTTAAAAAAAATATCTGCAGATGTGCTGCAACTTGTACTGGCCTTTGCTCTAAATGCATTCTAAAGGTTTGGCAGGCAGAGCTATGCATATAAGGACCTCTTCCAATACAAGGGTTACAGGAGAAGAATCCCTTAACGGTAGAAAGAACTGCTGCATGAACGCCTTTAATCTATCTTGCTTTCAGGAACTGGTAAGGTTGACAAATCTGGAAGTCAGTCTTTTCCTGCAGCCCAGAAGCCTTGTGATATGTGCATTGTGTGGTGCTGATAAATCTCCTGCACATGAAAACTTTTCATGCAGTTCAGTGGAGAGATCTGCTCAGCATGTTCGTTTCTCAGGGCCAGATGTAGGTTTTTGGGGTTCTACCCAATGGGGCCATCTATCAAAGGCTCTTCTCCCTCCCCAGCATTTCTGGACAGAGGGCGGGTGGCCGCTCACCCACCCAAGGGGGCGGTGTTGACTGTTGCTAGGAGTGCCATCCACAAGTGGATGTGAGGCAAGTGAGTGAGTTCTTTCAAATAGTAATGGATGCTAGTGACAGCTAACAGCATCCACCACCACTTGATCCGCTGCCCCCTGCTTTGAGCAGCAGCTGCTTCTAACAGCCATTGCTGTGTGTTCTGACAAGCTAACAAACAACACTGATTGAGACAGTGGTAAACAGAAGCTGCCTTCCACGTGCTCTCTGGAAGAGGGAGGCTCACGGAGAAGGGTACTTCAAATGATGGTGTGCATGCTGGCAGAGGCTGAAGAGTTCAGTCTCTTCATTGTCCAAGGGGGGGATGACAGGTGGCTGGCATTTGTTGCCATGATGCAGGAGAAGTTCAAAGATGGGTCCTTTCTGGAGTGTCGACACAATGTTGCCAACCTCTGTGTTGCCCGCAAGGGTGTAGGTAGGTGCTTGAAAGCAGACAGAAAGCAGACAGGAAGCTCTTCTTTTTGCACCTTGGACCTTTCTGTGTGTGTCCCTGAAAGGGACTGCTGGACTGAGTTTTGCTTTGCAGAAGCCCAGCAGGTGATTTTTGGCAACTGATCTCCGAATCCTGCAAGTTAGTGGGGAGGTGGTTCTGCATGAACAGGCCTGCTGATGCCCTTCAGCTCATTTTCCATATTTACTTCCAGCCATAAACAGTAAATAAGCACCAAGGAAGATTCATACAGAGCTATGTGCCTGTTTAGGTTTTCAATTGACATTTTATTCTTAAAACAATGCAGTATTGGCTAGAGTCTAAGATCTACTAAATAAATCAGAGGATTAAATGACTCCATGCTTGTAATTAAATATAGTTTTATTGATTAAACAGGCAAGTTGTGTTTGCTGAGGAGGCTCAGCTTTTCAGTCTTGGGGCTTGTTTACTTGTCAGAATTCTAGCACAGCAGGGAGGGGAACCTTCTGTAAATTGAAGATATTGGTTGGCTTTCAGCCACTTCTTTTGCTGGCCAGATATAATGTTTCCACACCAAAGGCATATCTTAGCGCCTAAGCAGTATGTTTTATCCCCTGAGTGAGCTGGGAGAGGACAATGAAACTTTTTCACATGAGGCCCTTCTGAGCCTTTTGGACATTCATCAATCAGTCAGTCAGTCAGTCAGTCAGTCAGTCAGTCAACAGGTACTTATATACCGCTTTTCAACACAAAGTTCACAAAGCGGTTTACAGGCAAATAGTAATAATAGTAAAATTAAATGGCTCCCTGTCCCAAAGGGCTCACAATCTAAAAAAGAGGCAGACCACCAGCAGCAGCCATTAGAAAGACAATGCGCGGGGGTAAAGAGGGACAACAATTACTCTCCCCCTGCTAAATATAAGAGGAACACCACTTGGAAAAAGTGCCTCTTGCCCAGTTAGCAGGGGTAAATCATTTGTTCGTTTGTTCGTTCGTTCTCTGTGTATCCTGCTCATTGTTCAAAACAATCAGAATGGTTTATAGAAAATATCCTAAAGCAGTGCAAAACATTTCAAAGAACACAGCACTGTAGCTTGTATCCTATGATCTTCTGCCAGAAGAAGCCTTATTTGCACAAGTGGGGAGGGGAGATACTTGCTGATCTCTTCTTCCCTCTTCTGCCCCCTTTACCCCTATAACATTTTTCCTGAGGGTTGGAGGTCCCTCAAGACCAGATATTACGGATACAAGAAGCTGTAGAGGGAAGTAAAGAGGAGAGTGGCAAGAATCACCCTCCCCATGCAAACAGGTTTTTTTTTTCTGTGAACATGAAACTAAGATGAAACCCAATATATAGAATTGTAGAAACTGTCAGTCCATCTCAACAAGGCTGGTGTCAGGGGGCAACCAAATTGGGCACTGCCTGGGGGCCCATAACCATTGGAGGGCCCATCTAGTCAGTCAGACCCCTAAAACCTCAATTCCAAGGGCAATGGTAGTACCGTCACCATTGGGGACCCCAGTGTAGGGTCTCACGCCATGGCCCCAGTGATGTCATTCAGGGGGAACGGACCAGAACGGGCGTTCCGGATCCTAACAGGCTCCGTGGCTGGTTCTGGGTTCCCGACAAGTGCCAATCAAAAGTGAGTTCCTGTTCCTAAATCATTTGAATGACACCACTGCGTGGCCCCCAAAAGACATCAATATCATTTTGTGTCAGTGATACAAAAGATCTTTTAAAAAATCTATTTAGATTCTCTTTAGATTAAAAAAACTGGAGTCTCTAGAAATAGAAACTCTAAAAGGGCTAGGCCAGGAATGGGAATTGTCATTGCAGCGAGACTTGAGTCGTCTCAACTCTCTGCCCCCCAAGACACGACTTGGGCACGAGCCTGGGGCGACTCACCCCCTTTCCTGACTTGAGTCAATCGTGACTCATGCTTCACAGTACTGCTTCACCTGTGTGTTCTCTGCCTCTGAGCCAGCATCATCAGCCCTGGGCGAGAGGCTGCCGACTGCTTCCCAGTTTGTGCTGAGGCTGACATGCTGAATGACTGAGACACCTGCCTGGCTCATTCTGCAGAGAGAATGGCAGGCGGATTTGAGCCAGCTTGGAAAGGTGGCCCCTTGGATGTGGCGCCCTTGTGCATTGCAGAATCTGCACATCTGTATGGAGCAGCTCTGCTGGGAGGAAGCCCCATTGAATGCACATTGATTGGGCTGTAAACGACAACTCAAAACTTCTGAGGTTCAAAACTTGTCTCTGCTATGAACCCACTAGATGACCTTAGGCAAGCTGTTCCTCAGCTGTGTTATGAAGATTGTAACACTTACCTCTTTGGTAAGCACTTAAAAGATAAAGGTTTCCCCATGACCAAATGGTCTAGTCGTGACCGACTATAGGGGGTGGTGCTCATCTCCGTTTCAAAGCCTTTAGAGCCGGCGTTTTGTCCGAGGACAAGCTTCTGTGGTCATGACTATACGCCGTAGTGCACAAAATGCCGTTACCTTCCCACTGAAGTGGTGCCTATTTATCTACTTGCATTTAGATGCTTTCGAACTGCTAGGTTGGCAGGAGCTGGGACAAGCAACAGGAGCTCACTTGGTTGCACAGTCTTGAACTCCCAACCTTCCAGTTGGAAAGCCCAGCAACAGCGGATTAACCCACTGCGCCACCACGTCCCCCAAGCACTTACCTTGTTGCAAAGTATTTACCTTGAAGTACTTACCTTACTGACCTTGTTACAAAGATTCCATCAAACCTTTTCACATTTTTGGGTGAGCCTTTTTCACATTCAACATGCGCTATTCTAATGTTGAGTGTTAATGTTGAGTATTGCAAATATCCATGTAGGATGTGGCCAGAGCATAGATGACACCAAGTCCAGAATATCACTGTCCGGAAGGGGTCATGGCTAAGGCAGCAGTCCCATTGGTAGAAGATGCTGCTTGCCATATGTGAATGTCGGGGTTGGGGGATTTGAATTCAGCAGAGGAATTGGAATGTTCACTGTAGTCAGTGCTTATACTAGCATTGCACCTCAATCTGAAGTTTTCACATAGCTGAAAGCCCTTCGGTTGGAGACAGTCTTTCCAGGTGCCTTGAGAGAAAGGTCACTACTTGTGATACGAACACCACGGCCATCTCTGGGAAAGACATTTTGCAGACTTTCTTCTATTGTTTCAGAAGGTGCCAGTGAGACAAAACAAGTACGTGTGAGCACCATGGGAAGTGTAGCCTTTCTCAAACCTCTCTCAGCTGTCTCGGTCGTCCGTTTCATTCTTGCTGTGCTGCTGCTCTGCTGTAGCAACAGAAGTTGCACAACTGGAAACGGCACATAATAGATGGAAACGTCAAACAGTCAAGGGCACAGATTGGCAGCTGCACCGGCACAATGAGGCAAAAGTGAGGGGCAAGAGAGAATCACTGCAAGTGTTCCGCAGTCCCAAGGAACACATTCCTCAGTGTCCACTTTATATTTCCTAAGGCTGGCCAGTGCATAAATGCCATTTCCGGTTTGCTGAAACCGTCCTTGTTTCTTTCCTAGTTATAAGTGTCACGCTGCTTTTTTTTTTTTTTTTGACATGTTGTGGACTGAACTGGCCAAACGCCTCCATCTTTTGTCGCTTAGGTTCTCCAGTGGCGCCTGCAGCAGGAACAGACAGCCCGACTGGAAGCTGCCATCGCTGCCAGAAGGAAGGAGGAAGAAGATGAAAAAGAGAGGTTTCAGAAAGAGAAAGAACTGCGCCAGCGAACAGCGGATAAGGAGAAAGTATGCAACGCGTGCTTGTCTGTCTGTGTGTTTTAAATGGCTTAATATATTTCAAGCTTTAATTGAGGCTTGATGCTTTATATCCTTGTAAACAGTCTTTAAGCATTATTTTAGAGATTAACGAGGGCTGAGTGGAGTCCTGCCAGTGCCGGCTTCGGCTTTGAAAACTCCCTGCCACTTTTCACAGTCGTCATGCCAAGTTTTTATTGCCATTATTATTAATAGCACACTCCCAGGCATATGCGATGTGTCTGCCACACTGTCGCCATGCAGGAAAGCGAGCTGCCTGGCAGATTTTTGCTGTCAGGAGCTCATGTGGCACAGACCACTGAGGCTTCCAGTGCTGCTGCAGCAAAGGTATGCTGCAATGCACCAAATAAGCATCCCCGTGTCATGCCTGCACACTGCAATTGGAACATCACGGAGGCAGCTTCAGGGAACTGATGCCGGTGTCTGTTGCCAGAAAAAGAATGTGGGCATCACTCCGCGTATCTGAATGAGCATTCCTTTTGCTGATCGCTCGACAAACGGAGTTGTAAAGAAAATCATGACAGTATCAGAAGGAAAAAAAATGGGAGAACAACAGAAAAGCTATGTACATATTGCTTCTTATCTAGAGTCTGTTTCCAGGGTTATAACTACAAAGCGCGTCGTTTTTTGAAGCTCACGTACGTGGGAGCAAATGCCATTGAACAAAATTGAACTTGCGCCTAAGTAAACATGCATAGGCTTGCACTATAAGCAAAGTTGTTTTCTCAGAGCAACAGCCTATTCATTGAATGAATCAATTGCTATTAAAATATGATTTATTTTTTTTACACTAGCTTTGTTGCTGAGACTTCCAGGCTATAATTGTAAAGCTGCACATATAATCTTAGTAGTAAGCAATAGGGGCCCACAAAATGTAGGGTTGACCTTGGACTTCTGGGGAGGGGGGCAAGGGGGAAACCATGAAGAACTTTGTTCACACAAGTAGTTCCTTTAACTTATCTGTGGTTTGCACATTTGTTCCTATGCAAATGTCAAGGAAAAAGCAAGAGAGTCAAATGTTTCGTTATTTCAAAAAAGGATGTTTCGCTGATCCGTGAAGGCCGCTTTTGCTGCCCTGACTTAAAACAGTGGCTCCCACACTGTGGGTCAGGACCCACCAGTGGGCCGTGAGCCAATTTCAGGTGGGTTGCAAAGCACCTACGGCAGCCATATTGAAAATATGGGAAGATGGGATGCTGGAAAGTGGGAGGACTGTGTGGTTGTTTTGCTTGTGTCAAGGTGGTAAACAGGTTTTTTTCTTCCTGAACTTTGCTGTTGGAAAACGATGGGCGGTGCAATCCTGAATTGTGCTGGATTGGCGAGGCAGGCGGGCCTGTGCCAAAACCACTGCACCTTCGGTGCGCTGGGGAGCCTCCACGTTTGTCCCTTTGCACGTTTGTCCCTTTGCCCCAGGGGAGGCTATGCATGCTTCATGAGGTTTCTCGGATCTGCGCTTGCTATCCTTGACATTTCAGGAGATGTGGTTGGCTAAGGGACACATGGAACTGATGTTCAAAAGTTAAGTTCTCTTTTTGGCATGTCAAGCTACTTTTTGCTGCCTCCATCTTCTGAGTTCACTAACTCTTAATTCTTGCCAGCAACTACGGTCAAGTCAGGCCTCATTTTATGCTTGTCCAATATATGCTTTGGGGTAAATCCTGGATGCCCAGGCCATGAGTTCTCAGGATTTCCTGTGGAGCACACATAGATCTTTGCCTTTCCAGAGCTGGCCATGGGAACCCATCTGCTTCAGGCCTTCTGCATCTCTGACCTGGTTTTGTGTCTTTGTGATAGGAAAGCATCTCGTGGCCATTAATCTACTTTCCTGCAAAAATCTGTAGTGTCACAAATTCAACCCAGAGTGCCACAGTCAAGGTTCCATGTGCAACATTTGTACAACATACGTTGTAAATAAGCTATAACATGCGGTGCACCATAAGTTGCTGTCTCTTGGGCTCTCCGATCCATCTTCATAGAACTGGTGCCTAGTGTACAGAAATAGTTCTAGCGCAAGAAATGTTCTGGCCAGAGACACATAGTTCCTCAGGTACTTCTTTTTGCTGCTGACCATTCTGGCCACCCTCTGTAAAACAGTATCTAGAATCTAGATCTGCCATGATGAAAAACACAACAGCCCCAAGTCGGAGCTCTTCATTTTCCCTCCATGCAAGGCAGGCGCCACTGTTGCCACATTCACGGTGGATGTGATGCCACTGTAAATTTCCAGTTAGCTTCATGCCAGCTGGGCTCAGGCATCTTACTTCTCCAGTGGGGAGGGAGGGTGCCGTAGGAGGATAATTGAATAGTTCTGTTCAGTCATCCACATGTCCCTTGCTACTTTCTGCTCAATCCAGAAGCAACAGGGGACACTGTTGCATAGTTGCTTAGCAGCAACTCTCCCACATGCAAAACACACTGTTCTTCCCTCTTCTAAGGATAAGAGGGCTGTGGCTAGTTGGCATGAAGCCAGTGTGGGAAATAGCAGCAGCTGTGGAGTCTACCACCTCCTGAATAGACACCAACATGGAAGGTATGTGTGTGGACAATAGGAGCTGTCTGTCTTCTCAGCACATTCCCACTCAAGTTTGCTTGAGAACATTGTGTATCCAGTGTTGTTCTATTTTCGATCATATCGTGAGTAGCTACACTAGAACTCTAAAGGCAACCTCATTTCATTGCTGAGTGCATGTCATTTTATTTTTATCATGCCAGCCGATCCATCTTCATGTCTTTGGCGTAGGTCCAAGTGGCGTAGGTCCAAGTGGGCCCATGGGGACATGTCGAGGCCTTGATGGGGGCATAGGAATAGGACATTTGCATTGCCAATGATACTGCCGCCCCTGACATACCCTTGGCAGCTCCAATTCCTACCTCAATCAGCTCCCTCCCCATTCACAGCCTGCCCCATCTCCAATTTATTAACACCAGCAGTGGCTGGGTGCTCCAGTGATATGCATGCGCAGTTGCCAGACATTCACACTGGCAGCCCTGTTCCACATGCCATCACTAGTGCAGGTGCAGCACCAGCGGCCCAGGCTTTCTGTTGGTGGAACACAATTTCCGTCAGTGGAAGGGCTGGACAGGATTGGGCCAATAGCAGGGTCAATTTAGGATGCGCAAAGCCTATTCAATCTGTAACTTCGCTACATACAGCCAGCAGGAATGTCACAGTTTGGAGTGGGAACGCATATAGCGCTGATCACAGGTTTTATATTCTGATGATAATTCCGAAAAGACTGTTAACCCTAGTAACGTTTTATGAAGGTTTATTTATCCCTTTTGCAATACTGTGTGAAACAAGGCAGTTAATGTGTTATAAGTAGTTTATTAGAAGTAATAAACACGTCCAGTAGTATTTAGCAGTGATATTACTGTAATCAGACTGCCCAGTCCTATTTCCTGCCATATCAACCATGCAGCTGCACCATGGAGGCATCGTTCATATTGGGGAGGGGGATGATATGATAAGGAGGTCTTTGAGAAGTAAGGGAAAATATTTTTGGTCTATAGGTTTCTTCAGACCTTTGTCAGCTATTTTGCAGGTGTAAGTCTGAGAAGGGCCAGGAGTGAGGAAGACTGAAAAATGGTGGAGTAGATCCAACTTGGACAACTGCCACTGGATGAACCCCCTCTCCCCCTACACATATCCTGGTTTCCAACCCCAAAATGCCCTGTACTCCCCTTACCCACCCATTGCCCAACCCCACCACCAACGTACCTCCTCTAACAATGTCTGGGTGCTCCATTAGCATGGGGTTGCCAACCATTCATGCTGGCAACTGTATTGCACACAATGTTAGTGCGTCTGCAACTCCGATGGAGAGGGTCTTCTGTTGATGGCACTGTAAAATGCCCATAGGATTGGGCTCAGCAATAATGAGTTTGCCTTTTCAGCCTAATATGTGTATAAAAGTGGCTTAAATGAAGCTATGCTTTACGCTGTATTAGATTCGGTGAACCCTGTGTAGGTGAATGTTAATCTGCTAAAATTTCAGCATTTCTGGAAAGTCTTGCTGTTCTCTGAACATGCCGGATTATTTGTCTTGGTACAATAACATAACAGCATTCCAAAGGAGATTTGTTCTTAGAAGTCACTGGACCACTAACACTTTCAGAAATTTGCTCTAAGCATGTTTCCGTTAACTTGGGATAAACTCAAATGTTACTCTGTGCACGTTGCCATTGTGTGGAGGTTTTTTCAGTCTGTAGTAGC
Source organism: Lerista edwardsae (assembly GCA_029204185.1). Classification (NCBI taxonomy): domain Eukaryota; kingdom Metazoa; phylum Chordata; class Lepidosauria; order Squamata; family Scincidae; genus Lerista; species Lerista edwardsae. Next base: position 9,878,869 of record JAJKFI010000046.1, read on the forward strand.
TCTGAGTTCATTGACGTTAGTTCACAGACGATAACTTGCTTGGCTGGTTTGCTGTGCATGTGAAAATATCATGAAAGCGTAATTTGTGCATTTCATGCTCTGAAGATTTTCTGCAAAATCTGCAAACATTGTGGTTGTAGGTTTGTTTGCACCCCAGTTTTGCAGAAATCAGAGATCCTAGAGAAATGGTGGGGCTTTCTCCCTCTATTTGAAGGTGCCTGCATCATTTGTAATTTCTTATGGCAAGTGGGTGTGTATCAAATACGAGAAGAGGTGCACCTCTGAAATACCATAGATAAAAAAGTGACCATGTCAGTCCATAACATGAGCATAAAATGGCACTCCAGATTCTACATCTTGGGAGTGATGTGGCCAGCCTCACATCCTTCTCCTTTTATTTCATTAGCCCAGAAAGTTTAGATACCTTTCTAGAGTGGAGGCTGCCATCTAGTATATGTCTGAGTGAGCCAAAAGCCTTCAGGAATATATTGTTAGTCATCTTCGTATGCGGCTATTTGCAAATTTGCTTATCTGTGAGGAGCAGAATTGCTACCTACCTTGTTATCTGTGCCTCTGTCCTCATTATTTACTATGCAGAGATCCGTCCAACGGCTTCAGGAACCTTCAAAATGGCACCTGCAACCAGTGCAGACCCCTTTAAAATGGCCGGCAGAAGCACCCGCTGGCCGTGTTTAAGGGGACCATGCTAATCGCTGGTGCCATTCTGAAGATCCCTGCAGCCTCTGGAAGGTCTTTGCAGCATTCAGAGATCTTTTGGCACTTCCTGCTTCTGGCTTCCTGAGGGACTCCCCTGGATTCTTCTGATGGCAGATAAGGTACCCCTTGCACCAAACCCCAGTGATCCCATAGGATCAGTGGTTTGTTATCTGCAAATTCGCTATCTGCAAGGATTTCCAGGAACCAAACCCTAGCAGAGAAGGGGGACTCACTGTAGTTGTGCTTCAACCACTGGGCTCATAGTAAAGCAGGCAAGGTAAGAACTGCCCAAGCGTGCAATCCTAACCTGGAGCTAGGCCGGCATAGTTAGGCCAGCAAAGTTTGGCCAGCACAAGGGCCATCATAAGTATGTTTGGACCACGTGCACAATCCTCCCTGACTCCAAAAGTGGTCCGAACGCACTTACCAGTGGCCCCTGTGCCGGCCAAACATTGCTGTCCTAATTGTGCCGGCCTAACCCCAGGTTAGGATTGCGCTCCAAGTTCTGTAGTATCTCATAAGCCACTGGTATAAAAAAGGAATTATTTATGTACTTAAATGTCATCCTAGATGTTGAATGTATTCATTTGTATTTTTAATGAAGCTATTAATTTTGTTAGCTATAAATTATTGATGAATATTTACCATCTTAATTTTAACTGAGTGATGTATTTTCCACTCTCTATTCAGAGTAAATATTATAAATCATATGCTTTGGCAGTAATCACAGTTTTGTTCCTCACACTAATATTAAATGCTGATATTCTTCCGAGAGAGGTAGCTAATGAGCCTGAAGCATAATGCTAACTTTTGTTTTTTTTAGAGCCAGAGTTGATTTTTGCAGTGCGTCTCCTTTCATTTTCTAGCAACTGTGAATGCGATGGCAGTTTTGTATACTTGGTAATGAGATGGAAACAATCTGCTGGCTTTGGTCTTCTCTCTGAGGTGAACAAGGAAGAGTTGGTCTTTGGTAGAAAATGAACTGTTGTTATACTAAATATAGTGTCTGAGGGTCATTTCAGACATTGCTTTCTGGTGAGAGCTCATAATCCAAAAGTGTCTCCCCCCATCTGACTTCCGGGAGAAAGTAATGTCAAATGTATTTATTTGAACAAAGTCCCTGTGATCCAGGTTGGGGTACTATGCAGTGCAGGAAATGAGGGGAAATGCCACCTTTGCGACAATGTATCTTGCTGCCCCCCCCACCCTTTTGCGTGTGCCTCATCAGCTGCTGCTTCTTCCTCATCCATCTAGTTGTGCAGGAAAGCAACTAGGTAGGTGAGAAGGGGGATTGGGGCCAGGCCCAGCATGGTGCAGTGTTCTGGGGCATACCAGGGCATGCCTATACACACATTTTAATGAGCTCTGAGTCTTACATACTTCATTGTAGAAAACCTGCAACACCAACATCTAAGGGAAGCAATTGAAGAGATGTGTGGAACGATCCACCATATACGTTGGTGGATGTCTGCAGATCCCTTCATCAGTGACATCAGCAGTGTATACACGCCAGTGGAGAACATTCTGAGTACTTGGTCTCATTCATTAACCAATTAAGGGCCCAATCCTAACCCCCTTGGGGGCCTATGTTATCCAAACTTCGTTGGGATGATAAAACTCTCACCCAGATTCATGCGTTACTTGATCTAGAAGTGAACAGGACATATTGTGCTAGTATGTTGACTGACACGAATCCAGAGAAGGTTGTTCGATCATATGAATTATTGTCAAATCAAATGATTACCAGTCTGTGCCCGCATCAACCCATTCAAACCATCAGAAATGGTATGGCACGCCCTTCTTGGTTTGACCAGGAATGTAGGCGGGTGAAAATTCAAGTGCGGGCTTCTTTTGCCAAATTTAGAGCTCAGAATTCTCAAGAGTCACTAAGAGAATTCTTTGAGATCAACGAAGCATTCAAAAATTTGACTAGGGAAAAAAAGAAGCTCTTTGCGAAAGCTCAATGGCTTAAATTGCATTCTGCTATAATGCATAACGACGCTAAAGCTTTTTGGAGCATAACGCGGGGGAGCTTTCGCAATGCTCCTGCTCCTATAGGCAACATAACAAATCAATCCTGGATCGATCACTTCTCAAAACTGCTTTCCTCGATGGACAAGGAGGCTGCTCGAGGTTTCTCCACAGATACAGTAAACCTACCGGAGTGGCCACCGGTGAATGAGGAGGAAATTATACCACTCATCCAAGATCTGAAACTGGGTAAAGCAGCTGGCGTAGATGCCATCCCAGCTGACTGGATCAAAGCTGATATGTCCTTTTGGTCCCCACGTCTAAGCAACTTGTTTACTGCTGTTAATGCAACTGGGCTTTTCCCCAAAGCATGGCTAAAGTCCATAATTGTACCTATTTATAAGAAGGGTGACCCCCCATAATCCAGCTAACTATCGGCCGATCAGTCTACTGTCGATTGTTGGTAAGCTCTATGCCAAATACCTGTTGAACAAGGTAAACCTGTGGATTCATCAACGGAAGATCATTCGGCCGGAGCAGATAGGTTTTAGGAGGGGCAAATCAACAATCGACCATGGACTCATATTAAAACACTTGGCCACCAAATATGTCATCAATTTAAATTCCAAACTGTATGTGGCCTTTCTTGATCTTAAGTCCGCGTTCGATAGTGTGGATAGAGATTTACTCTGGCACAAATTACAAAATCTTGGGATAGATAATAGATTATTATATCTTATTAAAGGCCTCTATTCCAATAACCTGTGCCAAGTGCGTACCTCTCCGCAGGGGAGTCTAACAGAGGAATTTATTTCCAACAAGGGGGTCAAACAGGGTTGTTTGTTGGCCCCGATCTTGTTTAATATCTTCTTGAACGACCTGGCTCCCTGTTTAGATATCCCTGAAGGACACCCCCCAAAATTAGGTAATCGCCATGTTTCGATCCTCCTTTACGCTGATGATGCGGTGATCTTATCCCGCACCCAAATCGGCCTTAAAAGGTTGCTCAACAAAAGTCTCGAGTATCTCATAGGAAATAAGTTACAACTAAACTATGAGAAATCTAAAATCCTTGTATTCACTAAATCATGGAAGCCAAGGAAATGGAGGCTTAACAACATGGAGCTGGAGCAAGTTAAATCATATAAGTACCTCGGTTTCTATTTCACTTACAATTTGTCCTGGAAGGTACAACGCAATTATGTGTGTAAGGCCGCCTCTTTATCTGCCCAGGCAATTTGTAGTTTTTTTTTCACCAAAGGGGGCTTATATATACCTGCGGCCATAAAAATATTCACAGCCAAATGTCTAGCTCTCATTCTGTATGGCATTCCGTTATGGATCCGAGACTTTAACCATTCGGTTGAACATGTGCAAGCTTCCTTCCTCAGGAAGATTTTTGGTATGCCAAGTTGCGTTCCATATGCAGTTCTGTGCCTAGAATCTGGCCTAAGAACAATTGAAACTGTTGCCTGGATACGGGTCACAAAGCTGTGGCTCTCTGTGTTTTACTCAAACACAGATAATGACCTGATTCAGTGTATGCTTGCGGATACTTACTTTTCAGCTGAGCCCTGGGCAGCCAAACTTGTTGAACTGGGGATAGATACTGAACTGATAGGCTCGATATCCCAGGCAGAAGCCTTTAGATCCATCAAGGGGAAATTATTAGAATTGCAGGACCGAAACTTACTGCAGAGGGCCAACACTCGTTGTTCACCGCTTTCTTTTCAATTACGAACAATTGGTGGGCAAGTTCCACCCTATTTGTACATCTTGGATATCCCTATAAGACGCAGGGCTATAACGTTGGCTCGCTGCAATGTATTACCCTCAGAAGTCCTGTGGGGTCGTTTTAAAGGTGTACCCTACGCTGATAGGTCCTGCCCCTGCCAGCTGGGCAGTATTGAAACTGTAGAGCATTTAATCTTCTATTGCCCATTACATTCCAAGAGCAGAGAGAAATATTTCCAACCTCTTATGACTAAGTTGGGCGCGGCTAGTAAAGAGGTGACCCTGAATTTCTTACTTGACTCTGAGGATCCTGCTGTGCTTAACCAACTGGCTCTTTTTCTAGTGCATATCATTAAAACAAATAACCAGCGTTTCAATGGTCCCACTGAACAGGTGTTTTAGCTGCAAGGACTTAAGATATGGTTATTGAAAATTTTACCTGTATTGTTTGTTCCGATGTTTGTTGTATGCCAATTAAAGGTTTAATAAATAAATAAAAATAACCCCCTTGGCACTTGCAGTACGCTCGTACCGCTGGAGCTGGTGTTGCAAAAGTAAGGCACGTTTAGCACTGTCAGTACGGTCTTTGGTAAGTGTAACTGCCGCCAGCAGTGCGCTCTTTTGGGGCATGGGGAGGGCGGAATTGGGCAGGGGAGGGGCAGAGTGAGCCCGGGCAGGAGGTGGGACTGGCAGTGGCCTCCACACTGTTTCCTATTCCCTGTGTCAGGCCATGCAAAATAGCCGACGCAGATTTGAAGAGGCCCATTCTTGGCGGAAGGGAACATCCCCTTCCTCCCGAGGAGACTCCAACGGCTGTCATGGCTCCTGTTGGATGTAGTAGTAGCTGTTTTGGCACCGATGCTCCTATGGGAATCCACGGGTAGCAGGATTCCACTGCCTGTGAGCCAAGGAACTGCTTCTGTGCACCCTATTATGTACCCCGTTATGCAGTATATGGGTATGCATAAGAAAATTGACGCGGTAAAATGCGTGTACATTTTCTTGTGATGCTTTGTATTTTTGGCAATGTAGACCAGCCATTAGACTAGCGATGAGGTCACAGTTATCCACCAGAAGGCTTTTAAGGCAATGAGTTGTAATTTCACCGTTCAGCTATGGGCATACATGCATGGTCATCGCTTAAGAAATCCCGCTTCGGAAGATGTGAAAAATTACAGCATAGATCAACCACCACTGACAACATGTTTGTAAATTCCTCATCTTTCTCCAAATACAGTTTTTTTCCCACCACTTGGAACAGTGCACACCTTCAACTGTGAATCAGCAAGTAATGGAATATCAGTTGATAAACTTGCATATATGATATGCAGATATACCTATCATAGTCCTCAAATATGGCAGAGCAAACAATGAATATTCACAACAATCTCATCCAGGGAGCAGCTTTCATGAATCCCATCACATGCTTGTCATCTATGTCCTTTGCAGAGAAGCTGATTCTTTCTCCTATACTGAAAGGAGCATATACTGTGCTGATCCACTGCTGTCACAACATGTGTAAGATGCATCTTATATTGTTCAGTGTCATATTTATTCAAGTTCATGACAGCCTAGAGAGGAGGAAACAAAGCTTGTTGTAAACTGTTGCTTGTTTACCATGAAGGCATCGGGGGTGGGAGAAGTTGGAATACCCCCCCCCTCCAAGTTTATTCAATAAAAGAATGTTTCAGTTTAATTAACTTTTTCTCTATTGTGGGCTAAGTTTTTTTTTCCCACAATACAACAAGTGCTTGTCTGTTAAATACCCTCTGCTCAATGCAATCATATCCATGGTCATTGAGTATCATCATTCTGTAAACATCGTGGCCAAACCACCAGCAATTAATCAGATTATTGTCCAGATACCTTTTCATGTTAGGATCTTGATTTTTGAATTCTCTTTGCTCCTTTGGCAGTGGCTTTGATCAGATATTCTAAACATCACATAGATCTGCTCTTAGATGTTCTGATTTGATGTTTTTTTAAAAAGGAAAGCAAAACCCCAATTGGACCTCATTCTATTTATTTCACTTTCTCCTCCTCCCCATTGTGTATCTCTTGAGTATTATCTTTGGAATTTATTGTCAATACTATTCAAATATTTCTCTTTTTTCTGGATGTGTGTAGTAAAGACTAAAGATAGTTTGCTTCTTTCTTGATATGCATCGTGATAAAGCTGCCTACAATTTCTGATACTAAAAAGAATAGAAAAAGAGACTGCTATAGCAAAATGCTGTCATGTCTAGCAATTCCTCAAGTCACTTTCTCCATCTTCAGTTTGAGAATGGACAGTTAAATTGCTATCATTGGCAATACAGTGTGCTTTGGGCAAATAAAAGTCTTATTTTAGAAACAGCCTTTTCACAGTGAGAGAAAGGCCCCTCCTTTTTTCTTTTCATTACCTTTGTATCCTTCAAACCTCAGGTGAAAAAATACTGGGCTGAAAAACAACGCAAGTGGAAGGAACAGGAAGCAAAAGACCTACTACGGCTGGCAGAATTTAAGAAATTCATGGCTGAACAAGTCCTTAAAGACAAAGAAAGGTAAAGTTAAAAAAACAAAACAAAAACTCTTTTTGCGATATGTTTTGTTGAATCATGGGTTGCAGGACAAATAGAAGCAACATTCTTGTGTGTGCATTGTTCGTATGTTTTTTTTTATTGTTGCAATTTTTATTTAGTGTGCCTCTCAGAAGCAAATACATTTACGGCCCAATCCTATTGGGCCTCTGAGCTGGCAAAGGGAGTGCTTTGGCAGCACAGACCGTCGCAAGCATGCTGTAAAGCCTGTTGTGACAACACAGAAGTTAGCAGCGTTGGCAGGAGGCCTGTGATATCCCTGCAGTGCCAGTGCCAACCTCCATGGGCACAAAAGCAGGTAAGCTCTCTCCGAGCAGCTTGTCTCATGCCTGGGCCAAGGAGACACTGGTGGCTGCTCTGGCCCCACAGGATACAGCAGTGGCCATTTTGGCTCCACTGTACTACGCAGCACCAGGGCAGCATAGGATTGGGTTGCTCGTCTCTGACGGCCCAATTCTATCCCCTGCCATACTGGAGCATACATAACCATGTCAAAAAGGCACATGTCGCATACTATGGGGAGGGGAGTTATTTAAAGGCAAATCATATGTAAGTAAAAAAACAGTTTTACTTCAGTCTATGCCTAAGGGCCACCTATGGCTTTCCTCAGATATATGCCAGCCATTTTGGGATGAGGAATGGGGTGGTTTTGCAAAGAAGAGATAAGGTCTGGTGTGCGTGACTGCTGCTTGATCCACCCCTCCCTTCTTGACACTCCCCTGGTTCCTCCCCCCCCCAATATGCTCAAATACTCCTCCCAAGCCAAGAACCACCTGGCTGCTGTGATGGTGGCAGTGGCTCAGAAATGGCCTTCAGCGGCTTGCTCTGTGAATCATTGGCAGCTGGTTTATGGCAGCAGGACGCTGTCCCACTGGTGTAAATTCACGAATAGGATTGGACAATAACTTCCATCCCCCCTTTTCCTTTGCATCTTCCTATTCTGTTTATTTATTTTTCCTCTCTTTAAAAACAAAACAAGAAAGCTGAAGATTTGATCCCTCCCCTGCCCAGCAAGTCAGTTTCAGTTCTTTCATGCTCCAGACAATAAGTATGCCTTAGCTTCAGAGCAACATAACTTCATTGATCTGCCTCAGAGCTCCATGTCTTATGTAACCTCTGCTCTGAGGCATCAGTTCTGCTTAACGTCGTCACTTATCACAGCGCATCCCGCCTGACACGGAAAGCACGCATTTCCAAGATGTGTTGGCTAGTTGATCAATGCCACCGTATTCATAGTTCAAGTCTCAAATGACAGATGAAGTTGCTAATTTAGCACTTCATTTTGATATGTTCGGTGCCTATATAAGCATTTTGGGTCCATCTTGGATCTGTAAATTCGAACCAGTGTCGTGCAACGGCAGGCTTCTGAGGAATTTGCAGGTTTCTATTTTTAGTGCTTCAAAACTAAATCTCGTTTTGATTATGTAGTTAGACCCTTGTTAGGGAGTTCGGAGAAGTGAATTCTCTTGTAAAGGCCGTGAAGGCTATATGTAAGGAAAGTTTTGGTTTCTTGGAAGCAAACCATTTTTGTCATTTTATTTTAATGGTGTGTTGCCGTCACTGAAACTATCACATGTTAGAAAATTGGAGATTTCATCAAGACATTTGCTCTCCTTCCACTAGTAACACTTAGTTGAAGGTTAAGGCAAGGAAGTGTTGGCATTGTGTCAAGATGTAATTATTTCATAAGGTCAGATTAATGATGCTGAACTGATTCCTGTGGGTAGTCAGTGGTTGCAGTGATACTGACTGGTAACTAGGAAGGGATGGGATCAGTGGCGTCATCTAAATGATTTAAGAACAGGTACTCACTTTTGATTGGCACATGTTGGGACCCGCCCACCGGAAGTGACGTCATAAGCCGGAAGTGATGTCGTGGCAGGAAGGGACATGAAAAAAGCCCTTTTTGAGGCCTCAGATGATTTTAAACTGACCCAACAGTTGCAAAAGTATTCCACAGCACCCCCAGAACATGTTAAGGTGGCCTGGCATCATGTTAAAACCCCAGAGCAACTCATTTTTCAGTGGCAAGGAAAGGAAAGGCTCCGCTCGCTGCCTGCCTGCCTGCCTGGCTCTTAGAACATGCAGGCAACTCATGCAGGAAATTCAAACGTTGCAGAGGGTGGAGTCAACGAGTGGGCGGGCAAATGGGTGGGGCCAGCTGTAATCCTAGAAACTGGTACTCGCGTACCCCCGCGTATCCCCTGCATGACATCACTGGATGGGATAAAGAAAAGTCCTGGTCCTTTAGGTAAAGGAGGATATCTATGGGAGAGTCTGAGGACCCAATCCTGACCTTGTTATCGCTGGTGGTACAATCATACTGCTGGTTCTGGGTGTCATAAACATGCTGTAAAGCATGCTTACAGCACCCGGGTAGTAAGGAGCACTGGTGCTGGGCCCAACACTGCTATGGGGACCGGACAGCACTGCCTCCAGTTAGCCTCTTTGGGACGGGGGAGAGGTAAGAGGTGGGCAGAACTGGGCACAGGGAGGGGAAGATAGGGCCCAGGAGGGGGCGGAGACAGTGGCAGCCTCTGCCGCTGAATCCCATCCTCCCTCTTGGGCTGGGCAGCCCGACACAGGCCTCCTTGACTCGGCGCCTACTCAATGAGCCAAGGAGACCCATTGGCACTGCAGTGGCATTACCGAGGGTAAGGGAGCAAACTATCCCTTATCCCAAAGAGACCTCAACAGTGGCCTCAGCACCCACAGGATCCAGCAGTCACCGTTTTGGCACAGCTGAAGCCATGGGAGCTTGGCAGTTTAGGATTGGGCTGCAAGTCCTTGTAGCTGAGGTTATTACTACTATTGTAACAAGTCTAGCTGGAACTGCTCTTGATGGTTGTCCAGAAGCTTTAATTGTGATATAACAACCCACTTTTTCACATGAGTAAGATACAAAGAGCATAATATGCGAGTGCTGTAGGACTTCCTTGTTGCACCTGATCACTATTCCAGATGCCAGTTTGGATTTACAAAGCTCTTCCTACTTTGGGTGGGGCATATTTTAAGTCTGCCCTTTCTCTTTGGTCCCTCAGTTGCCCTGTACAATTGACCTGAAAATGATTTGTTTAACTGTGCTAAGCATGCACCAGTGTAGATATCAGCAGATATTTCTCACAAGTGTCCCACAGTTGGAAGACCCATTTTCAATAAAGACCCAGAAACTCTGAGCTTTTATACTTCCTAGAATATCCTGTTTGGACTGGCAAACAATAGCCAATGTAAATTTCTACAACTAAATTTTAAGTAGTATAAAATGCATACACATAGTCAGGTTCTGGGCAAGCAGAAAGCGCAATGATTTAAAGTGATTATTCCATTGTTATACAATCCCAGCCATCTTGCTGTAAATCAGATAAAGAATTGTAGCTGCGCCATCTCACTAACCTTGTATTTGTGAGAAACTTTAAATTCACAGACTAAGTAGATTTGGTTTGATTTGATTATATATAATTTGATTCAGTACTTTCCAAGTCTCTCAATTGTGACCTTTTTCTCTATGGCAGAATCATAAGCATTCGGAAATCTTTAATTTACCGAATCAATTATTTTAACAAAGCAATCCATAATATTTCAGAATGTTTCTTTTGATATACATTGTGAAAGTTCATGGAACAGGAAACTGCTGTACTACCAAGGGCCAAACTCCTGATGTTTTTATTGTCCTGTTTTTTTGTTTTTCTTACTTAAGAGCACATGTTGGGGAGCTGCCACTCACCCCTCAGCAAAATTGTGCCTATAAAGACACACTTCATAATCCTATCCACATCCACTTAGAAGTAAGTGCAATGGGTGCAATGGGTAAATGCAATGGGACTTTCTCCCAGGTAGGTATGTATAAAGGATACATCTCTATTTAGGGAGGTAAATAGATGTTTTACACTGATATGAATTCAAATTGGTTGGATACTTACAGTACTAACAGAGACATCATACTTACTAAAATGAAAAACTCATAATGGCAAGTAGCCATTTTTCTAATCTCAAAGTATCGTTTACTCAAGCTTTTCGCTTGCTCACACACTGGGCAAATCTTCACATAATCATCTTGTTCCTACAGTAGGCCACTCTCTGTCTTGACGAGAAAGATGAAATAATTCTGTGAACCAGGACAGTAGGTGGATGCTAGATGCAGGATGGCCACAGTATCTGAGATGCTATCACCACTTAGAGTAGGAAGTATGTCATTTCTGTACCAGAAAACTGTACATCATGTACACACCATAACATGAAGCATATGCGCATATGTATTTCAATACGGGTCTCAGTGTGAAATGGCATGAGCCAAGTCTCATTCCTGCAGCCGAGTAAATGCTTCATTGACCCTGAAGTTTGGGTTATTGCTACCCACACAAGATTGTGATATTTTTGATCTGTTTGATCTTGCTTAGGAACCTAAGTAAAGGACCTGTCCCCTGCATTTGAGGATAGTTCTCTGGGAATGGAAACTCAAAGTCTCTTTCAGTGCTGTTGACTACTGTATTATCCCATCAATCTTGAGCCTTTTGATGTCTGAACCTGGCAAAATGTCTTAAAAAATTAAATAGTACAGCGGAATTTCAGAAGTTACAAAACCATAAGTAGGCTCTATTGACTATGATGCTTAGAAGTTTCATATATTGCTTTAAGGGGGGTGGTTTGTAGATAAATATTTTAATAGAAGTATATTTTTAGGCATACGTATCATGTTACAGGAAAATGCAGCCAGTGGTGTCATTCAGCCGGAACGGCCCGGAACTCCGTTCCGTTTCCTCCGCGGAGGTCCCGGGCCGCTCCGCTGCCTCGGAGGACGGGCGAGCTGCTGCTGGGCCCGCCCGCCCTCCCTCGCGCTTGGAATCGCTCTAAAATGGAGCGATTCCGGCGCGGTGAGGCTTGGGGGGGCGTGGCAGCCCTCCGCCATAGGGGCGGAGGGCTGTCAATCATCCGAGCGTTCCGGTACCTGGCGCGCTCGGATGACATCACTGAATGCAGGGTTTGTTTTTTTTAATGCACTAAACAGACAAAGAGTATAAGATTGTAATCCTGTGAACACTTAATCTTGGAGTAAGCCCCATTGAACACAATGAGATTCATTTCTGAGCAGACATGCATAAGTTTGGACTATAAGATTAGGAGCAGGAGGTGGGAAGAGGTTATGCTTGATACTCAGTTTTGAAGAAGGGGGATCTGACACCCTTTTTGCAGGACACATGAGGTAGCGGTAGAGGTAGTTGGTACCATGTAGATTGGGGGTAGGCAATGTGGTGCTTGCAAGCTACTGGTAGCTCATGGGGTGTTTGCTGACAGTTCATGACCCTTTTGGCTCAGAGCAGCAGTAGCTGCCACTGAGCAGCCAGAAAGGACGGAGTGAGAGCACAGAGCTGGTCAGCCCCCCCCCCTTTCCAGCTGCTACCCTGGAGCTCACAAATGTGAACCTACGGATGCCAGGGGCACATTGACAGATATCCTCAAAGTAGAGCTCAAGTCATGGCGAATGCAAGCTATTTTATCTGTAAAGTGCCTGACATATCACAGCAAGCAAACAAATATTCCTTCTTATCCCCCTGAGGGGCCAGATGAATCAAACCCTGAACAACATGAAATAGCTCAGCTGGACGGCTCTCTGCAGACTCAGTTGTGACAGAGAAAAAACAGTCTTTCCTGTCATAATTGCCACGGGGTAGGCTACAATACAGTATAACTGGTGTCAAATTCATGAACAAATTCTTAAGATTTCTGAATGCAGACACAAATGGTAAAATATGCTATGACTTATGAGAGTGAAATGTGAGATGAAATATCATTCCATTAATGTTATTTCTGTATTTTGTTACAGCTAGAGTCAGGCCTAGGCCAGCTGGGATGCTTTTTTGCAAAATGTATTTGCCAGAACGAGAGAACCATATATTGAGACGTCAGGGTAATAGCTGAAGGTGCAGATCATTTTGCAAAATTACCAAGTCAAATGAAAACGTGTTGTGTAGATTGTAGATTATTATTATTGATGTACAGTATATAGATCAGTGTTTCTCAAACTGTGCATCGGGACACACTAGGTGGGTTTTGCCCTAATGTCAGCTCACAGAAAGTTGAGAGCAGCCATCTTGGAAGCTGCAGACCTTACTCTTGCTATATTCCTTTTGTAGTACTAGCAGTTTGAATTTTCAAGTGAAGTTTTTTTATTTTGTTTTTAGTTCAGTGTTTATACACAATATTCTGTCCTAACCTTGCTTTCTGTAAGGGATGCTTCATAGTTGTGCAATTGCTGCAGTCCAAGAATTGCAGTTTGCATTTCAGGAGTATCATTTGATTGCATCATAATGATTGCAGTTCCTGCTTGATGATGTCATTTCTGCCCAGGACATCACTTCCAAGTTTATGACATCATTTCCGGTGGGTCCTGACACAATTGCCATTCTAAAAAGTGGGTCCCAATGCTAAAACGTTTGAGAATCACTGATGTAGATTATTAGTGTGCACACTATCATTAGTTTTTCTTGTTATGGTTGATCCCAAAGCAAAGCAAGATCAAGTAAGCTACTCCAAAAAGACAGGATAGATTCCCATTCAGCCGAATTCAGTGTCTCTTTCCGAATAAACATTAGTCAGCCTTGCAAGCTCATAAAATATTGAAGATTTTGCTGAATCAGTTGCAGAGGCCAAATCATTTGATCCAAATTCTCAAATGTTTTGCAGAAACAGAACATTTATCAGAAAAGGAATTGGAGACTCATTGTGCAATTCTCCTTTGCTTCTAGTTGTACCAAAGTTTCTATTTTGCTGAACCTCTTTGATCTTATATGAATATTTATTCTAGTCAAAATACAGAAGGGGTTACTTGGAAAAATATTGTATATATTATAAACACATTCACAATGCTCTTTTAAAGCTGTTATAACGAATATGGTAGCTAAATTTTCTGTTAAATATGTATGAGATACGTTCTGAAAGCAATTTTAATGAAATTAAGCTTATCGGAAATTACATGAATGTGCATTCACAGTACTTCAAACAGTAGCTTTACTGAAACAAAAAAACTAAGCTCATTTTTCAACATTTCTCATTCTGTTTTTCATTTTTTTAAAAGAATGTTTCTTAACCATGATACTTAGTCAAAACTGAACATTGGGGAGGGGAGTCTGATTGCATTATTTCACAAATTAGGATTTTCTTTAAAGTAGCAGTAGCGATATTCCTTCTGTATAAGAAATAATGTCTGGACTAATCAATACGATATTCCTTTAGATTTGTGTTTAAACTGCACAACTGAACAGGCTTGTAAGACTCAGACTGGTCTTGTGCTCTCATTTTTTGGGACAGATTTCATACTATAAGATCTGTATAAGATCAGAGATTTGGGGCCCGATCCTATTGGGCATAATGCGGGCAGTATGAGTGTACCACCTGCATCATTGTTGTGCAGCACCGGTGGTAAGCCATTGCCGTGCTGGGGTCACACCATGGCGACACTGGCCTCGCTCGGCCCAGAGGGTGCTCTGCAAGCTGGCAAGTGGTGAGTCCACTGATTGCCAGGGTTGTGGGCTTTCCAGGTGGGGCGGGAGGGCATTCCAAGGAGTGGAAGGGAGGAACGGAGGTGGGACCAGTTGCGGAAGTAGCTTTTGGAGGCTTCTGCAGGCCATCTGAAGCCCACAGAGGCCTGTACAGTGGGTTGCCAGCCCAGTGTAATCTGGGAGAGTCCTCTGAGGCTTCCCTACACCTCTGGAATGGTTTAGATTTGGAGCCAAACAAAGGCAAAGTTGGGGGGCCAATTATAACCTATCTGGCATGGGCTTGTGACCCACCAGTGGGTCGTGACCCACACCTTGGAAAATCCTTCTCTAAGGCTTTGAGTATCATATTTATTCAATAACCTCAAGTATTTATAGACAAGTATTGCAGGCTTCTTTTTCTCAGTTGATTCAACATTTCTAAGAATGCAGAAAATTCAGAAGCAGATAATACTGGACCAAACCTGGATGTAAATGCTGTAGTTTTAAATATAGCCATTCAGCCAATACTGGCAAATCATGCTTAGTCTTCAATCTAAAAAATAGAAGGAACTCCTGATCATACACAATTAGTTGATCCAAAGTAAAAATTGCCCTATTAATCCAGGTCCTCCGCAAAAAGGAGAAATAGAATAGCTAACAATAAGCTAATTTGGAAAACATTAAGAAGACAAAGTAGCCATTCTTTAACCTCCTCTGCAAATATTTAATTTAATTAGTGCAGTAATTGGAGGTAAGTAAATACTAATAGCCTTTTCCTTGTGCTTGCGGGTGTTGAAAGATTATTGACCAACCCACAGAAGGAATTTCATTCAGTTTTTTTAACCCAGCACATTTATAGCCACCATTTCTAATGCAATTTTACTTCATAAAATTCATGTCATGTGCTTTATTGAATAAGTTTGAGATAAAATGGTAAACAGCTCTGTTTTGTCTCAAGGAAAGAGACAACAATTAGTGATGCCCTTTCATCACACCAGTTCCTGACTTCCTTGAAGCGCTTCTTCAACCAGGATCTATAATGTGACTCTTTGGTATTTATGTTTCACTCAGATAAATGTGATTGTCAGCAGTATATTTTCAAACATCCACTTTTCCTTCAGCTCCAGAGATTGAATCTGTCAGGCCTGGCACAAGTAGTCCAGATCTGAGTTACTCTTTTGGCTCTGGGAACAACAGCCTTAGCATGAGGCCGGTCATCAGTTGCACCTGTGTGCCGGCCTCTGAGCAGTGATGAGAGCAGTGTGGAGAAGTGAGGGCGTACAGGCCTGCACGCCCTCCATGGCCGCACCAATCAGGGCTCTGATTGGTGGCAGGAAACGCTAGAGGTATATAAGGAAGGGCATTGCCCCCTATCAGTGTGGGCTGAGATGGAAGGAGGGGGAAATGCTGTCCGAATGTAAGACCAAATGCTGTGTACAAGATATGTCTGCTACATCCTACTATCTGACTGAATTTCTGGAATTTGACCTTGGCATGTATCTGACTACTGAGACTTCGAATACAAACCTATCTACTTGGCAAAGCTGTGTGTCTGTGACTCCTGTACCTCAGTGCTGGAAAGCCGAACCTCACACCACTAGGGCGCTGCTTCCTCTGTTAACAAAGCCGGGCCCTCTGTTCCAGAGCCCCGGCAACTGGGGTGCCTCCCAGTATAGCCACTGGGACACAGTCCTTGTTAGATTCAATAAAAGGGACCATATTAACAAGTTTGTATCACTAATGAACTTCTCTGGAATTGCCAGCATTCATTTGTGAATGTTCACAGTCACCAAATTTTTGACATTCTCTGTAATGTATGCACTTGGATTTTCTGAAGGTGTTTGACACAGTCCCCCACCAAAGGCTGCTGAGGAAACTTCACAGTCAGGGAATAAAAGGGCAGGTCCTCTTATGGATTCAGAATTGGTTGAGGGCCAGGAAACAGAGAGTGGGGGTCAATGGGCAATTTTCACAATGGAGAGAGGTGAAAAGCGGAGTGCCCCAGGGATCTGTCTTGGGGCCAGTACTTTTCAACTTGTTCATAAATGACCTGGAAACAGGCATAAGTAGTGAGGTGGCCAAGTTTGCAGATGACACAAAACTTTTCTGGGTGGTGAAAACCAGAAAGGATTGTGAAGAGCTCCAGAAGGATCTCTCCAAGTTGCGGGAATGGGCAGCAAAATGGCAGATGCATTTCAGTGTAGACAAGTGTAAAGTGATGCACATTGGGATAAAAAAACCAAAACTTCACCTATAGGCTAATGGGTCCTGAGTTGTCTGTGACAGCTCAGGAGAGATCTTAGGGTGTTGGTGGACAACTCAATGAAGGTTTTGACCCAGTGTGCGGCACCAATTAAGAAGGCCAATTCCATGCTTGGAGTAATTAAAAAAGGGTTGAGAATAAAACAGCCAATATTATCATGCCATTGTACAAATCAATGGTAAGGCCACATCTAGAGTATTGCGTACAGTTCTGGTCACCACATCTCAAAAAGGACATAGTAGAGCTGGAAAAGGTGCAGAAGAGAGCAACAAAAATGATTATGGGGCTGGGGCACCTCCCTTATGAAGAAAGGCTGCAGTGTTTGAGGCACTTCAGTTTGGAAAAAAGGCCCCTGAGGGGGGACATGATTGAGACATACAAAATCATGCATGGGAGGGGCAGAGTCGAAAGAGGGATGTTCTTTTCCCTCTCTCACAATACCAGAACCAGGGGACAGCCACTGAAATTGAGTGTTGGGAGAGTTAAAACAGATAAAAGGAAATACTTTTTTACCCAGCAGGTAATTAAGCTATGGAACTCCTTGCCACAGGAGGTGGTGATGGCATGTGGCGTAGATGCCATTAAAAGGGGACTGGACAGATTTCTGGAGGAAAAGTCCATCGTGGGCTATAGGCCATGATGGGTTGGGCAACCTCCTTACATTAATAGTAGGCTACTTCAGAATGCCAGGTGCAAGGGAGTGGAAACAGAATGCAAGCATCCTGTTGTTGTCTGCTGAGCTCCTTTAGGCACCTGGTGGGTGAGATACAGGAAGCTGGACTAGATGGGCTGTTGGCCTGATCCAACAGGGCTCTTCTTATGTTCTTACGTTCACTTAATCTAAGCAAACTAAAATATCAAAATACCTCCAGTTTATCTAGACAAATTATTGAATAGGTAATCACATCAGATAAGAAATTATTCTTAATACATCATTCCAATGGATCATACAGTATTAGATTAGGAATTGGTCATTGACTTTCTGTTTTTCTGTTCGAAGAGTTCAGTTTAGACAAATGCTGTTGGAAAAGCGCTTGATGGAGAAACAACAAGCAATTTTAAAAGAGGCCCATGAAGAGGAAGAAAGAAAGAGACGTCTTGATGCTCTCAGGCAACAGGTAGATTTTTTCCCCTGATGTTTAATGTTTTTATGTGATGTGCAATTGAACTACTGTAACCAAGCATAGCATCACAGTTGAGAAATCAATTTGTCAGGAACTGAAGAAAGGAAAGGGTCCTCAGCACTATTAACTTTGTCTCATCACTCATTGTGGGTCTGGCAGTGTACTTCTGCAGTATATGTCTGCTTGAACATTGATATAGTAATGCAGATAGCAGACGCTATCTAAAAACAGACCTGATTTTCTCTCCCACAAATATGAAACAAGCATAAGGCTTTACAGCTCCCCTAGATTTCCATGTACGTGAATGACAACCTGTGATGCCATGTTATAATTTTTGGTGTTGTCCTTTGAGATAATCTGAGAATGCAGTTTTGCATTCTCCAATGGAAGTGTGCCTAGTGTTACATGTGAAAGGGCCTTCTCTGTGGTGGCAACCAAGTTGTCAACTCTCTCCCCTAAAGGTAAGGTCTTTGTTAAGAGTTCTGATGCCAGCTGAAAACTTTTTTGTTCTGATTGGCTTTTTGGTTATGTTTATTACAGTGCTATTGTATTTGTTGGGGTGCGCTCTTAGTTGGCTCTGCTTACTGCCGCATTTTTTCCTATCTGATTTTTCTTTTTTAAGCTTAGTTTTTTTTTTAATGTGTTGGATCTTACTGTAAGCAGTCCTGAACACCTCCCTTATGCAAGGAGAACATGTAGGATATCGCTCTTTTAAAACATACATAAAAATACATATGTACATCCAAGGTCATTCCTGCATTTCCTTTTTCCGAGCTGTACACATGTATTGATCCACTCATTGCAATGCAAGGAGAACATTCCCTGGTCACATGGGCATTTTCACACAACCCAACGTCTAGCATGATGCCATTTCAGCACAATCTTATGTCATCTCTGGGTGCAATCCAAAGGAGTGTCCTGGGCCAAGTCTACGTGCTATTTAGCAGGCACAGATTCAAGGAAACCATAGGGGAGGTTGGAGCCTCCTCTGGGGAAAAGGCACAAACGTGGAGGTTCCCCAGTGCACCAAAGCTGCGCTGGATATAGCGCAGGCCTGCCAGCCTCTCAACTCAGAAGTAAGTCCAATTATTTTCAATTACTCTCAGAGAAGTGTGTGTAGGATTGTAGCCTTGGTCTTCATGCTTTGATCCCACAAACTTCATACTGTAATGAAGCAATACTAATCACGCTCTTAGTATAACAGCCCCAAGGAAAAGCAATGAACAGAAAAAACCTACAAAGGGACTAAAAAGTCTACAGCTTAGCAGCAGTTCTAGAAGAAAAGGTGGACAGCATAGAGAGGCAAGTCTTTTTGCTCTTTTTGCAGCAGAAAAAGAAATCAAGCAGCCGCACAGGTGGGCAATGCAGGGGTGGTGACAAGAATTAAAAACCGCAGTGCCACACAGAGGGAGGTGTTTTGCATGAAGCACTTATAAAGAGAAATGGCGCTGCATCAACCATAGATTGTTGAGAGATTTTTCTTTTGGATCAAGTTTTGCAGCGTTGAGAATGGGGAGAATGAAAGGCAGTGGGTTTGTAACTGCAGGCTTGCATAATCCTTCATCACCGCAGGGTGGCCCAATAAAAAAGACTAACTGCTTCGTGCTCCTGTTTAATTTTAAAATGAGTCATGTGTGTGCTGGGGAAGACTGTATGTTTCCCATTCACTTCTTCTGCACAATTCCCTCCTCGCCCCTAAAATGGAAGCCTATCTCCATGGATTGCCCTCTCTCCTGAGACCGACCTGCTGTGTGAGCCGTCAGACCCTCCTGACAGCAGATTCCAACATTTTTCTCCAGGATGGCCTTTGGTGTGATTTTCAGCTTGGAGATATTGTGGCTGCATGTGACACTCTGCCTAAGCTGGGGCTTAGGCAGTGCAAGTGCCTGCATCAGAATGAGCCTTCTGGTCGCTAAATTGACTTGCACCAACCCATGGCCCTGCCTTAAGAAGTAATGCTGGTGAAGTGAAGCCAGGGGGCGGGCTTAGCGGCCATGTTTTTATACTCAAAACAATGCTGATTCCAAGCATTTCAGATTGCTTTTCTCGTACTGTTTAGGACTGAATAGTTTACTCCTGAAGTAAAAACTTACCAAAATAAAAACGTGTGATCGTGTAGAAACATTATTGGTAACCTTATTATGAGTTAATATGCAATTACAAGGTTAAATTCCTCATAATTATATTACTGAACATACCGGACAAAATGCTACTTGCTGTCTATTTAAACTCGGATTACACTGTTTTGACAGACTTATTTTTTGAAATCTACACAACCAAAAATAAAATGGCCATGCCCCATAAAAAAATGTCTGTTAATGTTCAGAATTTCATAAGTATTACAGTAGGAAAATTACGTTAAAATCTCTTCATGACACAAGTAGTTGTCAATATGAGAGGAATTCTTTTTTGCTTCTAGACTACTAAGAGTATTTTTTTAAACTTCTACACTCACCCCCCCCCAAAAAAAAGAAAAAAAACGAATTCTGTTAATGTTCAGTACTCACTGAACGGTAGTTTTATTGAACCGATGTAATGTGAATACATGAATCTTTCCGTGGAAATTAAATCCCATTTTTCATTCAGCGATTCACACACCCGTATGCAGAACACGCAGGCATGCTTAAAGAGGTTGAAATTAACTTTTACACGCGTGCAGGGAGATTTTTATTCATGAATTCGCGGCAATCCTCCTCCTTCGCGGCGATGATCTGCGTCAGCCATCTTATTATACCCTCGGCTTCAAGAATATGACGTCATGGCTTCTCCAGTGTATAATAACTCCATGACTTGCAGAGATGATGGAATGGAATGGCGGCCCTGCTCACTGCCTCCCCCTGCCAGTTCTCAGAGGGGATGATGGGCCCTGATCTCTGTGGGCTCCTCTTCCTGCTAGGGCAATCTTTCCCCTGCCTGGGGGAAGGGCTTTTAGTCTGGGAAATAAGGGGCTTCTTTTTCCCCTCCCTTCCTCCTTCACTTTGATCTCTCCTCTGGCCTTCTGTTCCCTCTCTGAAAGCCCAATCCTGTGTTGACTGAAGCCGGCAGGCCGTCGGGCCTGCACCAAATCCAACACAACATGGGAGGCCTGAGGGGCCTCCCCGGCGCAAGGGCATGTTTGCTCCCTTACACCAAGGGAGGCTCCAGCATCCCTGGTGGGCTCCTCAGACCTGCGCCTGCTAAATAACAGGCACAGCTCTGAGGTGGCCACGTGGACAGAATTGGGGCTGCGCGGCCCAGGGATGGGGCCTTGGATGCTGCCTAACAGCCGCATCCCAAACCCACTCCCCTCCCTGGACTGGCACACCTTCCCCCCACCCAGTTCTGCCCTCCCACCCCCACCCCCCAGAAACGCCCCTGTGCCACCTGAGTCTGGCTGGCGCAGGGGTGGCTCTCCACGCGTGCTCGCAGGCCGGCGCTACAGCTAGTGTCAGCCTGGAAGCTGTAGCGCCAACGAGGCAACCGGTCGGTGCTCCTGCATCGGCGTAACGTCGGTAGCATCAATGTTGCGTTGGCACTCCAGATGTTCTAGGATTGTGCCCTCTTTACCACCCTTCCCCCTTGCCTTCTTCCCCTCTGTTCTCACCTGTTTGCTCCTGCCAGCCTCCAAATCTCTCCAAGTTTTCTTTCCAAGTCTCTTTCCCTCTGCCCGTCTTAAAGGGCTCCCCCACTTGGTTTAGCCCTGCCCAGTGGAGATTGTTGTCAGTTTCTGTACTGACAGCCTTTCCTTGTTTCCAGGTGACACAGTTTGCCGCGGCTTTTACAAGGCTCGGGCTGGCCGCCAGAGACCACAATAAGGAATTTATATCTCACCATATAGTGCTGATGCATTTTCTAGGTGGCTTAGAGCTAAACTATAGGTTATAGAAAATGTGCACTGGCCATTTTTTCTTTTCAAACAGTGTGGAGGGCCACATTGGGATAAAACCGTGGTGAGGGGAGGCTGTTTTAGCATTTTGCACTGATCGTGGTTTCAGTCCTAATCATGTGCTGCCCTTGAATATCCAGGATTCGAACCATGATGGAGGCAAAGTGCTAAAGGCCCCCACTGTGGTTTCATTCCATTTCATGCCCTCCATGCACTAGAACAACAGTCTAATACATACATTCTATGTAATGTCCATAGTCTCAAAAATTAAAGCAAAACCAACAATTCACACACTGCAAATAAAATTATACATAAAATTTTAGCAACTTCAGTTAATCATTAAAACTTTGGTTGCTACGTATGGAAATGGGACAATTATTTATTTTTTAAAAGTTAAAAGACAATTATCTTTCTAAAAGTTCTCATTTGGTACTAGTAACCCATCAAATTGGTCTAAACCATTCCATTCAAAAAACCTTTATTGGCAAGTATATCTGTGGTGAGCATTTCCCGGGTTGCTACTTGCACCCTGTCTCAGATAGTAGTAGTGCACAGAGATGGGTTCTAATGATTCTGATTGCTAGAAAGGTTCATGTTCGAAAATATGTTAACAGCTCAATTATGTCAATATTGTCTTGAAATACTGTGTTCATTGGGACTTTCCCCCAAGGATTATGTGTGCATTAGGTTGTAGCCACAATTTGCTGATCAGTAACAAGGCGTGTTGGCATAGTACTGAAGATGCTCTCTCAACTTTATCTGCCTATGAACTAGGCAAAAGAACATGGGGAACATGCTACAGTGCAGCTTCAGCATTGAATGTGGCATGCTTTTCTGGAGACACCAGAGAGCCCAGTTCAATCCAAAGTCCTTCTCACCTGTTTATACAACTATATTCCAGATATAGCGGGACAAATTCTGCAAACAGATATCAGTAACAGTAGTACTGTATGTGTCCAGTTGTACATGTGAATCTATGGAATTTATTATATAGAACTCTCATCTGGCAAGTTTCAGATCAATTTGTGAGATCTGTATGGACCAGGTTTGTTTACTGTTTTGTCTGAAAATGTTCCTGTGACTCACTCAGACAAAAGGCACCTCCTCGTCATAATTGAAAAACTGGATAAAGATTTGTTCCATCTACTTGAATCTATATAAGAATTTTCATTATCTACTTTGGTTTTTCCTGCCCTAAGATTACTGCATTCTTTTTGCATTTGTCAGAGGTCATTTCCTGGTCTTAAAAAAAACAAAACAAACCAGAACCCAACATTCATTTGGCTTTTGTTTCAACGTTTTTGTGGATCTACTGGAGTATGACAAATTTTTGGCCAGAGCTTCTCAGTGCTACTTTCTGTGATCTCGCCTGTGTATCTATTCAATCGGAACGACCACATCATTCTGGGATTGCAGTATGTCATGTGGGGAAAAAAAATCAGTTGGCTTTGGCTTGTAATTGTCACTCACCTATCAAAGATGATTAACTGCCCAAACCTACGGGCCTTTTACACCAGTGTATCTCCTGATAAGCTTCTGTAAAAGGCTCAGTGGTGGTGCCAACATTGTGCTGCTACTGGGCTGTTAGCCGCTGCTGCTGCAGAACCCCGGCTGCGCTGACCACCATAAGTCAGTGGTAGGGGTGTGTCATGAGCAGAGAGGGGGATATATCCCAGTGGCAATGACTTGTGCCAATCTCATACCTCTCTTTCCCAATCTATTCCACTCTTTTCCTCTCCTCAGATATACTCCACCTACGTACTGCTGGTTGGCCTGGTTGCTGCCCCCACAATAGCATGCAGCACAAGCACTGTTGACATGGGGGATAGGATTGATGGGTGGAATAGGGAATAGGATTGGAGTGCCATCATGTTTTAGTTTTTGCAAGTCATTTTCAAAAGGCTGGAGGTATGGACTGATGGTTGAGCTGCTGGTCCTGCCTGAAGCTAAGCAGCAGAATCTGTGGTTTGTTTTTGGATGGGAGACAGGTGCCTGGTTGTGACAAGCTGCAGTACCTGTGGTGGCAGAACAGAGTCCCTGTGGAGCTGATTACTCACCACAAGTGAGAGTTGCAGGGGAGAGTGTGAGCAGGCCAGCCAGCAAAAGAACGGAATACAACCTTGAGGACCTGTCCAGGCTTGACTTGCACTTGCCTGCTGAGGTTTGATGGCATGCAGCCAAGGGAGAGAACCACACTGTGAAGGCTACCTCTGGGACTGAGGATTGGTGGATCACAAGAATACTGTAGATTTGTAAAAACCGCATTTAAAAAATGGTGGTTTAGACTAGCCTGCTCACGTAAGCTGCCTTGGGCATTTGCTTTAGCATGGGAAAGGTGGGGTATAAATTCTTCAAAAATAAAAATAAATAAATTTTCATCAGAACTATAGGGGCATAGCAGACAACTGCTGGCATGCACTACCTTTATGCTGCTTCCAAGGTGAGTCCTAAGGTATCCCTTATAAAGCAGTGCTCTTCAAATGGTGGGTTGTGACCCACCATTGAGCTCAAAAACAGACCATTTCCCTTTATGGGGAGTGGCCTTAGACATCATTGCCCGGTGATGCCACAGCATCATTTTTTGATGGAAAATGGGAAGTAAGCTTCAACTTTACGATGAAGGTATTTTCAGCATCGGGGAGGCCCACAGAGGTGATAGCAGGCCTACCCAACCCTTCTAGACCCCCTTGGACCCTCCCAAGGTAGGGCACATGCCCCTAAATGCCTGTGGCACTGCAATCGCTGTGGGGGCACCAGGTTCTCCCTCCACCCCCCCACCACCACCAGCACTTATGAAGTCTTCAAAGACCAAGTAGGACTTTGAAGACCACTGTTATAAATTATTTTAAGATTTGGGACCAGGGTATTTGAAGGACCACTTTCTCCTGCATGTCCCTGCACTTTCAGGTCATCATTTGGGGTCTTGTTTCAGGTGTCTGGCTTGTCTAAAGTTTGGTGGCCACACACAAGAAGCAGACAATGGCACCCGTTCCTAGGAGTGTCTTCCCTGCGGCGGTCGGACAGGAACCCACATGTGCCTTCTAAAACTTGGCTTTCGGCACCGACTAAACTCTTCATCTGGTTTTGTTGTCTGCCTTGTATTTTGACTTGCTTCTATTACTTTGATGGTATTTTGATTATGCTTCCATTGCGTTTATGATGGATTTTTACTGGGGGCGGGATTGTGTGTGTAAATCACCCTGGGTCCTCTGGGAGAAACGTTGATGTGTGTATGTTTTAATAAACTGGCTTGACGGCACAGGCAGAAAAGTAGGATATAAATATATGGTAGTAAATACTTAAAAGATTTTGTGGAACTTACCTGAATTTTTTGACAGTGATGAAGCTTCTTGGATAGTTGCCAAGTAGTGGCCTAAAATGTGTCTTATGGCTGTGATGGCTAAATTGTCAGAATACATTGAACTTTGAGACTGGATAAATAGACAGTTTCTTTTGGGGGGAAAAATGGATTCCTTTGATTCAATTATGATACCTGAATTTAGATATTGAATTTTCTGTTTTCTAATCTTGGATTTGGAAATGTTATTTTAAAGTATGTCTAGGCATACATCTGGGTAGCCCTACAGAGTGGCTGCCGCACCACACAGAGAAAGGGGAGACAAATTCCCTGACCAAGTTGTGTTGGCCTGCCTGTTCCATTGCAGGGTGGGATCTGGCTGCCCATGGATTTTAATGTCAAAATAACAAAGACAATTCACTTAAAACCTGATTGCGTTGCTTGAATTTTAAATTTAAAAACCCCCATCATGAATCTGTTTAAAGAATTTCCTTCATGTTGACTATCCTTCCATCGGACAGAGTTTCAATTAAAAAAACTCCACATTTTAAATCCACAGTTATTAATCTTATCAGTTAACAGATTAATGGTTTTGGTCATAATTGAAATGTGCCTTTGCCCTTCTCATCCCTTCTCCTCCAAGTGGCGAGATGCCTAGGCTTTACAGTATCGATCTAACTGTAATACGGTACAGTATTTGCTTATTGGAACCATTAAAACCATTTTGTTATCTGGGCCTTAAAACAGATATCAACAGTATCTGTTCCCGGAAGGGAAAAAAAAAAGCAAATTCCTTCTGTTCTCTGTCTCTTTGGTATTTTTTCTTGCATTAGTCACTTGATTAGATATGTCAGCAACTGTGCTTCAGATTGATTTATACACAGAGCTCTTGCTAGTTTTCTTTCTCCCAAAACACGATTAGCCTATGTCTACATATGCTGCATGACAACAAATCCTGCTGCATAAGAACTATCTAGACAACCTGGTGCATACTGCATCAAGAGAGAGCCTTGGCCGGCTCTGGGCTTGACATTGAACAAGGCTCAGGCTACCTGTTACTGTATACATGTATTGTGTAGCCCTGCCTAAAATGGTGCACTTTTGGGCAGCCCAATTCTAAGTAAGGCCGTCATAACAGGGCTGTATCCTATATCCCATTAGGAGGCAGCAGCAGTGAAGTACAGGCCAAGGGGAGGTTTTCCCATTACACCTGCGTAAGCCCCAGTCATCCCAATAGGGCTGCTCAGATCTGCGCCTGCTGTTTTGCAGGTGCACGTGTGCCCTGAATCAGGGCCGCCTTGGCCACAGACGGGGTTTAGGATTTGGCACTGTGGCCATCCTGTGTCACAACCCCCGTCTCCGCCCACTGCGCCGCCCAGTTACGCCTCTGGAACGCCCTCGGCGAGGCCCAGCATTGGCGCTGCTGCTTGCACCGGTCCAGTGCCATACCACCGATGCTGATGCGCTTGACAGCACATTTGCCACAGTGTTCTACCAGCGCAACGGGGTATAGGATTGCACTCTAAGGCTCTCATTGACATTTGCAAAACCAGGGAAGGGATCTTTCCATATTCTTAAATGGAAACTGTGATTCTAAAGATAGCTTCTTTCAAACATGGGATTGCTGGAAGAATTCTTGGGATAGAAGGCAGAGACAGGTGGTGTTTTTTTTTTCAAAAAAGATTTATTTGAACCTTGTGGGTTTTTTTAAGTAATCGAACAATGCTGAATATGTGAGGGTTTTCATGTTTAAAAAAATGACAATGGAGATGATCTTAAATAGGATTGCTTCCAAGGATTGACAAGAGGCATAAAGAGGAAAAGAAAAGATGTCAAATTGTCAAATTCTGAACTAAATCAGAGCCAGTCTACTTGTTAGCTTTGCTACAGTATTCCTGTGGTGAATGCTCTGTGCCCTCGCTGCAAAATCTAAAGGCACAAACCGCAGGAAATCTTACATAAAAGCAGTCTCATCCATTGCCTTTGACTGGCAATCCTGTCCATTTTCATTAGATCTTTTTTTCAGAAAGCAACTTCGAATGCCCCGGGGTACTGTAAGGCCCCAACTGAGCATTTATGGGGAAAGTCAGGTACATTGTGATTTAGCAACATTTCTTAGTTTGGAAAACCTCCCCAAATTCTGGCTGCCTAAAAGTGTCCAAAGTTTTGGTGCTGTGCCTGTGTACTGGTCCATTTGCAGATTTGCAAAAAAAAAGGGTCTCTTAGAAGCATAGGGCCAAACTTAAGGAGCAAGCATAGGGCCAAACAAACCAACAGCTTAAGTGCCTGATGTGGAACAGTGTTTTTAATTTTTATTTTGAAAATAGTGGAGGGAGATATTGCAGTGGGATTAACCCATCATTAATGGGGGACTAGGGGAACTTTAGCCCTGATTCAGATCCTGAATGCACCCCTTCCATGTTCATACAAATATGGCATGGTGGGGAGGGAAATTTCCATTGCAAAACAATGGGAAGTTTTTTTTTACCATGGGAAGAAGTTAGCAGTTGGGACTAGAGCCATGACACTGGGCAAAGTGCTTGTCCCACATCATCCCTCATGGTTTGGCCCCCCTTCAAGCCCCCTCCTATACTACTTACAGGTTTTTTGTTCTTTTAAAAATGCCTCTTTGGTGTGAGGCTTTTAACATTTTATTATTTTCATTATTCGTGAGTCTGATACAATTTCAGAAAATCGACCATTTTTGGAGAGAGACGTAGAGGGTTCTTTTTAAGGTATAAAAAGGTGTACCATATGTCCATCCAATCTTATTAGCTTTCTACATTCTTGAGGGAAACTGGAATCCTTCCTAGGCTGGCAGATTCAGAAGAACAAAGAAAATTAGACCTGACAATTCATTTAATGGGGTGGGGGGTGAGGGACAGTGGCTGAACTTCTGGAAGGGCTCTGGCAAATTTAATGAGATGACAATGGAAAAATGTGGGAGAAAGGGGTCATTTAGGATCATGGATGCAGTAGGAATGGAGAGGAGACAGGGAATAGAAGAGGAAGTCCTAGTAAGTGAAGAGTGAAGTGAGTAAGTGAGTGAAGTTCTAGTAAGTGAAGAGGGGAGGAGCTGAAAGAGTGGAGAAAGAAGTAACAGAACTGGCTGTAACTGGGGAAAAGGAAAGGAGCTTGTTTTACCCTTGACATCTCAGGGTAGCAAATCAAAATCAGATAAGCTACAGTGTTTTTTCAAGTGCTTAACAGCATTTGGTCTGGTCAAATATTCATTCTCAGGCTCTGAGGCTTATCCTCCCCACTGAGCAAACAATGTAGGTATGGAAGATTGACTTTCACAATTATTTAAGACATTGGTATTCAAACGTTTTAGACCAGGACCCACTTTTTAGAATGGCACCCACCGGAAGTGACGTAATTAACCTGGGAGTGATGTGGCAGGAAGTGACATCATCAAGCAGGAAGTGCTGTCATTGTAACATAATAAAATAACACTCTTGAAATGGCATTCTTGGACTGCCCCAATTGTACAACCATGAAACACCCCTGACAGAAAGAAAGATTAGCACTGAACTAAACACATTTAAAACAAAATCTCACTTGAAAATTCAAACTGCTAACTCTCACAAAAGGAATATAACAAGAGTAAGGTCTTCACTTTCCAAGATGGCTGCTCCCAGCTTTCCACAACCCACCAAGTGAATCCCAACCCACAGTTTGAATAACACTGATTTAAGGTAACTCTCTTGTCCATTTTATAACGTCATTATTCAAATGTATCATCCACCACATTTTTCCTCCATTCTTTTCTGGCTTAGCAGTGATGTTACAGAAGTGCCTACGTAAACGGGAAGAGCTGGGATTGTGAGTGAGGTTGTGCATCCTTTGATGCCTTCTGGACTGCTGCCTGGAAATCTGAAGCTTAAGCTTGGATCTTTCCAAATATTTGGACTGCTGACTATTTGCATTTCTCTCTTAGGTTGCTATTGTTGCAGAGTTTGATCCTGCTAGACTGATGGCGGACACAGTGGCATCGAAAGCTCGGATGGGTATTGGAACAGAAGACGAATTCGTTCTGCTAAGGCCTCTGTTTGAGTTGCATACATTCACTTACGAGCAGGTAGTTGCCTGTCCCAGCAGTAGAATGCTCAAATTGTGCTGTATGTAGAAGACACTGACTAGAGGGAAAAGAGATGGATATTTTCTAGGGAAGAGACTCTTCTCCTCCAATATGTTGGAACTTGAATGGGTTACAGAGTGTGATGCCAGTTCACCCTCATGAACAAGTATAATGATTGAAAGGTTGGGAGGTGCCCCTGAAATCACATTTGGGTTAAAAGATTGCATCAGCTTGCTTTTGGGTTATAAGTCAATGATGAATATCAATGGGTTAAATGTTTCAATCATTTGGGCTGAAAGATTGCATCACCCTGCTTTTGGGTTATAAGTCTATAAGGCAAAAAGGAGCGAAATTTCTTGATGTTTTTTAAAAAAGCTTTTGTCCATAGATAACAGAAGACAACTATCAACAATAGATAGACAACTGCAGTACATGACTGGGAGCACAATCCTAACCTGGAGTTAGGCCAGCAAAGTTTGGCTGGTATAAGGAACACTGTAAAGTATGTTTGGACCACTCTTGGAGTCAGAGAGGCCAACACACAGACGTGTCAGCCAAACTTTGCTGGCCTAACTCCAGGTTAGGAATGCGCCTTAGATAGCATGGATCTTTACTTGCATTGTTTTAAGAGCTTGGTCAATTTTAAATATTTCACTAAGCTAAATAAATTTACTACTGTGATTTTTCTGTTTTTATAATATTCTTGTCTTATAACCTGCAAAATATACCTGAACTAAAGGCATACTCTCTCCCTGCCTCCCTTTGTTGAATTTGAAAACTTAAAATCATCTGCCTATACATACTGTGTAAAGCACTATGTATATTGATGGCACGATATAAACAATGATGATGATTGTGAGGCCAGCCAGCAGAGGATGCCCAGTGGGAATTTGTATTCCACTCATCTTCTTCTTTTATGGCATGTCTCCTCAAGCCACAGTACAAAATTCAAAAAGGATGCTACTTACCTGAGAGGTGACCCAACGTTTTCTGAGGACATGGGGTTTTTTTAACTCCTGGGAAGCTCTGGTAGTTTGTACTTTATGTGAGAAAGGCTTTATGTGAGAAGTGTACTTTCTCTGCTTTATGTGTATGTACTTTATGGGAGAAATGATAAGATGCGAGAACCATTTTGCTGTAGTAATGCTTCATTAAAGCGAGTATATGAATCATTCACTTCCTTTTATATTCTGGATATGTTCAGTGCATCTCACAGCTGAAGACCACTTCACATATTATGGTAGGCATGTGGAGGCCCTAGCATGAGAACTCTCGCCATCTTTGTCTCTCTCTCTCTCTCTCTCTCTCTCTCTCTCTCTCTCTCTCTCTCTCTCTCTCTCTCTCTCTCTCTGTGTGTGTGTGTGTGTGTGTGTGTGTGTGTGTGTGTGTGTGTGTGTATGCCAATGCATAGGACCAATCCATGTGGTACATAGCCATATATGCAATTATGTTATAGCTGCTGCATGAAACTCCACTTTGGGAAAGAGCATCTCAGCATTCTCAGTGCAACTGCTATAACATGTGAAGTGGCCCTTGTGCTTTGCATGCAAGACAGTTTTTGAATTTGCATGAGTGAATGCCCAAACACAAGTCAAGACACATCCCTGTGCGGTGCCCTTCTCTGCTGGCTACCTGTACTGCTGTTTCTTAAGCAGTTACCTGTTCCTTCTGTGTACCACTGTTGACTGCCCGCTGCTATGCCAGCCATTTTGGCAGATGGCTGTTCGTTGACATAAGCACATTGCAAATGGCCGGCAGCAGAAATGAGTCGCTGGAGAGGAAAGTAAGACTAATCTGTGAAACAGCCTTGAAGTTAGTTCTGAGGTGCTGTAATTCAAAACCTGAATGTGCGCACACAGTCTTACTTATTACCATACATGGTATTCCTGATATCTGTATTCAGTGGACAACTCTCATATTCTTTAAAGACGCATGCGCCTATGTCTGTGGCATGCACTTTCCTGTATACATTTTACTTTTCCAAGGTTAGGGTTATTGTTACCCACACAGCTAAAGCTAATAGATTAGAGGTTGTCCATCAATGAATTGCATTGCAATCCGAGCACCTTATTCATAAATCAGAGTTATCTGTTTTATCCTCAGTATCTTTTCTTTTAACAGATCATTTCCGATGCCAGAGTTCGTGTGGAGCTAGCTCTTCGGGAAGCTGGACTTCATAAAACCCTCTATGCTCAGGAGATATTACCAAAAATTCCTCCACCCAGACTTCCAAGGAAAGACCTGGAATCCACAATCTTTAAAATGTAGAAGTGGGAACTAAATGATTTTGAATCGTTCAGAGTCTATTGAGAATCTCTAAATTCATTATTTTCATTCAGGAAATAAATTGGCTTTTGAGTTGTGAAGCCTGGTTTTTGTTTGCTTTTTGGTTGTCAAGTAGGGAAAAGCATTGAACTGTCATTGGAACACTCCGATTCAGAGCCTATGGCAGCAAATCTCGCAATCTGCTGCCATAAACCCAGTTCAGATGGCACAAGAGCTATGCTGCCATTGTGAACTCTGGAACTGGCACAAACGGCTGGAGGCTTTGTGTGTGTGTAAGCATCTCCCAGGTGCTGTGCTAGAGCATGTAAGGTGGCTGCAAGCGTGGTTTGGGGGTGGTTGTGGGAGGATCAGGCCAGGAACTGGGCAAAACCGGGGGAGGTTTGGGGCAGGTGGGGCAGGATCTTGACAGCAGTGGTGCACTCAGCCTGACCTACCTTATAGGGTTATTATAGTGTTGTTATAAAGATGAAATAGGATGTCTGCTTTTCTGATCCCTTGGAATAAGTGTGGGATACAAATGTCAAAATAGATAGAAGTGATCTCCATGATTCCTGACTTATTGGATCCCTGGAAATGAAACAAGCTTTCTCATATGAAGCTGATGTGATCTCAGACTAACAGCCCACTAATATCCATGCTGGTGAAATAGCTACCGCAGGGTCCTAAGGGTGCCAGGACACCGCTGGAGGTCTCCTTGGGGGTAAGGGAATATTTTCTCCCTTACCCCAGGAAGAATGCAGCTGGCAGCAATGAGCCTCCTTAGCTCTGCACCCACTATTGAGGGGCACAGAGTCAAGAAGACCCATGTTGGGCTGCCCAGCCCAAGGGAGGATAGGATATGGCAGCAGAGGCTGCCGCCATCTCTACCCACATCTTGGGCCCAATCCTCCCTCCCCTCCCCACCTTCTCCCACCCCAAAACGCCTCACCGCCAAGTGGTGATGGTACTCACCTCTGGGGCTCCTAAAAATAATCCATATGGTGCTAAGGCCCAGCTTTGACTGGCACTGTGCTGGCGCCTCCGTCTTGCCAGGTGCCACAAACATGTTTCTCACCAGGTGCCACAAACATTTGCGACAGTGTTGAGTGCTCAGGGCTGGGCTCTTAGAGTGTATCTGCATAGGCATCACTTTTAGCAACAGTTTTGTTATAGAAGCAGTGATGTCATGCAGGGGGAACACGGGGGGACGCAGTTCCACTAGTTAAAATTAGGGCTGACTCTGCCCACTTCACTCTCCCTCCTCCCCCTCCCAATTCCTCTGCAAAGAGCTTTTCTTCTTGGTTGGCTGGCACTCAGAGGGTTAAAGGGAGCGACTCCGGATTCCTAGGGGGGTGAAGGCAGTGATGTCATTCAGGGGGAACGGACCAGAACGGGCGTTCCGGATCCTAACGGGCTCTGTGGCTGGTTCCGGGTTCCCAACAAGTGCCAATCAAAAGTGAGTTCCTGTTCCTAAATCATTTGAATGACACCACTGTATAGAAGCATACACACCCTCTTTGGGTCAGACATCATATTTTTCAGGGATGAAACCCATTCGTTTGCAGAAGAAGCGACTGAGCGTAGTGCCAATTGGATTGTTAACCAGTAAGGTCACTCACTGACTCCTCCCATTTTCCAACGACTTTTTCAATGTTTAAAAAATTGATACTACTGGGTTGGTTTGGTTTTTTTTAAGGTGGGCGTAGGGGAGAAATGGCGTTTATATTTAATTGAAAAAATGTGCAGTGCTTTAAAAATGAAAAGGCTGGCAGCACACCTGAAACATGGAGACCAGTTATGTATCAGCAATGGATGTGCTGGCTGGGTTGTCAGTGAAATGAGTTGCGAATGTTGAGAGAAGCCGAGCTTCTGTTAAGAGTGAAAAAACACAGTGGACCCTGATTTGTATGCAATCTGTACACATTCCTTGACTTCCCCCATCCAACCCTGAAGCAACTTGTCTTCCTATGAAACCTTCAGAGAAGCAAATGGCAGAGCTACCTTCCTTTTCTACAAGAGTAGCAAAATGCAATTAAGTCCTTAGCAAACGTATTTCTTACAGATCAAGGATTTTCTTGCTTATAATCTAATCCTTGCCCACTAAATCTAAAATGGCTTGTATTATGTGCTCAGTAGTATCTCATACCTGTTTCATTGCCAGTTCTATTACTTGCATTTGTTAAAAATTTTTTACTAGCCCTATTAATATGAACAACCATTCCTTGATTATTATTATAAATGGAAATATAAGCTTTCTCTCCTTGTAGAAGCCAATTTGATTCATCATGTTTACTGCAAACCAATCATCCAAACAATTTCATTTTGCAAATTAGTCCTTGAGAATAAATTACAATTTTTTTTAAAAAAAAAAATACGTTTCAGCTACAGGGGTCTTTATTATGGTTCACTGAAGAACCCTGTTTGTTCTGCTAGATGAAAGTGAACTTGATGAGTCATTTCATTTTATAACTCTAAAAGCATTTCCGGACCTTATGCAGCATGCATATGAAATATATGTAAACAAGGTGCATCAAATCTGTAACTTGCCAATTAGCCACAGTTCAAACAATTTATCTCAGGGCGTGAAAACTGGATGCAAGTCTCATCTTAACAAACACTGTAAAAACGACGACTCCCCCCCCCCCGAATAGTGTAAATCTTATGGGGGTCTGTGTGACAGCTACCTTTTGGATACATTTTGTAGTCTCACTAAGGGAACACAAAGGAAAATAACGGGCAGCTCTCAAAGCAGGCACATTTCAAATGTCAGTCCCAGCCCTACCATTTTCTCAGAGGAGTCAATTGTAGCCGAGAGGCACAAGCCTGCAGATCCCAGCAGGGCTTAATCATAGTTAAACAGACTTGATGATTGAACACGATTTGTCCTGGTTTGTGCTGACAGCCCCGTCCTGGTCAACATCATGTCATTTAACTGAGTTGTTCACAGTCATTTTCTGACTTGCTAGTTCTCCGTAATGTCAAAAAGCCCTGTGGGGAATGTGGGGAAGAACTGTGCTCCGAGAAGGAAGACTGTGTTAGCGATCTCAAGCCTACAGGGAAAATGGCACCCCTGCCCTCCCAAGAGCACACAAACCATACAGTTCTTTGTCATCGTTGCTTAAGCCAGGCCAGGATAGGATTTCCGATAACTTCTGCCGTGTTCTCAGTGCTTTGTGAATTCTGCTCTTGAGTAAATTAGACGTGTGCTCAGGAAATAAACGGCCACCTGAATGATTGCTTCAAAGCAGGGAACACTGCTGACCTTGTGACAATATAGCCAAAAATACGTATCTGGTATGTCCGTGTTAATCTCTGCTGCAGTGAATGTGAAGCACCTCTGCTGAAGTAAACAGCCCGGTCCCAGTGTTCATAGCCCAAAGATGACCTCCCGGCTATTATTCTAGTTAATCCTGTCGGAGGTGGAATGTGGATTTTAAAGCTACTGCTGTGTTAGGTTCGGCTTGGCATGATGGTGATTCATCGCAATGGTAATGCCCGGAAGCGGTGAATAAACACAGACAGAATGTTCCTAGTCGTCCTCATTCAGGACTCTGTCACTGTGATTCGACGTAGGGCAGAAGAACAGCCCTTGGAGCTGAGGCACAGGGTTCGGGAGAGGTCGCTTGCTGGGTCCAATTAAAATAGCGTTGGAAGCGATTTTCCTTCTGGTTTTCCCCACCTTCTCTCCCTTCAGCAAATGTGGCAATCACTGGGTTGGGTAAGCGTGAACTCTGCCTTTCCTCCAGTGTTGGTGGGCCACCACAGTGGAGCTGTCAGGAGCTGGAGGACCAAAGCGAATGTGCCTGCTTTCGTTGGATGCAATTAACATAACGGGCACATCATTTTCGGGAGCAGGGTTGATGCAGAACTACAGATGGTGTATACGCTGCCATTTTTATTCCTCAAGACCTGCAGGCTTGTTACATCCACAAAGGGCAGTTTCTCATACAACATTTTTATTCGTACGGGCAAAATGTTGTGTACGTGCCCTGAAAATGGCAGTGTGTGTATGAGGAAGCAAGTGCTTGATTCAAGTCATGCGATGGATGTGATGGGTAAACCTATCGGGGTGGCTGCAGCACCCTGCTCTGCATATGTACAGTGGGAAATGCCCATCTTCTCATATTTAACATATGAGCAATTATTCCTATGAACCCCAGCAAGGCATCTTTTCCAGCGGTTCCACATTCAATGGACCACAGGTTAGATTCAAGGCCAAATCCTATCCCAATGCTGATGGCTGTCTCAGGGTGGGGGGAGAGGAGGAACAAAGAAAGAAAGGTGGGGGACAGAGACGAAAAACAAGCCAGTATGGCCTCAATGACCTATGCTGGGAAATAAACAAGTGGGGGTGCAACTCTGTTTATTGTGATATCAGCAGCTTTTGATATCGTATTTCTTCTGAAACTCCTCTCAAGAAGTCGTGGGAGACACACACAGCAGTACACAAATGGTATTGTGGGAGCAATGTTCACCCAAAATGGAGCTGCTTGCTGGGACACCATGAATGACACATATTCCCTCAATACTGAGGCAGCTCCATTGGGCACCAATAAGTCTCTGGGCACAATTCAAGGTGTTGGTGTTAGCTGGTGCTACAAAGTGTTCAACTGTCTAGGACTGGGTTGTCTTAAGGACAGCCTTTGTCTTCATGTGCCCACCAGAAAGTTAAGAGCTACACCAAAAGCCTTGCTTTCTGACTGCTTACAGCTGAAGAACACTTGGTGGGTACATAAGACGCTGCCTTATACCGAGTCAAACTTTTGGCCTGTCTAGATCAGTATTGTCAAACTTTTCTAGCATAGGTCCTCTCACTGGCAGCATCATGGTTGTGGAACTCTCTCCCTGAGGATGTCCACCAAACCCCTCAATGTCTACCTTCAGACACCTACTGAAGATGGTGCATTTGATGGTGCACCTTCAGACACCTACTAGTGCATTTGATGAGGACCTCTGCTGTTGATCACTGACACATTGTATTTTGTAGCCCCCTCTTCCACACTCTAAGGGCGCAATCCTAACCAACCTTCCAGCACCGGGATAATGCTGCTCTGAAGTAAGGGAGCAAACATTCCCTTATCTTGAGGAGGCCTCCGTGACTCCTGTTGCACTGCAGGATAAGACATAAGAAATTTATTTGTCATTACACTCACAACTGGGTGCAACGAAATGATGCCGCATATGCCTCATTGGAACAGTTATGCCAGTGCTGGAAGGTTGGTTTAGGATTGCTCCCTAAAACATTTTGTCTTATTGGTCTTCAAACTTATTTCTTTTTCTGCCTTATGAAGATATATCTTGAAAGGCAGATTAGAAATGTATTCAAGAAGTAAAGTCTCAGCATTCCCAGATTGGCCTATTGGACCCAGGCAAGAGAGTTCTACCCCTCCTACACCTGTGGCGGGGCGAGCTAGGAAACTCATCAGGAACTTAAGATTTATTTCCACCATATGCAAATGCATTTGGCCACAGGCTATTGCATTTACTACTACTGGAAAGAGCTGCTGCACTGATTTGTCATATACGTAAAACACCTGGACACACGCCAGTAATATTTGTAGATTAGCAATGATGTCCTCCTTGTTGCAGGCTGAATAATTTAAAGTTGGAGAGTATTGTACATATTCAAGCAAAGGTATTTAATTCAGCATTTTAAACAAATTAGGCAGCCAGAAAGTTGATGACTGATTAACCAAGGTACAAAGGGTCACCATTACTGGTGATTACCAGCCAGCCAAACTATTTACAGTCACTTCAGTTTAGTTAGTAGGTAGAAATACGATGTGGAAGATTGCAATGTAATGTGTGTTACTGTGGCCAAAATGCTTTTTAGTCATGGTTAGCAACATGAAAACAAACCAGACAAGCAAACTAGAGTAGATGAGGATGTCACATAAAACTTAGTAGGTAAAAGATAAAGGTTTCCCCACAACCAAATGGTCTAGTCGTGACCAAATGTAGGGGGCAGTGCTCATCTCCATTTCTAAGCCGAAGAGACAGCATTTTGTCCAAGGACAAGTTTCCGTGGTCATGTGGCCAGCATGACTACTCCGTAGCACACGGAACGCCATTCCCTTCCCACCAAAGTGGTACCTATTTATCTACTCTCATTTTTAGGTGCTTTTGAACTGCTAGGTTGGCAGGAGCTGGGACAAGTAATGGGAGCTCACTCTGTCACATGGTCTCAAACTGCCAACCTTCCGGTCAACAAGCTCAGCTCAGCAGTTTAACCCACAGCGCCACCACATCCCTAAAACTTACTGCATAAAACTTACTGGTGAGTTATGAACCATGATATCTTGGAAGGCATTACATATGGTCAGTTTTAATCTTGACTAGTAAAACCCTTTTTCAGTCCCTACGTTAAAATCTTTTTTGTTGCAATCTACTAATTCTGAATTTTTTTTCATAAAATATATCCCCTTCTCTTTTACAGAGTATTAGTTTTTTCCTTTGCATTCTCCTTGCCATTGCAAAACCCTCCCCAAAGTGTTTAGCCATGGGCAAAATATAAGGTTAGGTGTGGCAGAGGGATCATTGTAGGTGAACAGATGAAACTGGGCAGTGCTTGGGAAACATCCAGAAGGTGGTGATGTGGCAGAAGTTCAAATGGAATAGTAAGTAGGGCTAAAGCAAGAAGTGAGCAGAGTGGGTGTACACCTGGCAACCATCTTCCCTGCCTATCAGCCATCCTCTGTGTGTCTCCCACCCTCTGGGAACCATCTGCTTTCCTATGGGACTGTTCCCATGGGAAGCTGAAAATATGGGCCTCAGGAAGCTGAACCTGCCCAGTGTTCTGACAATGGAGTGATAAGATGCATTACTGCACGTTGACCCCCGAAGCTCATGGCCATGTTTATTCTTAACATATATCAAGTTAGCTGCACCTGCTGGATAGCCCTTCTCCGAAATGATGGCATTGTGCCTTGTTGTACCATTTTACCAGTAAACACCAAAGTCTATATAAGCCCCTGTGTTCTGCCATTGCTTTGCTCCCAGGTCTTGCCGATGGAGGCCAACAGGCCACATTGCCTAGTGGGTCGCCTGGGAATGCTATAAGTCTTGTGCCTAGAGGTGCTCCTGTAAGTTAACACTCTTAGATTTAAGACAAATAAAGCTCTTTTATGACAACCTTGGACTTGCTTCTTCCTCGGAACCCATCAAACCCGTAGCCCATAGCCAGAGCAAGTGCCCAGAACTGGCCAAAGTCAGGTTGAGGCCTTAGTTTGTGAGCAGTATAACACACTCCATGCAAATTCTTGCCTTTCTCTTTTTCTCTTTCCTTCTTCCCTTCCTCTGGTTTCCCTTGTCGCTCTAATATAAGCTGAGCCTACTTCTTCCATGCTTGTCTCTTCCTCTATCACCCCTCTCCTCCCCACTAAGCTACCACATGCCCTTTATGTCTTCCTCCGGTGCTAGGCTCTCCTGTGCTGGACACTATCCTCACTGCCCTTCTGGTTTCCAGATGTGATCTGGAGGTGAGTTCTCATGTTCCTTCTTGAGAGACTTCAGTGCACTGCAGTGTCCTTCAGCCTTGGGGTCGCAACCCCAGTTGAGTCACAAAGCCTCAGTCGTGGGGTCTCAGCAACTTGGGGGAATGAAAAAAGTTGGTGACCACTGGACTAGAGTGCCTCGAGGTAAATGGGGAGGCATCTGTTGTACTTCTTCAGGTACCTGGAGATGGTGTTTCAGTCCTTCTCAGGTTCTTGGCAATTGTTACAGCCAGTGCTTTTTTTGTAAAAAAAAAAAAAGGTGCAGGAACTCACAACCTGTTAATTTTTTTATTTATTTATGTATTTATAAACCATTTTTTATTTACACTAAAAATTAAAAAAAGATTTTCTATTCACCAATCATTTTTAAAATAAATATTTTATTTATCATAAATAAATAAATAAATAAATAAATAAATAAATAAATATCATTATTTAAAAAATAAAGTTTTACTCCTTTAACATGACCAGCTCAGAAACTTCGGGACTGCAGTCCAACACAGAAGAGCAAAAAGCTCTCCCAACACCACCAATGGGCAACTTGTGTCTGTCTAAAAATCATTCTCCCCTCCTCCCCGGCACAGAAAAACCAGCCTGGCAGCAAAATCCCCTGCGCGCATGCACACACATTTGGGAGCAAGTCTCATGGAAGTCCACCGAGGTGCCTACTTCCGAGGAAGCCCGACCACGATCGGACTGCAGAGGGTTCTTTTTGGCAAGGAGGGGAACGCAGAGCAGGAAAGACGGAAGGAAATGGAAGGAGCAGGACGCGGAGAAGAGGAAAGGCTGCTGCGAGTGGGGGAAGTCCAGGAGGGAGAGCCGGGAATTAGGGAGGGAGGGAGACACTGCAGGAAGGAGGCTGGGAAGGGAGCCGAAGGGAGCAGGAGGCGGAACAGCCCCGTGAGGAGGTACAGAGGCAGAATCGGAGTGATGTTGCAGCGAGGGGGTCCTGGCAGCCACACCACGCGCCCAAGTTTGCACTCACTGCGGTTGGGCAGCAGCGGAGTGAAGCACCCCAGGGCCACTGCAGCCGGTGCTCAATCGCCTGCCTGCCTGCCTGCCTGCCTTCCCGGGTCCAGGCAGGGCGACTGAGCTTCCCTGCTGGCCAGGCACTGGGGCCGGGGCACTGCTGCTGCAGGGCGAGGAGGAGGCGGTGGCGACGTGGAGAGCCCCCATCTCCGCTGCGGCGCCTGGGGAAGGTCCCGTCCAGCTCCTCCTCGTGCTTCGCCCGCCCGACCACAGCCTTCCCTGCAGCCTCCTCCTCACGTGGTCTTTTAAGTGGGCAGAGTCAGCCCGCTGGGGGGGACTGCATAAAAAAGGTGGCAGAATGCCGTTCCGGTGCGTTCTATTAGAAAAAAAGCCCTGGTTACAGCTTAAAACAGCTTTCACTGGTGCCAGACTTCAATATTAGTTACAGTGAACAGTGCTGGGAGGTCATAATGAGGAGTGGGTGGCAACAGGGTATGAGTGGAATGATAGGGTCCCAGGAGGGGGGCAGGATTGACAGTGGGTCCCCAGCCTCATACTGTACTATTTGTGTGTTTAGGGCCAAATCCTATCCAATTTTCCAGCCCTGATGTAGCATCTCAATAGGGTATGTGCTGCATTCTGTGGTGCTGGTAGGGTGTCGGAGAGGTACCTCTTCAAGGTAAGGGGCTGTTTGTTCCTTGGGGTTGATAGCTTTGCGCCCTTCATGTGCTTCTGACGCTCCTCGGCTTCATTCCTTGTTGCCCCTTTGCCCCTCATGATCGCCATAGATGACTATAGCATTTTTTTGTTGAGGGGAATTTGCCTCCTCTCCAGGTATATTTCAAATCTCCTACTTGGAGCACAGCAGCCATGTTATGACTGGACGTGGGGTTCACCTCACTGTATGGAGACTTTTGTCTTAAAAAATAAGAAGTTCCATAACATGCATATTTCTTTTCTTGCTGAGACTTGAAGCAAGAGACTTGAACTGGGTCTTCCATGTACCCAGTTTGGCTTTTACTGTATAAGCAAAAACATTGGAACAAGTAGAGGAGTATGTTAACTGAGTATGTTAACTCCTGCTAACTGGGCAAGAGGAACTTTTCTAGCGGTGTTCCTCTTATATTTAGCAGGGGGAGAGCAATTTTCACCCCTGCACAGTGTCTTTTCTAGTGGTGTTGCTGGTGGGGTTCTGCATTTTTTTAGATTGTGAGCCCTTTGGGGACAGTGAGCCATTTAACTTTATTATTACTATTTGCCTGTAAACCGCTTTGTGAACTTTGTGTTGAAAAGCGGTATATAAGTACCTGTTGATGGATGGATGGATGGATGGATGTTGTGGTGCCATTGCTGTTAGTGTGAATACTGCCTGCTCTGCTGAGGTCAGAATCATTCCCTAACATGCTGCAGAATTAGCATAAACTGAAGGTCAATGCAGTGTGGCTAGATATGCCTCAGAGAGCAAGTAGGGGCAGAACTGACACTTTCTCCCTCCTCAATTGAGTTTCTATGCAGGCAAATTGTTAATGTCCATGTTAGGTTCTTTTGATATTGTCCACCAGTAATTCACAATTTGGGAACCACTGCTGGAATAATTAAGTGTATGGCAAAATAAACAAGACGATGATGGGGGAAATTACAGTTTTCACTGACGCTGATGAGTTAATGGTGAAGCCTTATGGTTTTGAAAATTTAAAAGTAGAGCACACTGCCCCTAACACCTTTGAAGGAAAGTCCAAATCCATGCACTCTGTGAATTCTAATGGACGTTTTGTTCTGTGAAATGCCGTGTAAGGAAATTACAGTTTTCATTGTTGCACAGCGCAGTTGATTATTGCAATAATCTCTGACTTATGTTAAGAAAAATAAAGATTATATAAAAGAATAAAAGATAAATAATAAAAGATAATAAAAATAATAAAAGATAATAAAAGATAATTTTCTTTTTTTCTGTAAAGAAAAATAAAATTTTATGCCTGGTTCTTTTTTGCCCATTGATGTATGAGTGAAAAAGCTCCACTTGTGATGTGAAGAAAATGTAGGACAATCCCAGAGATGTTCCCAACAAATCAATGGCCTGATCCTGGCTCCTGCAGTTGAAGGGACAACATAGCATCATTTGAAAAGGTGATGATGGAGGGGACAGGATGCATAAGAGGGACCTGGTGGTCCCCAATGGTTATGGCAGTGCCCATATTTATTATCACTGGAGAATGGACATGAAAGGAAACCTTCTGGTTTAGAGTACAATCCTAGTTGCGCCCTTGGGCCAATGCTAACCGCTAACCGCTTGCATCAGCCCAATGTGACCAGCACCCCCATGTTAGTGCTAGTGCCATTGTACTGATACCACACCATGTTCACCAGCCGAACCTGGCTGTCGCAAGAGCAGTGTTGGGTGGAGGGTGGGCTGGAAGGTGTGCCGGCCTGGGGAGGGGGAGGGGGCTGAGAAGCAGCTGTTAGGCCACATCCAAGCCTCCCTCCAAGCCAGGCTGCAAGGCTCCAATTCAGACTGCGCAGCTTCCTCAGCTCTGCACCTGCTAAACTGTAGGCACAAATCTGAGGAACCC
Source organism: Lerista edwardsae (assembly GCA_029204185.1). NCBI lineage: Eukaryota > Metazoa > Chordata > Lepidosauria > Squamata > Scincidae > Lerista > Lerista edwardsae. Next base: position 9,921,273 of record JAJKFI010000046.1, read on the forward strand.
AAAAGAGGAGGCTGGAACCTCCCCTGGGCCAAGGGCATGAACATGCCCTTGCCCTGGGAAGGCTCCTCAGCGCTCCAAAGCTCCTCAGCGCTCCTTCTCATCTTTGAGTACTATTCACATGTAAAATGATAAAAAGAGGTACAATATCCTGTGATTTTTTTTTCATATGGGCCACTACCCCTGAAATTTAAGAATCTAAGAGGTTCAATCCTAACTACTCAAAGAGTAGTCCAAACATGCTTTATGGTGGCCCTTGTGCTGGCCAAACTTTGTTGGCTTAGTTTATGCTGGCCTAACTCCAGTATAGGATTGAGACTCTAACACCCTTTGTAAACTTTCTTCTTTCAAATCTAGATCAAGAGTTTTGAGCAAAGAAGAGAATATAACTCTATGATATGATAAATATACTTTTTGCTACTGAATCCACTTTAATTTCCGAATCTAATATATAAAAGATTTATTGGGTATTCATCAGAGAAACAGCACCAGGACAATGCAGCCAGATTCACATCAACTATGTTTCCTCATTCTCTTTTTGGGTTATTTTAACATTTGTAATTTTGACAAGTTCTGTAAATGTGCTCCAAAATGTAATACGATATATTAAACAATGTGAGCGGCATAAATAACTTAAACTTAGCACAAGTCAGCACAGTTCTCAAATCCAATCACATACAGAATATTTGACATAGCTACATGATCACCGGAATCAGACTCTGAGCACTATACACACATTTTCATTTAGCAAAAAGAGATGGTTTGCATGTCTGAGTTCTGATTAGCAAGCAAATATGCAGACAGTCCTTGTCAGTGGTAATTTCTGGTCACATTTCTGAATCAGTCATACCCATTTTCCCTCTTTCTTTTGGATTTCCTGTCATCACGGAGCTCATCACCTGCTATTTACCGCAACGCTTAGGTAGGAAACCAACATGAAAGTGTTTCATATGCAATTCGGATCACAGCATAATAAGCCAGGAACGTTTGCTGTATCGCGATGGAGTTGCCATACATTGACATCTTCGGTCTAAATATTTTGAAGCTGTTTGATCAGTTTCTGACAGATGTCTAAAGCGACGCGTTACCCCACTGGGCTCCAAAATAATGTTCTGTCTTCACAGGTGTAGCTCAACCGTAACATCCAGCAGCAGCAGCAGCAGCAGATTTACTTTTGAGCTCACATCATTTTAACTGTGAAATAATCTGAAAGCCCAAGAGTTAGCTGGGTTTACCAGCCCTGCTGACAAGTATAGGTACTTTCCAAGTGCCTTAACTGCCCAACATGTTGTCCCATTTCTACTTTGTTCAGTGCCACATATAATTTCTCGGTATGAGACGCAATGGGTTCAGTTCCAATATTTGTGCAATGGAACTGCAATGAGCTTACAGAATGCAGCTTCAGGCAAGCCCCGTCTTGCCTCCACTTTCATTCATGAGGCGGTACCGCGATGCTTGCCAGGAGAGAAAAAAGAAAGAGTCATGAGGAAGATATTCCACCCGTGAAGGTTCTGCAAACCATACTTTCAGATAAAGTGAAAGTTTGTCTTTCTTTCTTTCTTTCTTTCTTTCTTTCTTTCTTTCTTTCTTTCTTTCTTTCTTTCTTTCTTTCTTTCTATCTATCTATCTATCTATCTATCTATCTATCTATCTATCTATCTATCTATCTGGAGGCTGGAGCCGTCCCAAGCTGTGCTGGATACAGTGCAGGCCCGCTGTTCCAGTGCAGTTTAGGATTGCGCACTTAGGGCACAATCCTGGAGTTATGTCGGCACAAGTTAAGCCAGCAAAGTTTGACCGGCACAAGGGGCACCGTAAAGTATGTTTGGACCACTCTCGGAATCAGAGAGGCCAGCACACAGATGTGCGCTACTCCCCCTAACTCTGAGTAGTCCAAGTTTGCTGTACGGTGGTCTTTGTGCCAGCCAAACTTTGCTGGCTTAACTTGTGCTAGCCTAACTCCAGGTTAGGATTGCGCTCTTAGATGCTGTACCCCAGTCCAATTTGAGTAGCTCTATCTTGCACATAACTAGTAGCTCTGGATAGGGTAGAGCCCAACCATATCCAACTTTCCAGTGCCAACAGGGTGTGTGCTCCATCCTGCGGTGGTGGGATGGAGAGTCAAGAAGGCCTCCTCAAGGTAAGCGAACATTTGTTCCCTTACCTTGGGGCTGCATTGTGGCTGCGTCGTGCTGGGAAGTTGGTTAGAGGCCTTAGTGTCATGATTGCAGTCGTAAGGCACGCATAGATCCGCTGCTTGCTCAATTGTCTTCTCAAGATGGAGGCATTGTTTAATTCAAGCACTAGGTGTATTGGTGCTGTTCTTATGTCAAGCCACAAGCAAACATTCTTCCTGTGCTCTCATATATATTCAATGATTTTAGACCAGAACAGTTGACCTGGGGGTCATTTGTTACCCACCTTCATGTGAGAAATTCTGCAAATACAGTACGTGACTGCTGGGCAAGTCATTTTAAACAGCCAGTGCTGAGTTGGGGGACTGTCAGGGGACAAGAGCATGTTATGCCAGGGGACCAAAGCACATTGACAAGGGCATGGACTGGTGGTGGTTTCTCTGGAAATGCTTACAAGAGAGCTTTGACACTCAGCAATGGCTAATTGCTTTCAGAATCCTCCGGACAAAGGGTCAGTGGCGTTACATAATTTTTCTTTTGGTAAAAACCTGAGCTAACTGAAGGCCGTGATGGTTCTGCCACACACTTTAACAAATTCAAGATTTCGCATTCACACTTCTTAAGCATGTCTTCAATGGGTTAAAGGTGATACGGGAAGAGAGGGTGCCATGTGGAAAGATTAGACATTGATTTTCTGTGACTAGCAGCAGAGAAAAATCTTCTTATTGGAGAAAAATCTACTACAGCGATGCTGTCATTTAGCTGCTGTTTGCTGTACTGAGATGCTGTATATGACCATTGCATTTTAAAGGGTAGTGAAACCATTCCATGTTCTGATTTCACTGCCTGATTTTAAAAGTGCTCATTTTATAAGGTCACTGTGGGTGTGGTCACCATCATGTAGCACCATAGTAACATCTCTATATATGGATCTTCTCCAAGGTCATTCATGGTGTGTGCACATGCGTGTGAGAATATAGACTCACACCCACACACCCACAGAGGCTATTCTAGACAAATTCACAGTCTGATCATTCCTTGGGGTTCCATTGCCCAAGGTGCTTTTTGATGAACAGTGAAATCAGCTGCTGGGGCCGTTGCTGATAGTCAACTAGAACTTCATGGGGAGCACGTATTTGGTCGCCTTCAAGTCGATCAAGAAGGGTCACACAGACCACCGCAGCTGGAAAGCAGAAACGCATAGAAAAAAAAGAGGGTTGGGACCCAATTGTACGCTTTAAAAAACCCAGTCTGAGTGCCAGAGAATTTGATTGATACTTTCTTGCACCACCATTGTAACTGCTATACCAGTGGCATGTCACGAATGGAATGCTGGAACACCTCCACCCTCAGTATAACTCAACTGGCACAAGGCCAAGCAATCTGAGACATATGGTGGGCTGCTGTGAGATACAGGAAGCTGGCCTAGATGGGCCTTTGGCCTGATCCAGCAGGGCTCTTCTTCTGTTCTTAAGGCCCAAGATGAGGGGGATATGGATATAGCAAGGGTGGGGTCAGGGCCAGCCTTAACCTGAAGCATGTTAAATGCTCACATTGGGTGGCAAGGTCTGGGGAGTGGAGAATTGACAGGGGTGCCCTGTGCTGCTCACCAAGCCACTGTTGCCTTCTCCTCCCCCAGCTGCAGCCAGGGGTCAGAGGGCAAGGAGGGCCGCAGCAACCTGACTATTGGAAAGAGGAAGACATGGCCTGGAGGCAGAGGTGGACTTCCAGGAAAGGGGGGCGGATGGCTGTGCCTCCCTTTCTTTGCCCTCAGCTGCTTTCCTAAGGGGTAGCAGTGGGATGGACATGGGAGCAGGCCCAACAGCAGCTGCTGCCTCCACCTCCAAGCCAGTTGCAAGAAAACGGCTGCCTGTGCTGGGTGCACCCTCTCAGCCAGGCCCAGCACAACCCAGCCAGTAGTGTCATTCAGTAACAAGGAGACGGAACGCGAGGCGGGACTTACCCCTTGATTGACAGGGAGCCCGCGACGCGTCGCCAACTGCCTTTCCGCCGCGGGGACTCCTTCCAGGTGGCGCGCCCCTCCGTGGCTCTCCTAAGCACCCAGCGTGCCACCCAGGCAAGCGGGCACCCCCTCCGAAGCCAGGGGTGCCCGCGCGGCGCTCGGCAAGGCGGCGACGCGTCAGAAACGGGCAGCCAATCAGGCAGTAAGTCCCGCCTCGCGTTCCGTCTCCTTGTTACTGAATGACACTACTGAACCCAGCCGAGTAGGATTGATGCCAGGCAAAGGCAGTAGGCAAGTGTGGAGTGTGCGTTTTACACTGGGCTGGAGGCAGGAAAGCCTCAGGACCCACAGGTTGTCAGGAAAAGGCCAAACTTTAGTTCATCGTAGCAACCACACAGACACCCACACTAGCAGGCTGTCTTACGAGCATGGAGCAGTCACTTGGCATGGGGCAAGCGGGATGGAGAATAAGGCCTGTGGGGGCAACACCGGCAGGCCCAGGCAATCAAGTAAATGAGTGGTTAGGAAAGTGCAGCTCAGGGGCAGACCTAATAGGAAGTCCAAACGGGTCACATGATCCTGTGTGCTGCCGCCGCTGCCGCCGCCACCACTTCCTGGAGCTGCCACCACCCACCCTCTGAAACCTGAAGCGTCCACAGGCGCTCCGAAGGCTCACTGCAGCCCTTGGAAGGCCTTTAAGTGATACTTCCAATTCTCAGTGAAAACCAGAAGTAGTGCTTAAAGGCGTTCTGAAGGCTGCAGTAAGCCTTTGGAAGGCCTGCAGAGTGTGTGGACATTGTGTGAAGTTCCAAGTGTGTTGAAGGTGGCAGCAGTGGCAGCCCTCAGTGGGGGGGGGCAGTCTATGGTCCTGGCCCTGGGTGGCGCATCGCCCAGGGTTGCAACTGGTGTGGCTAGATGAGGTAGGGGATGCAAAGAGCAATCTGTATGAGAGGGCTCCTGGCACTGTACTTTCTTGGGAATGCCCACGTGTGGGGTCTCCTCCCAGTCTTTTCCAACATGATTCTCAAGAAGAGTGTGAACCAAGGGTCTTTTATTCATGCTCTTCCTCAGGCTACGGCTCGCATGTGGTCCTGTTATATATCGCTGGGTCTATCGGCTGGTAACTTACGGGATGACAGAAGCCCCAAGAGCAGCTGTGGGGAGTGCGCACTGGACTCTAGTCCTGCTTCCTCACCCTCTTTTTACATGACACCTGCTAGCCAGACATGTTGGTCACTTGGGATTTCATTCCCCCTGGGCCAATGACAGCTTCCCTCTTAGGGCACATGGCAGGTGCAGGTTCAGAACCGGGGTAGGTTCTGACTGCACCTGGGGTGGGGCGGGGTGGTGATGAAAGACGTCACCGTGCCCTCCACGCAGCCTCGCCACCTCCCCCACTTCTGGTATCACTCCATTTTGGAGCAAAACGGAGGTGAGGGCAGATGGGAGAGCCAATCTACACCCCGTTTCCCGCCCCGGCACTCCCAGCTCCCTCAGCAGCACCCATGGCAAGAGCTATACTGTGCCACATGGGCACGGCCCTTCTGTGCAGGGCTTCCTGGTACAGATTCAGATCAGGGCAGAAGCTAAGGGCATAATCCAGATCAAGCAGGGAGTAGGCTGGGCTGCAGAGCTACTCTTTTCATGAGGAAAAAAAAACACCAGACAAGGCCAAGCATCTCAAGCTTGACATCAAGTTATACAAAAATGAGAGGGAATGTATCTTTCGACTTACCCTTAAGACCACAAAGCCTGCACATAGCCGCAAATACAGTTGACTCCATTTCTATATTTCTAACGCCAGCGTTGTAAGCCCTTTTTAAGTACTCTAACTTGTTTTCATTGGAGAAGGAGCACAATGCTCCGTCTAACCGTCCTTGACCTTGGACAGAAAGAAAACACAGTGGCTTTAGACTTCCATTTCGTTCCTTGCTTGAAAAATGTTGGCAGAGTTGCCTGCAACCAAATAAGGTTTTCTTCAGAAACCCCACAGTTAATTTCCCTGCATTCTGCTCAAATGAAAACCTCACACATTTTTTATTTGAATAGCATGCTCTGTGAAGTATTGATATGCTGTTTGCTGTGTATTTTTTTTAAAAATAGAGCATTCCAACAACATGCCACACCATGGACTACAAAGAGGCCTGCAAACATGGGGAGTGTGCAAATGGCACAGCACTGTGGAGAAGAATCAATAAATTATGGGTAATTTGCTTTTTAACTCTCTGAAGCAGCACAAGCCAATAAAGGAAGAGGAGCATTGCTGTGGAAGCAGACAGAATGGTTCATTTCATCCTCTTGTTGCATGCACGTCCCAAGTGAAGTCAGTGGAACACCAAGAATCTCCAACTACGTTGTAATCATGACACTGAAGAAATGCACACTTCCTGTGTAATGACAATCTGCCAATCATCAGTTGACATTTTGTAGGGATGACAGAAGTTTGGGAGAGCATAGCCAACCAACCTTCCTCAGAAACTAATATGGACCGCCTTGTGGCTGATTTACAGTGCAATCCTAGCACGCCCGTCGCGTTGACACTGTCATAGCGTCGACACAACACACATAGCGCCAACATGGGGGCTGGTGCGAAGGAGGCTCCATGTCCGTCCAGACATGGGATTGGTGGGGGGAGGGGGTTGGGGCCAAGACGTGGGCAAGCCGAATCCTAAGCCTGATCAGGAGGCCGCGCGGCCCCAATTTGGGTCGCATGGTATTCTTGGATCTGCGCCTGCTGTTTAGTAGACACAGATCTGAGTAGTGCATTGGGGAGGCTGGAGCCCTTGCTGTTGGGAGGCTCCAGCCTGTCCTATACTGCGCTTGGATTTGGCATAGGCCTGTCGGCCTTGCCAATGCAGTGCAGTATAGGATTGCGTTCTTAGCTTGATTGTGAACCCAAGCTTATGCATGTCTACTCAGAAGTAAGTCTAATTATAGTCAATGGGGTTTACTCCCAAGTAAGTTTGGCTATGATTGCAGTCTGTGTTTGAGAGTGTGGTTTTATCAGATTCTTAGGGTGCAATCCTAACCTGGAGTTAGGCCGGCACAGTTAGGCCAGCAAAGTTTGGCCGGCACAAGGGACACCGTAAAGTATGTCTGGACCACTCTCAGAGTCATAGGGGCCAATACACACATGTGTGCCATCCTCCATGACTCCCAGAGCGGTCCAAACACACTTTATGGTGGCCCTTATGCCAGCCAAACTTTGCTGGCCTAACTGTGCCAGCTGAATGCCAGATTAGAATTGCGTTCTTAATGAAACTATATTCATGGTTCTTCAGATTTAAAGTCTGAGGAGTTAAAAGTCCAGAGAACTCAAGAATCTTATGGTATACTGTTTCATCTTGTCTGTTTCTATGTTGTTACTGCAGTGAGGAAATTACAGCCCCAAAGCATGGAGTGGAGACATGCGAGCTACATCAGGATTAAAGTGCAAAGTTTAATTTCACGCACCAAAAATGCCAAATGTTTACCGATGGGTAAGTAACTACTGTTTAACATGAATTACAGCCGCTTGCAAATAATCTCTTTAATTACCGTCAAAGAAGGGGCTTAGCCCATGCCGTGAATCTGACTAAAGAGCTTAAGAAGCAGCGTGTGTGTTTTCGTTTGCAACACGCATTTTACTATGGGAAACGTACACCTGCAGCTGTGCTAACCTGGGCAAACCGTTGTCATTATATTCCCATCCCTGCATTACATGTTAATCCTCTGAAATGGCTTTGCTCAAATGTGGCCAAGAGCAAAAACACAGATGGCAGTGCTTGCAAACAGATCCAAAGGTTTATAAATAGTCCTCAGATTATTAATTCTCCATTTATTCCGTTACATCCACTTGCAAAACAGCATTTAATTGCCTTTTTCGAAAGAAAAGGTTTTCAGGTAGTGCAGAAATGCTAATAGTTATTTACATAAATGCCACACTTCTTGACATTTTTCTTCAGCAAGGTAATTTGGAAGCTATAACCCTGTCACAGGAAGGAACTGGAGTGTAATCCAGCTGTTAACATCCTGCTACAATAATTGACAAGGCACTGTTTGTTGGATTAACTGCTTAACGTGATATGCTTGTTCCTTCCAGAGTGTCAGTGAATGTGTACTGATTTTTGAGAATGAGGGGGGTAAAAACATTGCTGTCAAGGGAATTCTGCATTTTTCTGAGAGTCCTACAGAAAGAGATAGGAAGCTGGATTCATTGTCATAGGATGCAATCCTAACCTTGTTAGGCTGGCACAGTTGGGCCAGTAAACTTTGGCCAGCACAAGGGCCACTGTAAAGCACGTTTGGACCACTCTCGGAGTCAGAGAAGCCAGGATGCAGATGTGCGCCACCCTCCCTGACTCCGAGATTGGTCCAAACGTGCTTTACGGTGGCCCTTGTGCCGGCCAAACTTTGCTGGCCTAACTGTGCTGGCCAAACTCCAGGTTAGGGTTGTGCCCTCAGTTCATTTGCTATTTGAATGACCTTAAGGAAAATTTAAATTACATTAAGGAAAGGAAACACTCATAAAAGTGATTACATGCTGGCAAATGCCAACCCAAAGTAGTGAACCACCAGCTTCTCATGAATAAGGATCATGGATCAATCCCTAGAACCTCCAGCTAGGGTTTGAAAAGTTCCCTGTCTGAAACTCTAGAGCAGCATTTTTCAATCTTTTTCATCTCACAGTACAATGACAAGGAGGAGCTAAAAATTTTCGGGGCACACCACAAGGGGGCTCAGGGGGCTCACTTTCCCAAATGTCCTACTAATAAATTGCCTTCCCCCAAACTCCTGCAGTACAGGAGTTGGTGGATTATTTGCAGCACACCAATGTTCCATAGCACACTGGCTGAAAATTGCTGCCCTTCTACCAGTCAGGGTAAACCAGTGATTTTCAACATTTTTTACCTCATAACACACTGGCAAGGAGCTAAACTTGTCAAGGCACACCATCAGTTATTTGACAATTGGCAAGTCACACCACATTGCTAGTGGGGGGACTCACATCTTCCAGTGGCCCTACTAATGAATGACACTCCCACCCAACTCCCGTGGTATACCTTTGGATCATTCACGGTACACAAATGTGCCACGGTGCACTAGTTGAAAATTGCTAGCGTAGACAATACTGACATAGATGTGCCAATGGTCTGATTCAACAGAAGACAGCTTCATACATTCATATGTTTTAAGATTAAGAGTGCAATCCTAAACTGGAGTTAGGCTGGCATAAGCTAAACCAGCAAAGTTTCGCCAGCACAAAGAGCCACCATAAAGTGTGTTTGGACCACTCTTGGAGTCAGGGAGGATGGCTTACTGACTCCAAGAGTGGTCCAAACATACTTTACGGTGTCCCTTGTGCTGGCCAAACTTTGCTGGTTTAGCTTATGCCGGCCTAACTCAGTTTAGGATTGTGCCCTAATCCTTGTGTTTAGGAGTTAAAAAACACACACACCATGGGTTATAAATAGGCCCACTCACCTTCATAAAAATCATCGGTACACATTGTATGGCCAACCAGTATTGGAAAATGTGTGATCTCTTGGCTACATTCTAGGAGTTCCTCAGTGAGGTCATGATCCAGTTCCGTGCTTCGCACTACCACATTATCCAGTATCACCTGCTCAAACTGAGGCTTGAAAAATGAATCCACTGCTGTGTCTGTTATCACGACGGATCCAGGTTCAATCCCTGAAAACGGCAAATGTATAGTGGTGAGATCGCGTACTACACAATACCATTCAGTCCACCATGAGACATCCTACCACTCTTGATGCGCGGCATCATAAATGTAATAAAAGACTTGAATAGTTAGTTAAGTTCACAGAAAGGCGAAACTGACATATAAGGCTGCCATTCTACACACACTTATGTGGGAGTAACAGCTCAATCCTAACGAACTTTCAAGCGCAGATGCAACTATCTGCCTACTGTACTCTGATGACTAGGTTTTCGTGAACCTAGAATTTAGATCTTTGGTTCAAATTTCAATTTATTGTCCACCAATCTGGATTTTTGGGATGGACTATTTGTTTTCTTTTTTCAATTTAAGGGCTTAAACTTGAGGTTTAATTTAAGGGCTAGATCAGAGGAAGCACTGCAATGAAGTAACTGATATCACAAATAAAATATCACTATCAGTGAGTGTGTACCCACTGCTGATTCTCAGGGCACAACATAACCCACTTTCCAGCACCAGAGTAAGGGCAATGCCATTCCAAGGCAAGGGAACAAACATTCCTTTATCGTGAGGAGGCTTCCGTGACTGCCCCTCCCCCACTGCAGAATGCAGAATGTTTGTTGCGTCAATGAATGTCCATTGACACAGCTCTGCCAGTGATGGAAAATTGGTTAGGATTGTGCCCTCACACTCTATCAACCATACTAGTTTTAATTACAGCTAATAATTACAGTAATAATTAATTTATAAGAACTGACAAAACTGGTCAATGCTGTCTGGTTACATACAATCGTTACCAATGATTGCAGATTATTGTCCAAGAGTGACATACCTGGGCTTTCTGCATGAAAGCGTGCTTACTATGAGCCCAGTCCTAACAGAGATGCCCATGTGGAGCTGGCAAGCAGTGAGTTTTGCCACCATCAGTGGTGAGCGTTTTCCGGGCTTCCAGAGGGTGGGCCTGGGCGGGGGAAGGGCGGAGCGGAGGTGGGCCTGGCAGTGGCCGCCACCGCCAAATCCTAACCTCTATGTTGAGCTGCACAGCCCAGGCTGCACTGGCAAAATATCTGTCACAGATGCAAGGAGACCCATTGGCAGCCCTGCGCCCGTACCGCAAGGGAAGGGAACAAACAGCCTTTTCTCCTGAGGTGCTTCTGGTGCCTGCCTGGCGCCAGTAGGATGCAGAGATAGCCGTTTGGCTACTGCTGCACATTTGGTGCCTGGGCCGCATAGGATTGGGCTGTAAATTAGATTTATTATCCCAAAATATGGGACTTAGATGTGTGCACAGATTTTGCACATTAGCTAAAGTATACCTTTTAACCTTATATTTAGTGTGTGTGTGTGTGTGTGTGCATGTGCGTGTGTGCGTGCGTGCGTGCGCACACGCGCATGTAGTGTGGTGTATATTTTTTAATGACTCATACAATAGATCCGAAAGAGTGGAGCAACCAGTATAAGTTAGAGAAGCTTTCAAGAATGATTATCTTATCTGTCATTTTTCTTCTACTCAAGCAGCTTTGGTATACATTAGAGAACAACTGTCAAGTCATAAGGTGTCATGTGCCATTACTTTGATAGTAATGTATCAGGTTTTTAATTGACATATTATTCTGGATCTCATTCAGACAAAACGTTCTGTGGATGAAAGCTGTAAAGGCATTCTGTGGAGTCACAAACTCTGCCCACAAAATACATGCTTTCATTAGAATTTTGCAGGATTCCCAAATGTGTGTAGACATTCGTCCATGTGTTCCATTATACACATGCGAACCCTCAACCTAAGTCCTTATGAGTTCATGAGAACAGAGTCGAGTTCCAACTCTGCAAGCCAAGCAGTCATTGAATCTATGGATTTTGAATACCTAAAAAAAGCTCTGGTCTGAACTGGATCATCCAGTCAGTTTTCTTGTCCAAATTCATTCCAGTTAGGGGATTTCTTCGGTTGCTTATACCATTCCTCCCTCACTTCCTCTCCCTCTAGACTAGGTTAACATATTTGAGTAGCTGCCGCTGAACGAACACACACACACACACACACACACACACACACACACACACACACAC